>LPNX010143180.1:7330-33109 GCA_001517045.1 Pseudotsuga menziesii | reverse complement strand
AACAATATATATATATATATATATATATATATATATATATATATGTAAAATATCTGTCCATATATAGGTCGATTCTGATCCTCAGATCCCGTCATAACGGTATAATATACAAAAATATACAAAAATGTGGATCGCAATCTATCAAAATGTCCTATATCTAAGCAGGACCACCTTGGTCCCCATGGTCTCTCTGTACTCTGGCTTCCTCGGCCTCTTCGGCTTCGGTAGCCTCTACAGCATCTATGTATACAAGAACCGCTCCAGCCACTCGCCTGAAAAGGCGTGACCAGACCGGTGGAATTCCAACAATGAAATCCTACATAGCAGTCGGAATATGCTCTATCTGCAAGGTGGGAACTCTTTGGGTAAGCCTGTCCAGCTTCCCCTCTAGAACCCTGATTATCCTTGGGTCTTCGCCAATGAAAGGACGAACAAACATGCGTATATTCCCCTCAGGGTTGACCGGTCAAATATCTGCATTTTGACACATTTATAGGATTAAGACTTGTACATATGTATATATCTATCATTTTAAAATTCATAAAAATTTTAAAAATGTTAAAAATTAAAACATTGTTTACCTAGCTCTCCCCATGGTCCTCCTAGATGGAGGACAAGGTCTGGGTCACCTTGAAAATCCATGCCGGCATATGGAAACTGCTCTAGGTAACCGGTAGCTGTCACTCCCACCAGATGTAGAAATCATCATCGTATACACTATGCATTGTGTCTCCTCCTCCTTGACGGAGGAACATGTCTCCCCATTTGCTCAGCCTCTGCTGACATGGAGATCGGACTGGTAGAGGTATGGTGGGGCTCAACCATGGTACTCTCTTGAAGAAGAAGGCAACCAATATGCTAGAATAACCAAAGTTATTTCACCTTCCTCTCTTGCAATAAAAAATTTGTCTTTTCATGATAGGGACAACTGCCGAACACCAATCATAGAGGGCACCATGCAAACAATCCACTGCCAACCTCATTTGGTTCTGTGTAGCCAAATTTAATGAGGAGGATCCTGCAATCCTCATGATGGTGCTCGTAAGTACCTGTAGTGTAAAGTCATGGATATGTGCAATACAGACACAACTCCTTGTCTTCTCGGTACTTGGTGTACAAAACACCTCTATGTAGTTCTGGACACTTAAAGGGTCACCGCCCCTGCCAGTGCCCTCTAAGTTGACCCGTGCTCCTTGTCAGGACAGACCGGTAAGGAAATACATGTCCTCAGTAGTAATTTCCAAAGTCTCACCCTGTAGGTCAAACATCCCCAAATTGTGATCCTAATGGTTTATCATGAACTCCAGTAGGCGGACATTGGCCCACATGGGTGATGTTCAAAAGAACTTTAATAGCCTACTCGTCTGCAATGCATGTATAGTGGGCGCACTTTGGAGTGCTTCTTGTTCCATTGTTTCATGTTATCGTTCCCTCCATTCCAACACCATCTTCACACCTAGCAAAACAAGTAATTTGATTCATTAATTTCATATAAAATTTCAAAAATTTTGGACTATAATTCACTTTTTATCCTTCACGCAGTACACGCGACTTTCTAGTTAGAAATGTCGCATACTGTATGTGACTGTCTATAAAGCCAACCCGCGTACAGAATGCATGTACGTGATTTTTTACACTGTGAACCTGCGTATGCGCTGTGACATGCTTTAGGATGCTTTAATTATGAACTTGGGACTCAAAATTAATAATTTCTAGGATCAAAATGAAGAGCTCGGGGTGTAGGCTTACCTGTAACTTGCAGAATTTGATTCATCCACTAGATTGTCCACAACGATCAAATGAAGGTAGAGGTAAAAACTTGCTTTTTATGGTTAAAAATCCAAATGAGGAGTTTTGTTTTGATTTTGAACTATTTATAGTAATTTTATTTCTCAAAGTAGGTTTTTTCCTATAGTTTGAAATCTATTGAACTAATACGATATTTCGTTTTGCCTTGAAACAAGTTTTTCATCATTATAAAGTGTTTTTTGCTCCCATAGGGTGGTTTTGTCATTTCTAATACATTTTTGGCATCTATATTCAATCCACATTAACCTTAGCAATCAACATTTTTTCACAAACTATGGTATTATAAACCATTAGTTCCCTGTTTGTACCATTGTTCTTCAGTGGATAGGACCCTTTTTTCATGAGTATCTTCCTTTAAAACCTATGTTGTTCTTTGATACTCATGCCACAACTGTTTCAGGTATAGGGGTATCCTTTTAGATATTTTTCATGCCAAATAGAGCTTCTTTGGAATCTGTTTTTACAAGCTATCCTTTATATGACTCCCCGCCCTTATGGAGTTTCTTTAGGCCCAGCTCTGACTCCTTCAAAACAGACTTTACTACTGAGTTAACTTGTTCGTTCAAGCTCGTTAAGAATATGTGAATGGGCATCCGCATTGGTGGTAGGTTATCTCTTTCTCAGACCATGCACAATAATACGAGCAAGGATCCCTCTCTTTTCTATTTTTGAATTGAGAAGAGTATTCTCAGGCATAGGTTTATCACTTTTCCAGACCTGAGGGACTAAATTTATGGAAAAGGAATGCCCGGTATGAGCTTAGTTTTCTCTTTTTCATGCTCTGGACCTTAACATGAAAAATATTTCAAGTGTACTTTATGTCTTTGTTATGCTCGTTAAACACTTAAGAACAAAGCAACGAGTTTATTGTTGTAAGCCCCATTTCTAGTAATCAAATGGATCTTTCTGAGTGATCTTGCTTTCCTTCACACTCTTAAAACTCAAGCTATTTTATGTTGTTTGGAAGGAGTGTTGGGTAGGTGGTAATTTAACTTTTTTGGACCTCCCTGACTAAGTACGAAAAAGGTTCACCTTTTCCTCTATGGAAGTTAAAAGAGTTCTTATGTGGTATGTTTTATACTTTTTCGGCCTCACGAGACTAAATTGGATGAAAAAGAACCCCCTTGGAGTCTTCTTTGGAGTTTTCAGACTCTCTAAATGTGAAAACACTAGTTGAGCATGTACTAGTTTGAGCTCATTAAATCCACGAATCAGTGACACTATCAAGCATTATTTTCCCATCTCTTCAAGTTAGTTAAAAAATGAAGAGGGATCCGAGTTGTCTTTCCTGGACTCGTTAAAATTTAACAACGACGGTAAGGAAGAAGTTTTCTCTTGTTTTCAATAATGGAAGCATGTCCTCCTTGAACATAGCATTCTCTGTTTTTTTATACCCATGTCTCAGTGTTCACTTCCTGTTCAGCTATTACTTTGAGTTTCCTACTCCTCCTCTTGTCTGTTATACCTGGGAATTTGATCATGTCTCCTACATGACAGATAAGTCTAGTTGTTCTATCTATGAGTAAAATACTGCCTTGGGTCATCTCTGTGTCATGCTCACTGTTCAAGGACTCAACCCAATGTATGATCTTTACCTTGATCCTATCATTTTTATATCTATTATCTATTGTGTCTCCCTTCTTTTACCCAGTTCCTAGTCACTCTTGTGATCCGTTGGAAGATCTATTGCCTTCCTTATCACAGCATGGTCCGTTTCAGTACTTCCTGATGACGAAGACCTAGAGTTTTGACGATCATACCTTAGGATTCAATTTCATCATGAGTGGATTCCTTTGCTTCAGTTGTCAATTATCACCTATTGATTGACAAACTGTTGAATCCTTCCCATGTTCGACTTCAACCTACATTTATTCACATGGCTTGGATTGTATTGGTTCTTTGGGATAGTTTATGAAGACCTTAGTTCCTCACATATGGACTAAGTTGCACAATATTATGTTCAATTTATACACATAGCTTCCAGATCTTTGAAGACTCATCATTATTGTATATTGCAGCTTTGATCCACCTTTGTAATATACGTGGTCTAATAACTGTATCATATGATGTACTCAAATCTTGTAAAGGAGCTAGTGTTCCAGTATATTGAACATAACATCCTGAGATATAATTTTGTATATGAAATTATTATGTATTTGTTTCAGGTACTACCTCTACTCCATTGGTTTTCTGATTTTTCCAAAGATAAATATTATAATGTATTTTGTTCGTTGCTTCCCTCTGACCGCACAAATTAGGGGGCATCTATTATCTACCTGAATGGCACTTCTCCGTTCGAGTGCCGACATTCCCTATGTTGGCACACAAAAGGACATTTATGGATTGAAGGTTGCCTAAAACACTATAGATGGGCATATTATGAACTACATTTATCATCCGTTCAGCTAGTTATTTTTACCTTTGAATATGTCAAGTTCTGTACGCGCCTTTTCCTATATGCAACTCGCGTGCATACGCGCCTTTTAGTAAAGCATGTCGTGTGTTGTACACAAGTATCTGTAATTGTATCTCGCGTATAGATCTGTACGCGAGCTCCCCTTAGAGAAAATCGTGTGTCATACGTGATTTTCCAGTATCAATACCCACGTATACCTTCCTTTGACATTAAAAATAATAAATCATGATTATTTGAGATTTGTTAAGCCCTTAACTATAACCATCTTAACTGTTGCAACCTCCTCAACCCTCGAAATTGCCTTATTTCACTAAGTATAAATAAAGGCCTTGGGTAGGGTATTAAAAAGGGATTTTGGAGAGAAAATTTATGCTGGTGGAGTCTATTCCAAATTCATTGGAGTAGTGGAACTCATAATCCTTTGGTTTCAGAGGAGTCCTTGTCTTAGGCTTTGGGTTGTAATCTGAACTTATTCACTATTGTTAATAAAGAGAATCCTTCTTCCATATGTTCTTTGAATGTCCTTCATGTATCATGGTTTGGTGAATACTTATGATTAAGCACTCTATATATGATTTCTCTAACCTGTTTTTGTTAGTTTTTAATAGCTCGGTGGCACTCCTGCATCAGGTGCCTAGGTGTAGGGGTCATTAACTATGGAGTCTCACTTATATTCGAAAAGTGACTTTAGTAATGTATTTTTTATTAAAGTACCTTTTTGATGTGACTTTATGATTTAAAAGTGAGTTTCACTTTATTATGTTTTTAAAGTGACTTTAAGTCATAAAGTGTACTTTTAAATATTTAGGGTGATGTGACTTTTCAAAAAGAAAAAAAATTTGGTGTAAAGTTCACTTAGGAGATTTAAGTGAGTGAAAGATTAGATCCTAGCCATAGATCTCTTGGCCAAGATCTAATCTTGACCGTTGAAGGTGAATAGTCATGAGAATAAACCTAATAGGGTAAATAAAAGTGCTGAGACTTCATTTGGCACATATCCAAAAGAGAGTTTTGGTGAGAAAAAGAAGAGGCTCGATTTTCAAGAGGAGAGAGCTATTTCCTTGTGGGCACAAATTTCAAGAGAGGTATTTTGGAGCAGTGGAGCTGAGATAAAAGAAAAGAAGGGTGCTTTTCCAGATGAGAAGAGGGGCACGCACTTCCAGAATGACTGCTGAGTTAAATGTAGTTTTTACAGCATTGAAAGGGGCACACTTTTGAAGATAGAAAGTGAGCACGATTCCCAAGAAAAATGAGACATTAATACTGGTCTTATAGATGCTATTGAAGGTGGTCGTATTGCTGTAGAGTGGTGTCCATACTGTCATATGTTGGCATAGATACTGAGGAAGAGTTTTTGGTGCTGAAACTGGAGTAGTTAGCTGCTGAGAGAGGCCGTACAGTGTACCTGTACAGTACAGCAGTAGTTCTGAAGCAGTGGGTGCACAAAAATTGTGGTACATTGCTGAGATAAAGACAAAGAGAGGGTCGTACAGTGTAGTGGGCACTGGTTCCAAAGTTTGGTGCTATTTTCGAGCTGTTGGACTGTGGTACTTGTGAGATAAGAACTGTGAAATTAATGCTGAATATTTAGTGCTGTACATTTTCATGTAAAACTTTCTTCTGAAGCTCCACAATAAAATTAATCTCTTGCTGGTTTTCCCCAAAGTGTGGGGTTTTTCCAGGGTCTAATTTCACCAAAAATATTGTGTCTTTAAATGTGTTACAATCTGCTGCTATTTATGTTTTTCCACTGTTAAATGTGCTTTATAAACAGTATATCATCCTACAGGATAGTTCCATCGAATGGTTAATTAATGTGCTTGATTGTGGTTTAGTGTTGAGGCCTGATATTGATGGTTTATGAAGTGTTTGACCAAATTTGTAAGTGAACAGAGGTCTGATTTTTCAACAGTTTTATGTACATGTATCATCTTGCACTTGGAGGATTTGTTCTTGACAAGTGAAGGAGAAGCATCCCTAAAGGCTTTGGAGGATAATTAGAGTGGAAGAGGACAAATCTAGGATCAACCGCTGTGTATCAGGTGAGTCTATTCTATCCTCTTATTTCCTTTTATGTACTCTAGAGTCGATTGCCTGCAAGTCTTATGAGTATGTTGGTAACCCTAGACCTTTGGTTATAAGGTGTTTATTCCTGTACAACAACCACTAGTTTAGCTTCTACTTTGGCTTCTACTTTGGCATCCAAATTAGCATCAAAATTGACTTCCAACTTAGCGCTAAATTTTGCGTCCAATGTTGCTTCTAGAACTGGGGCATATTGGGCTTCCGTTTGAGCTCCTGGTTTTGCTTCCTTTTTTTTTTTTAACAGAAACATAAATTTTTATAAATTTTAAAAAAGTTATAGCCTAGCCAAGCGCACAAGGAGGAATTCTAAGAAAGAAGGCTGATAGCTTCAATTAAAACAGTCAGCCTTCTTAATAATGCTTTGAGAAAAGAATCCCAAATGTTCCTGAGGCTATTTTGAGAAAAGTACTGCTTGCAAGAGTAGACTCTCACAAATTGTGAGCAGAGAAGAATACAGAAGCAAAGCATTAAACAGGTGGAGAGGAGTGTCCCTTAATCAAAGGATCCAATTTCTTCTGAGAACCCGCGCTGATGTTTGAGGCTGCTTCCTTTTCTCTACGTTCTTTATTCGTCTTGCGTCCTCTGGTGAGGGGATGAGAGGGAGCTGAAAAGTCTTCAGAGTCGACGGTATTCTCTGATGAAGGGACCAATGATGCCAGTCCCTGGGCAGAGGTCTCTCCACCCAAATCGATGGGATCTTTCTTCGATCCAAGGGAAGCAGGTTTTGGAGAAACTGCCCCCACGGCGCTAGTGGGATCAAGGCTTCCCTGCTCCTGGATAGCTACTACTTCAGGTTCTTGAACTTCATCTTCCTGGAGAACTGCAAAACTATTTTTGTTTTCTGGCCGAGAAGGATCTGCATCATGGGAGGCCTTCTGTTGAGACACTTGAGGCTCCTTTCGCCTGGGAGGACAGCGTCGGTTAGAGACCACCTGCAACTCTGCATCATTGGAATCTGGGAGGTTTGCTGGTTTCTGTGGTTTTGCAACCTCGGGACAGCTTTTAGCAAAGTGGCCGTAAACATGACATAAGTTACATTGAAAGGGGATTTGCTCATATTCCAATTATTAAATGTGGCTCCATTCTCCCAAAGTAATCTTTAGGGATTCATGGAGCCCTTTCTCAATATTCACCTCTATGCAGATGCGGGCACATCTGTATTGACCACCTTTTGGCTCTGCGGTGTCTAAATAACGACCTAGCTTATTACCGATGTCAATCAGAGTGCTTTTTCCCCAAAGATGAAGAGGGAGGTTAGGAAGTCTTACCCAGACTGGTGCGGCAGTGATATCTGCTTCTGGATTAAACCCTAGAGACCAAGGGGATAAGAATAGACCTCTCTATCCCATGAAGAAGGGGCCCGAACGAAAGACCAGGTCTCTTTCTTCTTTATTTGAGAACAAGAAAACAAAAAACCCTCGGCCAGCTGCAAAGAGAGAAACCTGACCAGACAGAAGAGGGTTCCAATGTTCTGCAATCCAGATCTCGACCGCCTTAGGGCTGGGCCACAAACCTGTGAACTTACCAATGAGGGATTTCTCAGAGAGAATGAGGGATTTATGGCATGGATCTGAAGGAGAGAGATCCAGAGAAGGGATCTCGTCCATCTTTTTCACGAACTTGGAAGAGGAATGAGAAGCTGCCTGAGGAACTGCAGCTTGAACAAGTGCCTTGAAAGCGGTGAGTTGGGCCTGAGTGCCCATTTCCTAAAAACTCTATGTTGAAAGACAGGCAGATTTAAGCAGGACGGCGACCCCAAAGACGAAAGCAACCAAACCCGAGCTCCAAATCTCAAAACGCAGACGAAACGAGCTGAAAACCACCGGCCGTGGCCTTGCAAACAAGACGAACACGGCTGCTACAGGCAATACCGCGCCCCTGCAAACGAAAAATCACAGCGGCGGCTAGGGTTTAGACCCTAGCCGCAAAGAACCTGTTGCGCTTCATCTCTCTCGCTCTGTATTCTTGATATTTCAAATTACAGAGCATACAGACATGATATTACAGATACACAAATCATGTTTCACATATTGAGAACCAAATATACTCAGCAAAGCGCAAGCACCACTCCAACAAGTGTGCCCTCAACACGAGAGTGTGGGGGAATTGGTTTTGCTTCCTTATTATCACCACATTAGAATTGATTTTTAACACCTACAACCATATACAATTGTGTGCTAATATATTTATTATATAAATTTTTATAATTATTCATTAATTTCAATAGTTCTCATATATCAATTACTTCATAGTTTTGAAATAACATAATAAAACTTTCAAATTAATTGTAGATACCATTTTTTAAATTAATTGCATATAATTTATGAATAAATTTAACAAAAAAACACAACATTTATCCAAAGTAGTAATATAATCATATATATTAATTTTCCATGAAAATACCATCAACAACTTCAAATATATATAAATTTAAAATATAATAACCATAACATCAACATTATCTTTCATGAAAAGAATTGAAATTATAAAACATCATTGCATCAATAACCTATCATACAGATCGTCATATTAAGGTTAAAATAATAAGTGAACAATATTTATATTGAAAATACCAATATCACAAGAATTATTGTTTATTGATATCCATGTCTAGAAAATTCAAAATGATCAACAGTAATCAATGTTTATATGTCAACATGAATCCACCATACAATTCAAAATGACCTAAAATGTAATATGAACTTGGATCATCACGAAAATAACAATATGTGTCTAGTAACATGGATAAAGAAAAAAAATCCACTATCTCAATAGTAGCATCAATGGCTACCATCATCATCAACATCATCCTCCTCATCCTCATCCTTGTCCTCATCTATCCAAACATATCCATCATCAATTTCATTTCATCCATTTGCTTCATTATCAGCAATATCTTTCTTTGGTACATCGATTAAAACATAATTAGGATCATCATCTAAGTATTCATCTTCACCATTTTCCGTCAAATAGCAATAAATAATCAATTTAAACCATTAGTTTTAATTTCATTACATAATGCATATTCAATGTTATATTGCAAATATTAGTGTGATAATTTATCCATTCTCACGAATTTTCGAACCACGAATATAAACATCATCTCATCGACAAATAGTAACACACATATTAACTATATCCACAACAATGCACAGATTCATGCATACACACACATGTACACCATAAATTTTCATATCACAATAGAAGGCATAGAGGAAAGAAAAAATAGACACCCCAATGATTATATATAAAGTGAAAACAATATGATATCACATATATTATTCACTTTGAACCATTTCTTTTCCTAAAGTTGTTATACCATTATATATATATATATAACATGTTAGCCAATCTATATCTTCTATATCATATTAGCCATGGTCTTCATCTCTCAATCAAGTTCATGAATTGTTTACATTGTAATCTAAAAGTAAATTTAATATAACATGCTTGATAATATCCCTTCATAAACATGACAAAGAATATTATCATAGATATAGTTTTAACATAATAAGAATATTAATGGTATAACAATCGCAAAGCTTCATTCGAGTCGTGTTATCCAAGTACCTGTAGGAGGTAACAAAACTCAATTTCATTACTTGGAATTCACCTGTATCTCTAAATGTTGATGTTTTTGTAACTTCAGAATGTATTAACTTGTATATCTTATGTATTGTACCCCGATGTTTATTCTTAGAAGTATCTATAATGTAATTGAGTCATGCCATGCCCCGATGTTCCGATTGGGAGACTTAATAATGTAAAAAAGTCATGTAAAGTCATTGAGGTTAACCCTCCATTATAAGTCGGGGCAATAATCCCCACAATTGAGTCAAGGTTAACCCTCCTTGTTGATCGGAGGGAAAAGTCCCCACAGCTGTGGGGAAATAGGGTTATTAGACTCTCCTAGATATGTTGGCCTCACTTAACAATTACAAATATTAGTGTGATAATTTATGCATTGTCACGAATTTTCCAACCGTGACTATGAAGATCATCTCATCGAGAAATTGTAACCACACATATTAACTATATCCACAACCATGCACAGATTCATGCATACACACACATGTACACCATAAATTTTCATATCACAATAGAAGGCATAGAGGAAAGGAAAAATATACACCCCAATGATTATATATAAAGTGAAAACAATATGATATCACATATATTATTCACTTCGAACCATTTCTTTTCCTAAAGTTTATATACCATTAAATATATATATATATATATATATATATATATATATACACATATATGTTAGACAATCTATATCTTCTATATAATATTAACCATGCTCTTCATCTCTCAATCGAGTTCATGAATTGTTTACATTTTTTTTGTAAATAAAACATTGTATTACTTTACAGGGTCATAATTACAAAGCAGATATTCATCTATAACGGTCTCAAGGCCGGAGTGTCCTCAACCCCATCCGGATCTAGACCCGTTCTTTTTTCCAAAAAATATATAGAGTCTTCCCATGTCTTCCAATTATCCCTAATACACCTTGTCCTATCAAAATTACATAGCTTCCCTTCCCCTATCAAAATAGAGCTGCTATAAAGCCTATAAAACTCTAAAATCACAATAAACTATATGATTATCGCTAATGCTACTACTTTGACTATCTAAGCAAATTCTAACTGAAACTAGATCCTGCAAACACCCAGACATAAATATAAAAAGGTCAGACCCGACCTGGAGGAGATGTTCCCCATTGGGGTAAAATAGACGAGTATATTGCGGTAGAAGCATTTTGGGAAACAACTTCATTCTGGACTCCCACTGGTACTCCCGCAGCCATTTGTCCGCTCCTACTGTCCCTCGCCCGTTGTCGAGTGCACTCTAGTGCTCTTCGATCAATCAGATGGAACAGGAATCCCAACTTGGCTGCTATGATGTCAATTTTCTAGTGCATGGTATGGCACTCACTACTATGCTCTTTCCAGAAGTGCACTAGTTCTGCAACCCCATATCCCTTAGCTTCACGCACCACTAAGGAGTGACCCAACATTCGCATGGTTACCCAATAAGTCATCAACATGCGGTCTTAAGAAGAGGATTTTCTAGCCATGTTTCTATGGTCCAGGACCCAGTCCACCACCTCCTCATGCAGGAACTCCCTTGCCATGTGTTTCACCTCTTCCCATAGCTCTTCGACCACCTTCTCTAGTTCCCGACGAATTCCAAGCAGAACATGCTCCTTGAAATGTTTGGCCTCTTCCTGGGCTTGGAGCTAGGCCCTGGTAGTTTGACGATTCCACCTTAGAATCGATTTACCCTTGGTGTTAGGATGGGAATATTCTTCTCCAATGCACCAATCTCTTTTAAACTGCCACTTGCGAGCCATGACGCAGAGGTTTGGGATGCAGAAGTGAAGCAGGAAGCAGTGCTAGGACACACCAACAGGTTCAAACACCAAAGGCCGCACAGGGATGAGAACGTGGATCTAGAGCCTTAATAATTTTCCTTGACATGGAATGGAGGGTGTCCCAACCTTCGTTGAATAAGAAATGGGGGAGCGTGTGGGAGCTCTGCCATCCTTGTCCTTTGCTCGCGTTAGGATTATCATGAGAATGATAACCCTCGTACCTGAATCTTCTACGTCCCTCCTATGGCAATTAAGAGCCCAATCCTACTGATGATCCCTTTGTGTATCAACCATCTTATCATTCTCTCCTGCATTAACCATAATGATGGTGAAGGACAGCCACCAGCTATGGCGATCATTTAAACCAAATCGCCCACACAGCATTTAGGTTGGTCTAGTTTGGGCGTGCTTGTGCCTCCTCTCCCCATCTGTCCTGCCATCTTTCAGACTATCCATTTGTGCCCCACTGTTTGCAGCCCTTGAGGTGAGTTGTTTGTAGTGTTGGTCCTATTCCTCTGCCCCAAAATCCTCCATTCTGTTGCATCGATATCTCGGTCCACCTTCCATGCCAACATTTTCTAGAAGGTCGGCTTCTTTGTTGGCCTCTTGTCTCACATGGAAAAAGGAAATCGTTGAGTAGGTGTGGAGAAGAGCACAGAGATGGTCCAGCCTGCTAGCAAGGTTCCAGCTAGGAGATACCTTTCCTGAAGTTTGACCATTCACCATTCGTTTGTCCATCTAGATGAGAATTTTCGAGTCACCTTCGATGATCGTAGGAAAATGGCCGCCCCTGATCAATACTTCAAGACCTTGAATTATTCCTTCCAACTCAGCTGAGTTATTAGTGTCCACACATATTGATCCCAAGAACACCATAAATATCCTTCCGTCATGGTCGCGGTATAGACCCCCAAAGCCTGCCGAACCCGTATTTCCCCTAGATGCTCCATCGAAGTTAAGCTTGAATACATAAGGGGGAGCGGCGGTCAAGAAGTTTGGGCTAGATGGGTGGCATATCTTGTCCCTTATTCGTATTCCATCCATCATGGATCTATCGAGACCCCAATTCGCAGCAATCTGAGCTTGTTCATGGGGGATAATCTTATCCTGATCATGCCATTGCATGCATTGGATGGAAGACAACAAGTTATCCTTCACCATTTTCCACACCGTCTCCACATCTTTACGTTGGTCCCTGAAAATACAAGCATTTTGTTCCTTCCATAGGAACCAAATGGTCATACTGAGGAAGGTGTCCTATATTGATCTAATAATAGGGTTCTTATAAGCTTGTGGGTGTCAATATTTAAGGGTTTGAGCCAGCTGCCCCACCTTTTGTCACTTCGTTGAAATCCCATTTCTCTTTTGTCCCAAACAATCGTTGCATATGTGCATTTGTCCAGGAGGTGGTTCATGGATTCTTCCTCTTGGTATCACAAGGAACATTGAGAGGGACCCTGCATCCCTCGCCTTCTTAAGTTTTCATTGGTTAGCATCCTCCCTCGGACAACCAGCCATACAAAAGAAGTGACCTTGGGACAGAGATTTACTGTCCATATTTTCTTCCAGATACAGTTGCCCTCTACGTGGTGGTCAATACTAATGTTGTAGGATTCCTTAATGCTAAAGGAGCCTCGATTAGTGTATCCCCATATTAAGAAATTAGGACCTTCCTGAACCTTGATGAATCATTTTCTCATTTCTTCCTGGAAAGCCTCGCAATCAAATATGCTTGTGAGATCAAGTTTTTCCTGAAAATCCCATTGGCGTTGATCCACAAAATTTTTTATCGTCCAAAACTGGTTCACCTGGATATTTCCTACATCAATCGCATTATCCTTGATATGCAGCCATCTTGGATCTTTTCCAAGGAAGGGAAGCTGATTCCATGAATCATCCCAAAATTTGGCCCTGCTACCATCCCTAATCTCCTAGAAACTATGATCCTAGACAATACTCTTGCCAGCCAGCACTTTCAGCCATATGGGTGAACCACTTAGGGATTCATTGAATCTAATCAGTTGTTGTATGGGATGGTCTCGAGAATATTTAATGTGCCAGATATTGGCCCATGACTCCGATGTGTGATTTACCCACCGCCACCGAACTTTAGATCCTTGGATCTCAGACATCACATCAGGATCTCTGAGGCCTAAAACTCCCTGCTCCTTTGGCCGACATATATCCCCCCAACATAGCAGAGAGAATTTACATTTTTCCTCGCGACCACCCCATAAGAAATTTGGTTGAATCCTTTTGATTTCCTTTCGGATTTACTTAGGGGAAGCGAGAATCAAGAAGAGGTAGGTAGGAATAGCCTGCATAATTTATTTGAACAAGATCAATCTGTTGGGAAAATTTACGGGACACAGAACAAAGCATGGAAGTTTTTGTTTCATTCTATATAAGAGTTCCTACCAATATTCTTTCTACAACCTCCCCACCCCGCATGGGATCCCAAGGTATTTGGACAGAAAAGCACCTTTCGAGAAGCCCAAGATCCGTAATATGTTCCTCTGAGTGGTGGGGGCAGTGTTCACAAAAAAAACCTGAGACTTATTTGGGTTGATAGGAAAGCCTGAGGCCTTTGTGAAGAGATCCAGGTTGTTTTTGAAGCTTTCAGCTTCTTGCACTGAAGGGTGCCCCATAAGCATAGTATTTTCAACAAATTGTTTATGTGTCTGAGGTGCCATTCCATTGTGGAATTTTAACCCCCTGATTTCCCCTAGACCAACCTGGGCTATGATGAGGTGACTCAGACCTTCAACCATCAGGATGAAGAGAAAGGGAGAAAGAGGGTCACCTTGTTTGATACAGTGAGAGGGCTAGAAGGTGTTAGTTGGGGATCCATTAAGGAGAATGTTGAATAAGGGGGTGTGAATAAACCCATGACCCATTCCACCCAACATCGGAAGAAACCATAGGCATCCAACATTTTCTCCATAAACTTCCAATTTAGTTTATCATAAGTCTTTGCTATATAAAGCTTGATCATCATAACTGGTTGCCTCGTGATTTTGAGTGAGTGTAGAACCTTATGGATGAGAATGAACCCATCCATGATCTATCTTCCTTCGACAAAGCTTGACTGCTCTAGGCTGATAAGATTCAGGAGAAGGGGTTTGCTCCATTTACCAATGACATTGGAGATGATTTTGTAGATGACATTACATAACCCTATCGGTCTGAATTTTTCTAGAGTGTTTTCCCATGCCTCTTTAGGGATTATGGTTAGGAAGGTCGCATTGAAGGATTTGAGGAAACCCCTCTTGTTTCTAGATTCCTCCATAGTATCCAACACTTCTTCCTTGACAAGATCCCAGAAGTGATGGAATAAGTTGGCTGTGAAGCCACTAGGACCATGAGCTTTCCCTAAAGGCATTTGATTGACAGCTTCCTCTACCTCCTACATCCCAAATGCCTTGTTCACCATTTCATTGTTTTCTCCAGTGACTGCCTTGGGAATTAGGTTGGTAATTTGTTCAATATCCCTTCCTCTATCCCCACCATCTTCACTAATAATATCTGAGAAGTGTTGTGTGAGTTCATCCTCTATCTCCTGTCTGGTTTCCACTTTGCTACCATCCCTTTTCTTAAGTTTCTGGATTCTAGAACTACTCCTGTTCTGAATCACCGAGTTATGGAAGAATTTAGTGTTTCTCTCTCCCTCCTGCACCCATTTAACTCTCACCTTTTGTTCCCAAAATATTCCTTCCTTCCTTTCCCTAGCCTCAATTCGACTCATTAGGTCCTTCTCTTTGACCTTCATGTTCTCGTCCCAGCCTACTTCCATTCCTTTTCTATTGATGAGGTCCAGCTCATTTACCAACCATTTTTTGTCCTCAAAGATGTTCCCAAATTCCTCCCTATTCCACATGTGAATTTTTGGCCTTCAGAGACTTGAGTTTTTGCTAAAATTGGTACATTACTGTTCCTCGAGGGGGGGCCAGCTCCTACCACTACTGATTGACAAGGTCTTGAAGTATTTATGTATGAGCCAGAATTTTTCAAAATGGAAAGGTTTTCCCATAGAGGGGCAAGACCAACCCCAGGAAAGGTTGATGGGCCAGTGGTAAGAACCAGCTACTAGAAAAACATTAGCCATAATTCCCCCCATGCTATGCATAATATTTTTAGACACCAAGAATCGATCAAGGCGTGAGGCCACCAGGTGCTCCCCCCCTTCTTATTGTTCCTAGTGGACCATCCATTTCCAATTTCCAGGTCTATGAGTGAGATCTAAGTTAGAAACTCATAGAAATATTCTTGGTATTTGTATAGAGATCGTCTGCCTCCCTTCTTTTCCCCAAGGTTTGAAATCAGGTTGAAATCCCCTCTGAGCACCCAATTTTCCACCTCAGTTTGATCTCTAAGCCAGTTGACAAATTCCATGAAGGTCTGCTTCTCGGGGGAGCTGCAGGGGCCATAAACATTTCCCAGGAATCCCCTCACCCCCGAGTCCAAGATGCGAAAGTATGGAATGAGAGAAAACTTGTTTGCACGCCAATCAGAAAGCTCCACAGTCCTAGGCTTCCAAAAAATTTCCACACCACCAGATTGTTTGGCTCCATCTAGGGAAATTAGGTGACTTCCTTTCCAAATTTTGTCCCTTATTTTCTCCAAGCCCTCAAGGCAGCACTTTGTTTCTTGAAGGAAAAGGATATCTAGGTTTTCCTGCCTGATTTTCCTATTTAGCATTTTCCACTACCTAGGATTGCCACACCCCCTTATGTTCCATGATATGATCTTCATTGACAACCCCTTTTAAATTCAGAGAAGGCCACCCTGAATGTACAGTATTATCCAGATTCGATTAGTATGACTCCCACCACTGCTATGCATTGTTTATTCATCTTCCTACCTCTTCTCAACTCTTCTTCTGGGGATTTACTCTTACTGCCTTTTTGAGAATCTGGATCAACCCCAAGACTCTCATGGGTTCCAGTTCAAAGGATTTCCTCCTATAGGAGTTCCATCTGGTGTCGAAAGACATAGCCTTGGCCTTTCTTTCTACATTCTTCCTTAATCGCGTCCGGACCTAGATCACTAAGTTCCATGTCATTTCCTTATTCCTCCTTCGTTCCTTCCATATACTGCACATCCTATTGCTTTGGTATTCTAATAAGATTTTCATGTTGTTCTACTGCACATTTTGCGGTGGAGACTCCCCCTTCTTCGTTCTATGTCCCCAAAGCCTCAAATGGGTTTCTAAAGCATTGCTCCTTGTCACCTACTCCTTTCTTGCATTGAGTATTCCTCCTCCTCTACTTCTTATTTTGTTTTTTACCTGTGTGAACCCATCCATTTCAGTATCTTTTTCCTGTCGAGGATCAGACGATCTAGCCTCGGCGCTCAATTTGGGGCAGCTCCTTCCAAGATGACCATAGTCATCGTAGTGATGACATATGAAGGGGAGTTGCTCATAGTCAATGGACCGAATCCATTCTTTGTCTTCCCAGTTTAAACTGATCTCTTGTAGGAGCTCTCTAGAAAGATCCATATAAACACAGATCTGTGCAAAAGAGGTATACGTTTGGATCTTGGTTTTTTCCGCTATCTTTATGAATTCCCCCAAAGTGTTGTCGATGTCCCTTAAGGGAACCAGATCCCAGTACTCACCTAAAAGAGAGAAGAGTCAAATCCAGACTGGGGTGACCATCATATCCTCCATCTCTGGGTTAAAACATTCCTCCCATGGATGAAGGTATATCCCAGCCGAGAAGAAGAAGTATGGGCCTCCCTCCATGACTCTATCTCTGTCATCCTGGTTGAAGAAGATAATGGTAAAGAATCCCTTTGTGCCTAAATTAAGGTCATAATTCCCTTTGGGGTTCCACACACTATTTATCCATTTAACCAAATCCTTCTCCTTTGGCCATATCCCCACAAATTTCCCGATTAGGGCCTTTTCGTTCCATGACTCAATATTGCCTCTAACTGCTTCAAATATAATTTGAATCATTGGGATGGAAGTGGTCTTCAACAAGAAGCCCCCCAGTCCAAACTTCTTTGTTTACCTAGTTCTTGCATGACCTTTTCCTCTGATTCCTTCCTCATCTAAGTTCTCCCTTTTAAGAACTGGATCTCTTCCTACCGAGGTAGCATCCCCGTACCCTAATTCCGCCATGGCTCTCCTCAGGAGGCCCAAGGCCATCGTCTGTAGGAATACTAGCATGACCTCCCTTCAGAACTCCTCTCCCCTTTTCAATTCATCCCCGGTTAGGTAAGTCTATGTTAATTTCAGTCAGTTATACAATTTCATGATCTGATCGGTTAGCTGGTATTCATGAATTGTTTACATTGTAATCTAAAAGTAAATTTAATATAACATGCTTGATAATATCCCTTTATAAACACGACGAAGAATATTATCATAGATATAGTATTAACATAATAATCATATTAATGGTATAAAAATCGCAAAGCTTCATTGGAATCGTTTTATCCAAGTACCTGTGGGAGGCAACAAAACTCAATTTTGTTGGTTTTAATTCACCTAGTATCCCTATATGTTGATATTTTTGTAACTTCAGAAGGTATTCACTTTTATATATTATGTATTCTACCCTAATGTTTATTTCGGGAAGTATCTATAATGTAATTGAGTCATGTCATGCCCCAATTTTCTGATTGGGAGGCTTAATAATGTAAAAATGTCATGTAAAGTCATTGAGGTTAACCCGCCATTCTAAGTCGGGGCAATAGTTCCCACAATTGAGTCAAGGTTAACCCTTCTTCTTGATCGAAGGGAAAATTCCCCATAGTTGTGGGGAAATAGGGTTATTATACTCTCCTAGAGATGTTAGCCCTCGTAAGTAATTGTTAAGTGAGGCCGAGATGTGGGAGTGAGACTCTCTCTTTATCACAACACACACTCACTAAACTGGGGCGCATGAGTGAGAGAGGGAGAGAACAGTTGTTAGGATATCCTCTTATTGTCTTTGGGTTTTACTACTGCCATTGGTGCTCATTCTATCTCTGAGGAAGTTGTAGGGTTTTCTCTTTTCTGGTTTCCTGGAGGAAAATTCTTTGTGTCTCTTGCCTCTTGTGATTATTATTGTGCATGTTATTCTCTCAGATAAGATCCTAATATCATATTGCTTAAATGATAAAAATATAACATGGTATCGAAGCTAACCAGAGAATAAGACATTATGTAGATACATAATATAGGGTTTCTTAATTTTTGGGTGTCTCTCCACAAGCCATCAGCAAATAGATGCTAGGCTAACTCTCCATTGAAGGGCGCATCTTTCTATCAAAGCGGAATTTGATTTCGGGAATTTTCAGTTTTTGCTGCAAGAAATTAGGGATTTTCACAAAAGAGGAATTTTTGAGTGATCTTGGCATAGGATTATCCTCCTCATCAAAATCGAAGTATAGAGACCTGGTTCCATATTTTTGGTTGGGTGAAGCAATGGTAAAGTCAAACCCTATTTGACCCTGGGCTTGAAAAACCCTAAAATACTGAAACTGATAGTTTTGGTAAATTTTCTATATATCGAGGTTGGAGAAGGATCAAGTATCAAAACTTTCACAGGTCGAAGATAAATTCCTGATGTACACGGTATCCAAGTTTCAGCCTCATATTCACCATATTCTAGGAGATAGGATTCCTCCAAGTTAGGGTCCAGCCTCTCCCAGGATTCCTCCCCAAACAGTACACCTAGGGAGAATTGATATATCTCAGGATATGAATATCAAAAGGAAATTTATAAAGATTTTCTAGAAATGGCACAAACTTTAATTTTTGTGGTAAAATTTTCAGATCCTGAAGATGAAACAGTGACACGTGGCAGTCCGTACAACTTCACTATGCTGAACAGTCCTGAAACATGTCACCTTGGAAAAATGCTCATAACTCACAATTGGTGAAACTATTTCTGATTAAACCTATGGTGTTTAAACAAGGACCAACAGGTCTACCTCACTATGAAATTTAAGACACAGAGGATCAGTAATTTCCGAGATAACACAAAAACAGTATGAGGCATTTCTACAGAATAAATTGGTAAACTAGGGCTTCCTGTTATGGGAGCTTCCCTCCACTATTTTCAAAGAAAGAGTACAATGGATAGCTCTCCTTTAATATGTCTATATTTTTATCCAATAAGATATGAAATATTCCATGTTTTTAAAATTTGGGTTTCTCTGACAAACCATAGGTGAGCCAAATCTAGAACCAGGACAGACAACTCAAATCGGTAAGATCTAGTCTGTTTCTATTTACATTTGAGTTTTTCATTTCAAAATGACTAATCTCACCAGGTTGATGAAAATATTGCTGAGGATGAAAAATTCCAAGCATGGAATTATAGGATCTCACTAGTTCTTGAAGAAAATTAATTGTACAACTACATAAGTAGAGAGGTTCCAGTTCCAGAGGGAGATGACGCTAAAGCCTTACACAAGAAGAACTTGGTCAAGGCCAAGAAGGTCATTGTTGATTCAATAAAGGAGCATCTTATACCACAAGTGTCTTCCCTAAAGACACCTAAAGAGATGTTTGATTCATTTACCAAGCTATTTGAAGGAAATAAGAAGAAGCTCGACTCGTAATAAGAGAAGAGAAGATGGGAGCAACTGAAGATCAATCTCTCTCTATCCAAAGAAGATCCCTCAAGTGATGAGGAATACGAAGGACTCAACTCTTGAAGAACATCTTATAATTTGTATAAGAAATGATGAACAAAGAAGATGATGAAGCTGAAGGCTCAATAAAGAGTCTACCCACTTAACAATTAAAGATAAGTATTCAATTGAAATTTCATGAAATTGTTTTGTTATGCATTTGTTTATATTCAGTTAATGTATTATGCATGATAAAATGTTTGCATTAATGACAGTATACTACTAATACACATGTTACGGGTAAGTAGCTCATGGTGCTATACAACTCTCCATTGCTTCTTATCTAGAATGAAACCTCTTCGTTGACATATTGTATTAGTGCACAATCTCAAATATGTCTTGGTAGAGATGGAAGACATCTAGAAAAGTTTCCATGAGATATGGATGAATGTTGTATTGGCTAAAATAGTTGCATGATCATAAATATATGCATAAAAAATTTCCATTATGAATATGCCTTATGAAATTTTTCTAACCATACAAATGCATTTGACTTGTAGGAAATATCGCATACAATCACCTACAAGCAAAGAAGGATGAGACTTCTTCCGAAGAACAAGTGATAACAGTTCAAGATGGAGAATAATATGACGAATGCAATGACATCATTGATGTAGAACCTTCCAGCTATGAAGAAGTAGCCAAGAAGATAGGGAAGACTAGTTCAATAATAATGATGTCTAGGATGCAGTATCGAGACCTGGAGGGAAGTTTGTAGTTCCATCATGTAGTAGATGGAAACATCATGGGATACAAGAAAATATTCGTAGCATGAGGCATAGACTATGAAGAGACATCCGTAGCCACTAGAAATACACATGACATGCATAATCATGTGTGCAAATGAAATAATTCCTTGTATCAGCTAAGAAGGAACCCATAAGATAACACATACAAGAGGATCTTGAAGACCACCTAGAGTGATGAAGATCTTAACCTTTTCTACAAGGTTGAAGATGAAATCCTATAGAGGAAGACAAGCTCACAGATGGGTTTTGAGAGGAACGCTTTCAAAGATAGAGGATCTTGGTATCCAATGACCCTAGATGGATACATAGAATATTAGTAGCAAAGGAAGCTACTTGTCACTCTGGTACAGAATGTTTCAATGCATAGAGTATGAAAGGCAGAGGGAGAATGATGCTCCACTTCAAAGGGAGTGATTTCAAAAGATCCTGAGGTTCAACATAATATGACAGGATGGACAGATTACTGATGAATCTAGGATTTACTGAGAGTAAAGTGGATTCCAACCTTTACTTCAAGGTTGAAGGTGGAATACTAGTGACACTCGTGTTATATGTTGATGATTTGTTCCTGACAAAAAAGAGGAACTCATTAAAGTTGCCAGAAGGAGAGTTGCTGCCGAGTTCAAGATGAAGGACTTGGATATGATGCACTAATTTATAGGCATGAAGGTGTGGAAAAATGTGGATGGAATATTTCTGGGACAAGGGAAGTATGCAGTAGAGATCTTGAAGAGGTTCATGATGATGGACTGCAAGGCGATAACCACACCTATGGCATCAAACGTGAAGCTATTGAGTGTTGTTTCATCATATTCGGTTGATGAATTGATGTATCGTCACATGACTGTGTCCCTTATGTACCTAACAAACACGAGACCACATATTTTCTTTGCGGTGAACACCTTGAGCTAGTTTCTGATAGATTCTAAACATGTTCACCTGATTGTTGTAAAGCATATTATGAGGTACCTGAAGGGTACAATTGATTATGGGCTCAAGTATGATGCGAATCAAAAGTTTAATTTGGAGGGTTATGTTGTTTCATATTGGGAAGGCAGTGCTGCAGATAGAAGGAGCACCTCAGGGTGTTGCTTTAGTATGGGATCAGCTGTGATATTTTGGTTTAGCAGAAAGCAATCATGCGTAGCATTGAGTATAGATGAAGTAGAGTATGCCACAGCTTGTTCGGCTAGTTGTGATGCAGTATGGCTCAGGAAGCTACTGTCTGAGTTATTTGATCTCATGTTGGATGCTACCTGTATATTCTGTAACAACCAGAGTTGTGTGAACTTTTCTGAGAACCCAATGTTCCATGGCAGGTCGAAGCACATCGAGATCAAATATCACTATATCAGGGATATGGTGTCGATAGTAGCAACGAAGCTCCAGTATGTTGCGACGGATGAGTAGATAGCAGATGTGTTGACCAAAACACTAGCCAACGTGAAGTTTGAGTACTTCAAAGAGAGGCTTCGTGTTCTTTAGATAGAATATACTTCGAGGAAGAAGTGATGGGACACATTTGTAGAAGGATCCTTCCCATGGCTGTGGATGTAAGCGTTGTGTGATGAGCATCGAGATGATGCTTCAATTTCTGCTATGATGGTAATCAGGATGATCATACGATGATGCTGTGATGAGTATCAGGATGATACTCTATGGATAGATTATACATATAGCATGTAAAAGATCCTAAAATATTTGATATTCTATTCTTGGATGCTCTTTCAAGGTTTTTCTACAGGTTGGTCGTGGACAGGTTGTACAGGTAGCATAGAAAAGATTCTGGGAGATCCTATAGTTTGTGCTAGGATGCTCTTTCAAGGTTTTGCTATCAGTTGACCATAGACAGGTTGTGAAAGTAGCATATAAAAGATCATGGGAGATCCTATAGTCTGTGCTAGGATTCTCTTTCAAGGTTTTGCTACAGGTAGCATAGAAAATATCCTGGGAGATCCTATAGTCTGTACTAGGATGCTCTTTCGAGGTTTTGCTACTAGAGGCATGTAATCATCCTTGGAGATATGATAGGTTGAGCTATGTGCTCGTAAAAGTCCCAATATGATCTTTAGAGTTCTTGTAGGTTGTAAGACACTCTTTTAAGGGTTTTCGTGACCACATAGAAAAGTTCCTGGGAGATCCTATAGTGTGTGCTAAGATTCTCTTTCGAGGTTTTGTGGTGGTAGTCACATAGAAAGGATCCTAGGAGATCCTATTCTCTGTGCTAGGATGTTGTTTTGAGGTTTTGTGACGATCACATGTAAAATATCCTTAGATATCCTATAGTCTTTGCTAGGATGCTCTTTAAAGGTTTTGTTGATGCACGTAATCAGTCCCGAGGATTCCAAAATATGGACAAAGATGATGAAGACCTACAGAAGCAATTCTCTAGGAGAATGGAGGCACCTAGTAAGTTACCTAGAAATTGATTCAGTATGGGACTGAAGCTCAACTTAGTGTTGAGAAGCCATTCTCTGGGAGAATGGAGGCACCTGGTCAGTTAGTTGGAAATTGATTCAGTCTAGGAATGAAGCTCATCTTAGTGCTTAGAGGCCATTCTCTGGGAGAATGGAGGAACCTAGTCAGTTACTAGGAATTTGTTTCAGTCTTGGAGTGAAACTCATTCTAGATCTGAGAGCCATTCTTTCAGAACAAAAGATGTAAGTGTTGGGCAGGCCATTTTGACATGGTTCTTGGATGTGTTCCTCTCATGGTCAAGTATAAGTTCTAAAGAATATGAATACCTACTTGGAAGCTAGGACTACAACCAACATGAAAAATGGATGACTCTGTAGAACCTATTGTGACGAGAAGAATGAAGAGATAACACCATTTGATTGAGATAGGGGAAGCGGTGATGATGTTGATGATCGAGTGATGATTTAGATGAAGTGATGATCTATACTTGATGAATATGAATTGACGATGAAGATAACTTGACGATGAAGATGACTTGAAGATGAATATGACTTGATGATGGTCTAGATGATACAGAGAAGAAGACTTGTGCTGATAAATTGTGTCGAGAGAATACCTTCCTAGTTAAGAGGGAGTGTTGATGTATTTGTAACTTCGAAATGTATGCACTTGTATATCTTATGTATTGTACATCGATGTTTATTATGGGAAGTATCTATAATGTAATTGAGTCATGTCATGCTCTAATGTTTCGATCAGAATATTCAATAATGTAAACAAGTCATGTAAAGTCATTGAGGTTAACCCTCCATTGTAAGTCAGGGAAATTATCCCCACAATTAAGTTAGGATTAACCCTCCTTGTTGATTGGAGGGAAAAGTCCCCACAGTTGTGGAGCACTAGGGTTATTAGAATCTCCTAGAGATGTCGGCCCTAGTAAGTAATTGTTAAGTGAGGCCGACATGTTGGAGTGGAAATAAAGTTAACAAA
Source organism: Pseudotsuga menziesii (assembly GCA_001517045.1). Classification (NCBI taxonomy): domain Eukaryota; kingdom Viridiplantae; phylum Streptophyta; class Pinopsida; order Pinales; family Pinaceae; genus Pseudotsuga; species Pseudotsuga menziesii. Next base: position 8,628 of record LPNX010143180.1, on the reverse strand, counting down.
AGAATATAAATAGAGAGTGAGACTCTCTATTTATCACAACACACACTCACTCAACTGGGGTTCATGACTGATAGAAGAGAATCTCTCTCAAGTGAGAGAGAGAGAACAACTATTAGGAGATCATCTTACAGTCTTCGGGTTTTACTGCTGCCATTGGTGCTCATTTTATCTCTAAGCAAGTTGTGGGGTTTTCTTGTTTATGGTTTCCCTGAGGAAAATTCTTTGTGTCTCTTGTCTCTTGTGAGTATTGTTGTGCATGTTATTCTATGATATAAGATCCTAAGATCATATTACTTAAATTATAAAAATTTAACCCTAAATCCCAATCAAAAGTGAGTTGAAATTCACCATAACTCAAAAAACGAGGTTGAGATGGAAAAACCATTAGTTACGTTGGGTTTTTGACATCTGAGTACCACTAGGGACACCCCTATTGATGGTTTCATGAACCAGAAGTTGTCTATTTTGACAGTTTTTTAAACTAAGGATTTGTTAAGTGACGTACAGTGCGATTTCTGCATGATAGGCTAAGAGTTCGAAAATGTGTTGGGAGAGTCCCTAAGAACCATAGTCATCTATCCCTTTATGAAACACAGTTGCAGAAGCCAATGGAAATCAATTCCATTGTTCGGTTTGGTTTTTATGCCCCAAGTTGAAATTTTTTTGGTGTCCCTTAATGGCCTTGATAATCGATAAGAATCTATCAATGAATCGAAAATCATGGCTTCGATGGACAAACTATCAGCTCCGTTGGATTCGTGACATCCGATTGTCATTAGTAACACACTTGTTCAATGGCTTAATGGACCGAAGGTTGTATATTTTGTTGGTTTTCTAAACTATATTTTAACTAAGTGATGTGTAGTGCAATTTATGTACGATATGATAATATTTTGAAAAATGTGCCCAATGAGTGTGTGGGAATCGCAGTCATATTTCCATTACCCAAACACACTTGTAGGAGGAAACATAACTCAATTTCGTTGCTTAGTTTTATTTTTATGCTCCAAGTTGGAATTTGCTTAGTGTCCCCGAATGGAAATGGCAAGCAATATGGAACTCGCCATAACTTGAAAACAAAGGCTCCAATGGACAAACAGTCAGTTTTGTTGGATTTTTGACATCCATTTACCGCTAGAGACACCCCTATTTGGTGGCTTGATGGACTAAATGTTGTTTTTTTTAGCGATTCACTACAAAAAATTTGACTTTTAGGGGGGGATTGTCTTCTGCCACCAAAATTCACTTTTGGGAGCGGTTTTGTCTTTGGAGGCGGTCTTTAGAAAATCGCCCCGAAT
>LPNX010143151.1:581188-662429 GCA_001517045.1 Pseudotsuga menziesii | reverse complement strand
ATTTCCAATTGTCGGAAACTTTTTCTTGGAGTGGAAAATGGGAGCAAAGTAAAATCATTTCCAATTGTCGGAAACTTTTTCTTGGAGTGGAAAATGGGACCAAAGTAAGAATAAGAGGGGATCCCTAGGTGCATTGTGTTACAAAATATAAATTGCTTCAACCATTAATCAAAAATTGAAATTTCAAAGGTATTTTGTATCTAATAAAGATAGTAGATCTTCTCAATTCACCTATTTGGAATTGAGGATGGATAAGATCTAGTGGCCTTGATCAACATGAATGCATAGAGATTGTATCGAACTCGTTATATGTATATATGTGTTTAAATTATGCACAATGGGTGTTCTTTTTAATGTCTAAAAAAAATCATTTTTTGGCGTGGGTAGAGTAGGCATTGGAACCAAAATGAGTATCACTCGTACTACATTTCTAGATAGACATGGGGTGAGTCGAAATATGCAACTCAATTCCCCAACTATGCTTATGTGTACGAAAAAGGATGTGGTTTAATTGCGACTATGATTCACATTCATAGGCACAACTTGGGATACACCGATAGAAGAATAACTGAAACAGTAAACACATACACATTTAGCAAACAATAAATGCATACAAGAATTGCAAGGGGAAAACAGCACTGATAGAGCATCCCTACTCTTTTGGCATAAACAACATGCAGCTTAAAGATGCAGCTTAAAGAAGTAAAAGAGACAGAGGAATCAGATGAAGAAAATAACACTGATCAAAGACTAAACATGGAAATGGAATATTTCAAGATAAGAATGACAAACACAATGAGTTCTAATAAAATTTTAGCAATCTTAGATGAGATCCTAAACAGTCAAATATATCCAGCTGATTAAAACGAAACTTGGGTACACTAAGACTATAGACATAAACATAATACAAACACCAAGTTCGAAAGAATTAAATGACTTTACTATATATCAATCTTAGATAACATAGGAACATTATAACACATACATGACAGGCTACTTACATCAGATAGAGATTATATTATATTCAATCAACCACCATTCCTACCCACCACACTATGCTACCAGACAACACACATTTCTGGAATTACCAGTTACAATCAACTTCAATTATTATCCCTGAAATTGCATGGTAGTTATGGTTTCTTCAAAGGTTTAGATTTTTCTATCAGCGAAAGAGAGTTAGAACTGACAATTTTAGTCAGTTTAAGAGCGAAGCACAAAAAATTATAGAGTGTTGTTTAGAAGTTAAATGAAAATTGTCACAGACGTACTATGATATTTGAAGATACAGAAGTCAGGTCCTAGGCTTCATTTATTAATTTTGCTGATGATCTTTGAAAATTGAATATCATAAATATAGTTGAAAAGTTGAAAAAAAGCCACATCAATAAGGATTATATAAGATTCATAAAAAAAATTAAAATTAATAGAATATAGTGTAGCAGTCATACAAGCGGATACTTTCATAGAGGTAATCCATCAAAAGAAAGGTAAGAGAATTGTGTCTGTTGATTGAGGAGGCCACATATAAATGACAGAGAGTTAGAACTGACAATTTTAGTCAGTTTAAGAGTGAAGCACAAAAATTTATAGAGTGCTATATAGAAGTTAAAATGAAAATTGTCATAGACGTACTATGATATTTGAAGATACAAAAGTCCGATCCTACGCTTCATCTAATAATTTTGCTGATGATCTTTGAAAATTGAATATCATAAATATGGTTAAAAATTTAGAAGAAAAGCCAAAAAAAGCCACATCAATAAGGATTATATCAGATTCATAAAAAAAATTAAAATTAATAGAATATAGCGTAGCAGTCATATAAGCAGATATTTTCACAGAGGTAATCCATCGAAAAAAAGGTAAGGGAATTGTGTCTGTTGATTGAGAAGGACACATATAAATGACGGAGAGAACTGACAATTTTAGTCATTTTAAGAGCGAAGCACAAAAATTTATAGAGTGCTGTTTAAAGTTAAAATGAAAATTGTCACAGACATACTATTATATTTTTAGATACAGAAGTCAGATCCTAGGCTTCATCTATTAATTTTGCTGATGATCTTTGAAAATTGAATATCATAAATATAGTTAAAAAGTTAGAAAAAAAAGCCAAAAAATCCACATCAATAAGGATTATATCAGATTCATAAAAAAAATTAAAATTAATAGAGAATAGCGTAGCAGTCATACAAGCGGATATTTTCACAGAGCTAATTCACCAAAAAAAAAGCCACATCAATAAGGATCATTATCTGGAGATATGCAACATAAACCACGATATTTACTTAGATACATAACTGGTTGAAAGACAGAGCCAAAAACACTGTACAAACTAGAATTATATATCTATATCAACGACCGAAGGGAAAAAATGGTATAAAGTACTCGATGGGGGTAAAACCTATAAAGACCCAGTTCTCGGTCTATGGCCAAAATAAAAACAACATCATCTTTAAAATACAGTATTCCATATCCAATGGTTGTAGGGCTTAAACCCGAAGTCAAAACTGAATGAGATTCATAAAAAAAAAAATTAATAGAATATAGCATAGCAGTCATACAAGTGGATATTTTCACAGAGCTAATCCATCGAAAGAAAGGTAAGGGAATTGTGTGTGTTGATTGAGGAGGCCACATATAAATGAAAAAGGAAGTGATCTCATAATAAAAAAGGGATGGAATAAACAGTTTTTTACACTTTATCATGGACTATATCAACTTTTTTATACAGGAGTATTTCAAAATGATGTAACTCTGCATTTCTGAGCATAAACTATATATTTTTTTCATTTCTAAAATTAGAAGAGGGGCAGATGGGTAGTGTATTTACCTCAGCCGCAGCAACAGGAAACAGAAGGCCGACCGGAAGAAGCAACCAATGTAGAACAAAACCAATGTCACTGCCACCACGACCGCAGCAGCTAAAACAGCGAAACATCTACCAAGAAAAATAGCCACCAGCAGAGAACAGAGGGAAAAAGTCACAGCCACCAGCCGAGACAGAGGAGAGCACAAACGTGAGACGCACCAACAGAGACAAATCGAAACGAAAACATCTCAGCCCGACAGGGATGAACAGAGCGCATATATCAGGGAAACCGCCTGAGCTAGCACAGCGCAGAAACGCCACAGCAGATTGTAAAAGCACCGGCACCAACCCGAGAACACAGCAGACCAGACCGTAAAATCGGACCAGCAGACCACACGAGAACAGAGAACAGAGTAGACCACACCAGAACAGAGCAGACCGTAAAAGCACCTGCACCGATGCGAGATGGAACAGATCATAAACGTCGACGGAAGAATACTTCCCAAAACGCAACACAGCGCTAACGTCACAGCGACCAGCCACCACAGCCGATAGAGCCGCCCGAGCCTAAACGAACAGCCACCACAGCAACCCGAGCAAGAACACAGGAAAAAAGATTACAGTCTCGACCACCAGCGTACAAACGGAGCGCCTCCAATAACATTGATCAAACAGAGCGCCACAAACGTAATCCTCATCCAACGTAAAGCCAAACCATGATCAACATGCCCCTGCAAATAACTATTCCCAACCAAATCATCATCATCGCGGGCGTAAAAAATGTTTAACAGTAATCTTCCGTTTGTATATATAGAAACTTCTTTCGGCCGAACAATTATTCGGCCGAAAAAACTTTCGGCCGAATAATTGTTCGGCCGAAAAATTAATCAGACCAACGGTCCTAGCCGGACGTGATTTTCCCGGCAAACTGTGCAAGCCATTCACTACGAGGTACGGCGTTAACTTTTACCTTTTGGCCGAAAAAACAAATATTCGGCCGAAAAGTTTTACATTATTTCGACCGAAAATATTATTAGTTCGGCCGAAAGATTCTAGAATACGATTTCAGAAGCGCATTTGTCACGGAATAGACACCCAACTTCATGATTTCACCCATATATTCTCACACCCAAATTTGGGATTAGACCAAGTAGCGAGTATGAGAGTAGGAACTATATCCACAAGGCCAAACCCATACATCTATCTAATAAAAAATATGATAAAATATCCACTATAGCCCTTACACCCCAAATTTCATAAAATGCTACATAATAATTCAGATACCTACCAAGGATGAGTTTACAACTCCTTAAGCACTCCATTTTAAGTAGGTTAATCCAAAAAATTTCTCTATCCACATAGGGACCATACAAATTTATACAACACAAGGCCGTTTTGAGCTCAATAGAATAAATTCAAGCAGATAGAACCCATAGCCCAAGCATTCAACAACTGGTGAGTCCTCCAACCCAAAATAATCCCCCCGCCCCCAATTTACCTTTAGCATCGACTGATATAAACTTCTAGTCTTTAAGCATTGATTCCATCTCACCCACCAACATAACACCATCACACATTGTTTCTTGCAAGAATAAAACATCTATAAACTGCTCACCAATCAACCTACTCACTGCTAGTTTTTTGGGAATGCTAAAACTATGGGGGCATAAGCTGCTCTAAGTGCCCAGAATTAACCAAAACAACATAATCTACTTTAGGTAAAAAAACATCAGCTTCCAAGCATGAAGGAAAAGTCCCATTTAAGCCTCAACCTCTCTCATGCACATGACAATTATCCTCATTAATCTTAGTATAGGACTGAAGAAAATAACCCTCACTAGAAATAGGTTCAACTTGGATAGGGGATACAAACCCTAAATCCCCCAAAGAGAAATGACACGGTGAAAACCGACATGAAGATACAACATCCACCCTAGTATCTTTCAAATTATTAAGCTAAAAATTAGGGACTTCAAAATCTGTTAACTAGTTTAAACATAGATGTTTAAGAGAGTCCAAAATTAAAGACTTAGTTCCATATTCAGCCCATGATCATTTGGAAAACAAGAATGAAAAATACTCTCCAACCCATCACCATTAACACAGATAGTTTTATCCTCAGAAATCGCCCCATCGCTTTTAACATGCCAAATGGTTTTTGTCTTACGAGAAGATACAGGTTTATGCTTATTACTAAAATACATAGTGCAATAGGGAATCATATTCCGGTAGACATTTCATCTATTACACCAAAAATGAGCGCCCAAATAGTCCATAGGCTGATTAAACTTAGATCCCCCCTTTTGATTAGATTATCGGCAGCTAACCCATTACTCAGATCTCGAAGAACGAGGACTTTACCCAAGGAGCATATACCCAACTCAAGGAAAGATAAATCTACCTAGAGATAGGTACCCAATGTGTTCCCAACCAATTTAAAGAAATCCGTAAACCAATATTCAAATGGGAGATTTCGTAACTTTACCCATATAGGTAGTAAATCATACCTTTCAATTCTTGGGTCGAAAATAGGGGTCAATCTTTTCACTAACATACCAACATTATCCCATCTCCATACACCAGCAAGGACCAAAGTGACATCATTTTCAATAAGAAGTTCGATTGCAATCATTATCCCATCTCCATACACCAGCAAGGACCAACGTGACATCATCTTCAATAAGAAATTCGATTGGAATCCAACTGTGCGGAAGTAAGTATACATCACCACAAGAACTGACATGGTCCTTCCATGTAACCGATACCTAGTTCTTTACAACATCCTAATTGAATTTACCGCCATCAAAAAGCCCTACGATGGTCATGGGGTTTTTCAGAATGATGTCATTTAAACCAATATCCTCTCCAACAACCATCCGCAACAACCATCAACACTGGTTTTTCAGATTTTTCGTGGCCTCATCGAATGGAAACCAATAACAGAATGCACCGTCCCTCTCGGAAGGTGATGATCAGAAGAAAAATCCCCCACATGTTTAACAACTTCCTCAATAGACCGAGAAACCTACTCTCCTCGTAGGAAAGAAAAACCCTCAAGAGAGCCGAAGTGAGTATGTGCCGCGCCATGCATACCCTGATCATCATTCATCAGAGATAAACCTTCATTAAGACCAGAATGATCATCAACCAGACATGTTATCAATGTCTCCCTAAGACCAACAACTGGATGACCAACATCTAAAGGGGCCATCACATCTTGGCGAGCCACCCATAAACGACCATCTGAGAAAACAGACTCAACAAAACCCTTACCCGAAAAACGACGACAACCAACACGAACATCTACCGCGACAAACTGTAATGGCACTCACATTTGTATGCGATAACGTACTTAGGGTTAAGATAAAGTTGTGAGATAACGTACTTCTTTCAGGATTTGGATTTCTACAGAACGTACTTTCCAAGATTTTTCGCTTTAACCTGGCTCTTCTTGCTGCGGCCACTTTCCACCTTGGCTTTATTCTATTTTGCATCAAAGCATCATGTCTTTTCGAGTCATCAAACAGTTGGTTGTTTCTCATTTATTTAAATGTCTTTGGGGGAAAGCGTCTAGGGTTTCTAATGACCTTGGTTTTCCTTTGCATGCCTCTGAGTTTTGATGGGCTCGGATTCTTTCCCGCTGTCGTCGGCGATAGGATGTCCTGCCGAACTCTAAATTCTGGACATGTTTTGCCAGATAGGCATGGGGTATTTTATTGTAATGGCTTTGTACAATGGGTCTTTTCTGATGGTGGTTTTTTGGAAGATGAGCCAGCTGTGATGGCTCCTTTAGATTTTGGTCACCCGATTGATGGATTTGGGAATCCTCAAAGTCTCGTTGATGATCTTGTCCGTCCCGGTGAAGTTTTATCTTTGGTGGGTGATGCTCAGGGTTTACCATCAGACACTATAGAATTAGATAATAACATACCAGCCTCTGACTTCTTTGACTCGTTCAAATCGTTTCTTCAATTTAAACATAAAGAAGGGATTAACTACTTCGCAACAACCTTTATTAGAGTAGTGTTTCTATAGCTTATATGATAATTTATAGCTTATATGATAAATTTTAAGCTATGACTATCCTGACTATCATTTTCTTGTACTTTGGGATTTTATCTGTTCAACTTTGTCATTTATGATTATTCATGATAGTTATGATATCTCACATTCCAAACAAATGATCTTTTATTGCACGGAGAGGCGCTTTACAGGTCACAATGAGGGAGATCTTGTAAGGCCATCTTGTAACGTTTGTCGATTTGGCCACAAATAATTTGTAGAAAGATTTTGTAACATTATGTTGTAAAGTTTTTTTAACTTTATGTTGTAAAGTGTTTTTAAGTTGGCCAAATTGCCAAGTATGTGAGGAAAATGTTGTAACCTTTATGGAATCTTGTATGAGCCAGATCTTGTAAGTTTGTCTACCATTAATAAAAATAGTATTATTCAAGCTTCTGTATATTTCTACTTACTACTGTAATTATGGCTCCATGATAGATCAAATGGTTACTATTTCATGGATTAGATTGAAATCATCAATAAAAATAGTATTATTCAAGCTTCTGTATATTTCTACTTACTACTGTAATTATGGCTCCATGAATTATCATGGAGATCAAATGGTTACTATTTCATGGATTAGATTGAAATCTAGAATACTGGTGAACATGTTTGAAATTTTACCATTTTAAATATCGGATTTACATTCACAAAGGTTGTTTATTTATTCATCGCAGAAGATAAGATAATATTTACATTACACAACCGATATGGCTACATGTCACACCCACAAACACACCATCATACATAGAACTGAACTTGCAACACATATAGATAGACATAGGTAATTAGGTCATTTTACTTGAGTATTTAAGGTTTGCACTGGCCTTTAGAATCAACTGTGTTGTGGTAGAATCGAACTTCTTTCTGTCCGTTGTCTTTCTCGCTGGGATTTTGAGGATAACCAGCTGGACCATCCATGGAATCAAGGCTTTGAGGTCCATAGTAAAACACTCCTAAGAAAGACACCACTGCTATAGCTAGCACTCTTCTCATGTATGCTTTGCTGACATCATCTGAGTCTGTCATTTCTTGTCCTTGGGAATGGGTAAGTGTGGAAAAAAAAACGTATAAATAAAATATCAAGCGGTTGTCTGCTATTACTGTCATCGGGTCTCCAGTGTACCCACGGTTCTCTGCATATGTAAACCTCGATTTCATGGCTGGATAATCAAGCAAAATGTTTATTATTTCCCAGGCCAGACTGTGATGTTCTTCATTGTAGGAGCCCACAAAATAATAAAAATTATTTTGGTCTAAAGCTAAAAAACCGTGTGAGTTTTTTTTTCCTTTGCTATATTTTAAGTGAGAAAAAAGACCTCATTATGAATTTGTTACGACGCGATGCCTATAATCTCTTTTATTGAAATCCCTTGGATCATGTTTGTTAGAATCCAATGTGCTTTTAAAAATTTCAAAATTGAAATTGTCTATTAGAAAAACGCGTCTGAAATCCTTCCTTTATAGTGGTTATAATCTTTCCTTTTATTGAAAGCATCAAAGAATCCAACGTTGGAAAATTTTAAAATTCAAATCACCCTTGGAAAAAGACATCAAAATTGAAATCTCCCGTTGGAAAGAAAAACAAATTATCAAAATTCAAATCGCCCATTGAAAAAAACCAAAAATTATTAAGCCACGGCTGTTGGATGTTGAGAGAGGCAACAAGTAATTAAATTTCATGTTTATATTGCATTTTTATTTTTTCATTTTATAATATTTTTTACATAATTTAAAATTCTAAAAAAACTATTAATTAGTTTCAACAAAATTTAATTAAATAGAATAAAGCAAATATAGCCATTATAATAATTAAATGTAAAACCTAGCTATTAAATTCAGTTTCCAATTTTTTATGATATAAGTAAGATTAAAATAAAAAAATATTTAGTTTAAAATCTATTTTTAATATTTTATTAAATTTATTCAACGTTAATTTTTAAAAAAACTTAGTTATGAAGTAATGAAGAGGATAAATAAACTGATGCAAATATTGTTGAGTGACTAGCACAACTTTGATTTAAAAGATAACATTTTTTTATTTTTTGAAAGAAAATTGTATTTATAATTTATATATATATATATATTTTAATTTTTGTAAAATTAAGGAAAGATAAAAAGACATATCGAGAATGATTAGTTTAACAATTTACTTGATACTTATTACTTACATGATTATAATCCTCATAATTGGATTTATGTTTTCAACTTAACGAGTTCCTTTTAATGATGAAGAAACATTAGTTTTGTGCCATCTCCTTGTGTGGTATTGCAAGCAAAGAGCTATTCGAGGAGAGGGTTGCACCTCTAGAGATTTGATCCCTCTCGTCCCTTGATAGATCCTTGGATTTGGATCTAAGATGGTATTATTAAATCACAAAGTTTTTTTATATTTTATTAACAAGACAAATCCTATATTTAGAAGGTAATTTTTTTATACATACAATGTTTCCATCAAATGTTTTTCCCTAAGAGGCGCTCTACAACCGAGTATGAGGGAGATCTTGTAATGTTTGTCATATATTTTTTACTAACAAAATAATAAAAAATAAAAGTTTTAATTATCCATTAAAATAAATGTCCGCCACAAAAACAACTTAATATGTTACTACCCAACAAAATAAAATAAAAATTAAAAATTAAATTATCCCCCTAAAAAAGTAGTTAAAAAAAACAATACAATATGCGGGAGATGTTCTCATATTCCTACCTAACAAAATAATAATAATAATAACAAAATATGTTACCCCCAAAAAAGTTAAAACCATGTGCAAGGCCTCTTAAACAACCTATGGTTTTTATTCTACATGGTTCAGGAGGCCCTTGCAAATAGTTTTAAAACCATTTGCAAGGTCTCCTAAACAACCCATGGTTTTATTGTACATGGTTTAGGAGGGTGTAATGTTCATTCCTAAGAAAATAAAAAATATTATATGTCATGCATAAATAATATTAAATATCAATAATAAAAATATTTTATCTCGACATTAAATAAAAAGATGGGTTAGCTCCTTGAGTGCAATACTTAGAAAGAAGTTTGCACCTCTAGAGATTTGATCCCTCTCTGTGCTTGATAGAGCCTAGGATTTTTATGTGTTACTATTTCCAAATTATTGTGTTTATGTGGAATATTATAATTAAAAATGATATTGTTTAAAATCATCGTCATTCATATGTATATATTTATTTATGTTTATTTTCATAATATATGTTTTTCTTTAATTTTGTTAGTAGTTTTTTAAAGATTATTTTGAAAATAAGAAAGATTTAATTTTGTTAGTAGTATTTTTTTATATTATTTTGAAAATGGGAATTTTTTTTTTTTTTAAGATTATTGTTTTTTTTATATATTATTATTAAGGTATTGTTCTAATTATTTTTATCATAAATTTTTTATTTTATTTTATTGTTAAGTTATTATTTATTTTTTTAAATTTAATTAAATGTAAATTTTTACATTAAAGGCAATGAGATGTTTGACATTTGAATATAGAAAAGATAAAGGAGATGTAATTAATGTTACAACATGACATGTTTTAGTATAAAAAATAAAAAATAATATTAAAATTATAAGTTATATAAATACAAACATGTACCCTTAAAAAAACTACATATGCAATGAATAGTACATAAAGATTATGGTAATTTAATGATCATGAGTATTTATAAAGTGTAATTTTTTTTAGATATGAAAACGATTTAAGATACAAGTTTTATGTTAGTCTTAAATCTGTATCAATCTTATTTAGGGTTTAACTCTATTTAGTCATATCATGTTGTAACATAGTTATGTTCTTAAGTAGATTAATATATAATTATACATAGATTTTCATAGATAAACATTTAGGTTATAGTAGGTTTTTGTGTTTTTTTACCATATAACTATTACAATTTCTTAATGCTATACAAAAATTACTTGATTCTAAAATTAGTCTACATTATTTATATCATTATTACTAACATTTCACTAACTTGTAATACCTACAAATATATCCTTAATTGTTATAGAACGAACATCATTTACTAGATGAAATACTTTTACAGAGAATACTAAACTAGTAGATCTATACTTTAAATTAAATACTAATATATGTAGTGTTCCTAACAACATTCACATAATGAGATTATAATATATTCAATTATCCTAGTTACATTTCCTCAGCATATTCCAAATGAATGTACAGATGCAAAAAATTAAATAGCAATTGAACCTGGATAACATGGAGAAAGGCGACAAACACCTTGTAATGTCCCCAAAATTGCAAAATTGCAAAATAAAAAATTATAGGTGAGTTAAATAGTACCTAATCTCGACATTAACTTATCTTCTGCGGAATGTGTCAATCTTTGGTTACTACACCATAGTGTCGTAAGATGTTCTTACCATTTCTAGATATTTTCCTATGTAAGTGTCGGTGTAATTATAAAATATGTTTATTTTACTTGATCTCGTTTAAATGATTACTGTGCTAGTGCTTTACTAGTTTAACATGTATTTGCGTAGTTATGTCTTATTTTATGTATATCTGTTTCGCTTAATGATATATTACTTCCTAGTTATAAGTTTTGTTCGTTGTTTATGGAAAATCATGATTTAACTTTCAACTATCAAGGGGTGGAGTGGCGGGAGTTGTATCTGTTCTCGGGCCACTTGAAGACGTAACTCGTTGTACCTGCTATTACGTGGTTTACTTAGTTCATAATAAACTAATGCAACCTTCTCCTTTCTCTGTGCAAGTTCATTAGGTGACGAATACTTGCTATGATCGCTAAGCTTGGCATGTTACCTATGCTATACTACTCCATTTCCTTTTGAAGACAAAACCACAAAAGTCTTATAATAGCAATTCTTACTACTATTGTTTGTGTTATTGTTTATGCATAGTTGGGTTATCATACCTGCATTTATCTGGGTGATATTATTATTGTGGATCGGGACTGTGACAACTCTTATTCTCATGCTCTGTATTTATAACATAATGTTTATTTTGTGGTAAGCCTAAGGTCATGGGTTAGATCCTAAAACTTTGCAACCATTATATTTAAAGTGTGTGTAAAAATTATATTAAAGTTTGTATGACACGGTTTATAGGGTAAGCCATTCATGGCATATTTCATATCCCATGATACCATGGCTTAGTGAAGTCAACGAGGGTTTTAGTGGGGGTTTTACCACTAAGTCACGATATGGTATTTGGATTTATATGCATGGAGGTAAAAATTGCAACAAACGTGGTGGACATGGTGGTGTTGTTAATTCTACTTGGTATGGGGGAAATAAAACCCTAAGCTTGGGTCTTTCGCTCTTTGGTATCATTTGGTTTGAGTTATGGGTGGTATGCACTGCTCCGCTCTTTGATTTTCCAACATCGTGAAGGAAACAGGATGGCCCAGCATTTTAACGTATACAATCTGGTAGGTTTTGCAGCAGTTCTAATATGGTTTCTTTGGTTAGAGGTTTTTCATACTCCTAATCCTTCATAGTTTTGATTTTACCGGTGACTGGGATTCCAAGCATGGGTTGTGGGGTACTACCAAGTTTGCTATGATTCTATTTTAGGTAAGCTCTATAATAGCTTGGGTTGAATGCCTTTCTGTGCTCATAGTTGGTAGAGCTTACAGCTCTGTGTTGAAAGGTTTATGGTTGTGAGAACTTGGTCAAAGGTTTGACTGTAAGCTTCTATTTATGTTAAAGGGAATCCAGAGATGCTTATGAAATTATGGTATTTATGATGGTTTGAGTATGGATTTTTTGGGCCATGACTATAAGGACTGAGCTCTGTAATTTATTTTACGTTGGTAGCTTAAACGTATAATTTTGGTGGTTAATATAAACTGTGCGTTTTAGTTTTAATGATGGGTTTTTAATTATGGAAGTACCATTGCTTGGAATGGCACCTTTGTCGAATCACAATTGTGTAATTTTATTTGTAAATGTTCATTTAATGGTAAATCATGATGTATTTTACTTACGTGTTGTTTATTTTGGGGATGGCCGTAAGCTTGGCTTACTATCGCAAAAATTTGGATGCTCTTTCTATGATAGCATAGATAGTAGGGTTTTTACATGGATTAATTTAAAAGGTTTGGGTTATGTCTTTAATGGTTAATTTGGAGAGGTTTTTACTTCTCGGCCATGAGCCTCAATAATGAAATGAAATATGTATATTTTGTTTACATTAATTTTGAACGTTGACGTAGCAACGATTTCGATTATGGATTAATGTTGTGTTTTGGGTTTGAGCTTGATAGATTTGATTCCAACCATTAAGTGAAAAGAGTAGCCTATCTAAAGTTTCGATGTTTATTCCTTCATGTAATTTAGTTTCCCTATCGTAATTTCTTTTCACTTATGTGGAAATTTGTAAATCTTTGTAGCGTTGTTAATTTTTCGAGTCAAATCCTACAGGATTCGATGCTTGTCGTGGTTTGATATAACCTATTTTTTTAACAACATGAGGCCAAAGGATTCGATCCTAGGCTGTGTGGGTGTGTGGTTTAAACTTGTATGTGTGGATTTTGTTTTGGAAGAAGTGGTGACACGATTTGATCTCGAAACCTTTAAATGGATACGTTATTTTGATAAATGAATTGGCATTAGGTTTAAGTTTGATGGTAGATAATATGATTATGGGTTATAATAAAATCGTGCCTACAAACCTCGACAAGTCTCGATGGTTGGCATACGATGTGGGTAAAGTTATAAAGTTGAAATTATGTGTTTGGAGTTTGTTTATGATATTTGGTAGTTTTTAAAATATATTAACTCTTTTTATATTATGTTTTTCTTTTATATATAAAGTTTGAGCGATGATGTTTAAGTTATAATTTTATCCAATCCTAGTGACAATATGAAATCTCCGAGCAAAGAAAAGATATAAAGTTTAGTTTTAAATACTTCTTTGGTTGATAAGGTTAATCAATTAGGGTTAATAATGTTTAGGTACAAAATCTATGATGTTATTTTTATGTTTTGAACTTGAAATAACCAACAGAAAATCTAACTCACTTAAAAATATAGACTCTGTTTAAAGAAATAACTCTGTTAGAGAAGGATGAAATTAGCTCGTAAATGACGAATAAAATGCATAAAATAACAGAGACCAAATCCTCCTACTAATAAAACTAAAGGTGATAGTCTATCATTACAAATAGGAATAAGATATATTTTCTTAACTAGAATATCATGTTTGAGTAGATAAAATAATCTAGCCTCTATTAAAAGAAATAAATCAGTTAGGGAGGATTGAATTTAACCTATAAATGAAGAAAAGAATAATGCATAATATAAACTAGTTATGACAAACAGATACTACTTGTTCATTCTTAATTTAATCTCCTCATTTAATAAGAAAACCTATGTAAGTTGCAAGGGAAAAAAAAGAATCCCATACCTGCAAGTTGAAGCTATTTTAATGGTTGAAAATACTCCACACTCAAATACCTAGCATTAACAAGTACATAGACTGATCTCACCTTTGTTCATTTATCGAATAACTTGGGAATTACCACGTTCCACCCAACCATGACCCAGAACCATTCATGGTTTCAATCTGAATCCCTTGAGTTGGTTCCAACATGGAAGTAGCTTAGACATCCTACGGTAACAATTCCTTATTTGGGATATCGGGTTCTGTATCAGCTTCTTTCTTCCTCTTACGATTTTTTTTTTCGAAGAACTCTCTTGATTATCATCAACTAGAATCAATGAATAATCAAAAGATGTCGAAGCCTCTCTTTGGCTTTGTTTTTTATAGACAGACTTTTCAAGAAAAGGGGCAGTTAACTCAAGAGTCATTTGATTTCTTGAAATAACCCTTTTTATTTAATTTGGGTAACGTTAATATTTATTTGGATTTAACTTAGGAACTTTTGACTAGATCCTAATTTGACTCTTGTAGGTATTTAATAATTAATTATCATTAGTAATAACATGTGGATCCTTTCATTAGTATTTATAGTTACTACTATTATTATTATGCTTACTCTTTTATACATATCATGTATAAATTATATATATATATACCAAATGTTAACATTTTAACTTTAGGTATCATATATCATGATCCCTAATCATATGACACTTTTCTTTTATCTTAGTCACTTTCTTTAATAAGTCCTTCACGTAGGGGGTTAGGTTAATTAGGTTAGGCAACTCTAAGCCGTCTTGCATGTTGGATTCCCTCGTATAACATGGTAGTTCTTCAATACTTTGGTGAGATACAACAATTCAAAATTTCATTTAATTACTTAAAAATAAGTAAGATGAGATCAATGTTTTATCAGAGTCGTTTTCACTCCACATATTAATTTCCTAGTAATTTCTTGGCATTCAGATCTAGTTGTTCAAATAAATACTGCAGACTCATATTGTCTATTTTGAGAAAGAATTTCTTCCCCATGAGGTATTGCCTCCACATATTCAAGGCATGGATGATGGATGCTAACTCAAGATCATCGGTGGGGTAGTTTGGTTCATGTTCTTTTAACTTCCGTGATTCATAACATATCGTGTAACATTGTGCAAGAGGACTCCTCTGATCCCTTCCTTACTTGGATCCACGTAAACAAGAAAATCGCCATCGGGATCTATAATTCATAGTATTGGTGTAGTCATCAAAATCTGTTTAGGATTTTGAAAACTTTCATTGCACTTTGTCATCAATATGAACCTGTTCGGCTTCTTTTCCAAAGAGGTCGTGGGACAAGATATCCTCGATAAGGTCTCAATGAAAATTTTGGTAGTAGCTGGCTAATCCCAAAAGGATCTAATGTTAGTGACTCTAGTGGGGGTAGGTCAATCCTCCATGGATTTAATCTTTTTCGGATCCATGACTATCCCATTATGGGAGATGATGTGACCCAAGTAGTGTATTTGTGGCCTGTAAAAATCACATTTGCTAAAGTTGGCATAGAGATGGTGTTCCCAGAACACTTGTAGCACTATGCGGTGATGCTCCACGTGTTCCTCTTTACTCTTAGAGTAAACTAGGATGACGTCTATAAATACCAAAACAAATTTATCCAGGTATTTACTGAAAATATTTTTCATCATACACATAAAGTTTGTGGGTGCATTAGTCAACTTGAATTCCATCACTACAACCTCGTAGTGGTCGTACCTCGTACGAAAGGCATTTTTGTGAATATCCGTGTCGCAAATATGTACCTTATGGTACCTAGATCTGAGTTTGATCTTTGAAAATATCTTGGATCCTCCTACATGATCGAATAATTCATCGATCCTAGGGAGTGGGTATCGGTTCTTTATATTCATGTTACTAAGTTTATGGTAGTCGATGCACATCCGCACTGTACCGTCCTTCTTCTTTGAAAAAGGTATCAGTGCTCCACAATGGGACACACTTGGTCAGATATATCCCTTCTCAATCAACTCCTACAACTGCAGTTTGAGTTTCGCGAACTCTTGTGTGCTCATGCGATAAGGAGATTTTCAATATGGAATTGATGCTAGTGTCATTTCTATGGAAAAATATAAGTTTCACTTCAGTGGTAATCTTTGAATTTCCTTAGAAAATATGCCCTTGAAGTCTACAAGAACTGAAAAGTCCTCGATGTGTTGTTCTCTTTCATCTTCTATGTCCTAGATGTTTACTACAAACGGTTTGCATCATTTCCTAATGCACTTATTTGCTTGGAAAGTGGATATATGTCTTTGGTAAACCTTCTTAGGTATGCCTTGAATCTTTACCGGATTCCCTTGGTTATATGTACACAAGATTGACTTGTGTAAACAATTGACCATGACACGGTGTTGTTCCAACCATTCCATGCTGATAAGTATATCATATGATCCTAAGGTTAGGATATGCATGTTTATTCTAGTAGGGAAACCATTCAGGTTTACCTCACAATCTTTAACTATTTCATAAACATTTCATTTTGTACTAGTGGCTAATTGCACCCTCGAGGGTTTCTAATGTTTAACTTTTCTAGTTTACATACATCAACAGTTTTAGGTGATACACATCTTCGTCAAGAATCGGGGTCAATCAATATTGAAATATAAGTGTTGGAACCCTTACCTTCTATCTCAACCATGGTATCCTGATGGTCTCACTTTCGACCATCTAAGGCTACATAAATATGCAGTGTTCAACCTATGTCCTCTATCGTTTGTTGTTCTTGTAAGTTGTTCAAGACTTGATTGGTCTTGTTGTTATAGTCTCAGGCATAGTGGGCCCCTCTGCATTTCAAGCATTTTATTTGCAGTGGGGAAACATTGTCTCCCCCATTTGCTATTGGTTTTTTAGAATTTGAAGCTGGTACATATGGCTTTGCACTTGTTTTGTTGAAGATCTTATTGGCTAGAAAATTGTTGTTATGTTTTCTATAATGTGATTTGTTGAAGCTCGATTTTTGGTTATCCAAGAAGGTCCGAGGCCTGTCTTTACTTTTGTTGATGTTCTCTTGCCTCAATTTTCCATTTTCGTAGTAAATCCTATCTTTTTGTAGGGTGGTGTCCAATATTTTATGCATGTCAAATTCAATCCTCTACTGAAAGTTACAAGGAAGACATCCTAAAAACTGATGTATTTTCACTTTATCATCCTTTATGTAAGGAACATAATGTAACAATCAAAAAATCGTTTAAAGAAATCATCCATAGTCATGGAACCCATCCATAATTCATGAATTTATTTCACCTTTATGTCAAAGAATCTTTCCGACATGTATTTTTCCTGAAAAATATTTCAAAAATTACTCCATCTGATTTCTCTTACCTTGTCTTTCTTTGTATGCTTTAGGTCTCTCCACCATCTAGCTTCTTTTCCATTTAAATTATAGATGGCTAGACATGCCTTCATCTTGCTAGAGTATTTCTGTACTCAAAAATATTTGCTCATAACTAGAAGCCATTCTTCAGCTTTCTCCCTTGTGTTCATCTCTCCTTCGTAGGTTGGGGTTTTTATCTTCTTTAATTCTCCCTCGAGATTGTCATCATTTCTCTACTTCTTTATACAAGGAGAAAGAGAATCATCACAACAAGGACTATGACAATCTCTTTCTCAAGGTTCAGGGGTATGTTCTTCTTTTTCTTCTTTTCTTGGGTTGTTGGCCCGCTTATGATAGAATCCTTTCTTGAACCTGATGGTTGAATGAGTAGGTTTTCCCTGCGGTCTTCCTCCCATCAAGTTACACAGCAATGATTTATTAATTGCTTTCTATTCCTTTATTTCATTCATATTAGCATCCTTGAAACTCTATAAGTCTTCTTGAAGACTTTGTATGGTTTTTAGTATATCATAATTTAGATCAACCACTAGTTGTGCTTCCTCTATTGGGGTATTCATCTTTCCTTGTTGGTTGTTGTCTTCTCTTATGTTCATGATATGAATTGTTCTTTTAATCCTGTAACCACAAATTTTTAATAACAGGAAAAATTTATGTTAGTTAACAAAATATCAAAACATACTTTATTTTATGCAACAAATGTTGGAAAACCCATTAGGTCTCTTAGTGTTGAAACCTAGCTCTCATACCACTAGTAATGTCCCCAAGATCTAAAAACAAAAAAATTATAGGCAAGTTAAATACTACCTAATCTAGAAATTAACTTATGTTTTACGGAATGTGTTGATCTTTCTTTGCTACACCATAGTGTTGTAAGTTGTTCTTACCATTTCTAGATGTTTTCCTATGGAACCGTGTCGATGTAATTATACACTATGTTTATTTTACTTGATCTGGTTTAAATGATTACTCTACTAGAGCTTTACTACTTTAACATGTATTTGCATAGTTATGTCTTCCGTCATGTATATATGTTTCACTCAGTTATATATTACTTCCTTTTTATAATTTTCTTTCGTTGTTTATGGAAAATCCTCACTTAACTTTTAACTATCAAAGGGTGGAGTGGTGGGACTTGTATCCCTTCTTGGGCCACTTGAATAGGTAACTGGTTGCATCTGTTGTTTTGAGGTTTACTTAGTTCATATTGAACTAATTCAAAATTCTACTTCCTTTGTGCAGGTTCATTAGGTGATGTAGAGTTTCTACGACTGCTAATCTTGGCATGCTACCGAAGCTATACTACTCCATTTCCTTTTGAAGAAAAAATGACCAAATTCTTATCCTAGCAATTCTTACTACTACTCTTTGGGTTTTACCACTAAGTTATGATATGGTATTTGGAACTATATGCATGGGGGTAAAAATTGCAATGAAGGTGGTGGACAGGGTGGCATAGTTAATTTTCCTTGCGATGGGGCAAAATCAAACCCTAAGTTTGGGTCTTTCGATGTTTGGATTCGTTTGGTCTATGCTATGGGTGGTCTACACTGCTCGACTCTTTCTTTCTCCAGCATCATGGAAGAAACATGATCTTCGGATGTTATAAGGTATGGACTCTGGTTGGTTTTGCAACAGCTGTAATATGGTTTTTTTGGTTAGAGGTTTTGCATACTCCTAATTGTTCATGGTTTTGATTTTGTAGATAATAGGGATTCCAAGCAAGGGTCATGGGGGACTACCAAGTTGTCTACTATTCCCTTTCAGGTAAGTCCTGTAATAGCTTAGGACAAATGCCTCTGTGTGTAGATAGTTGGTAGAGCTTACAACTCTTTGTTAAAAGCTTTAAGGTTGTGAGCACTTGGTCAAGCGTTCAACTATAAGGTTTTTTTTAAATGTTAAATGGCATCCAGGGATGCGTATGAAGTTATGGTGTTTATGATGGTTTGAGTATGGTTCCTTCGGGCCATGAATTTGGTTTAGTTTTTGGATGACCATAAGCTTGGCTTACTATTGCGAAAATATTGATTTCACAGCAATGATAGTGTAGACAGTAGGCTTTTTACATGGATTAATTTTAAAGGTTTGGGTTATGTCTTTAATGGTTAATTTAGTGGGGTTTTTACTTCTCTGCCATGAGCCTCGATAATAAAATGTAATATCTATATTTTCTTTACATTAATGTGGAACGTTGACAGAGCAATGATTTTGATTATTGCTTAATGATCGGTTTTGGGTTCGAACTTGATAGCTGTGATTCCAACCATTAAGTGAAAACCATATCCCTTGTAAAGTTCTGAATTTTATTCCTTTGTGTAATTTAGTTTCGTTATCGTAATTGCTTTTGACTTATGTGGAAATTTGTAAATGTTTGCAAGATTGATAATTTTTCCAATCGAATCCTACAGGATTCGATGCCTATCATGGTTTCATATAACCATTGTTTTTAAGGACATGAGTCCACACGATTCGATCCTTGGCTGCATTCATTTGTGGTTTAAAATTGTATTTGTGGATTATGTTTTGGCAGAAGTGCTGACAGGATTCGATCGTGAAACCTTTAAATGGATACGTTATTTCAATAAATGAATTGGTATTAGGTTAAAGTTTGATTCTTAGTTTGATGGTAGATAATATTATTGTGGATTATAATAAAATCGTTCCTACAGGCCTTGACAGGCCTCAATGGCTTGGATATTATGTGGGTAAACTTATAAAGTGGAAATTATTTGTTTGGAGTTTGTTTATGATATTTGGTATTTTTTAAAATAGATTAATAATGTTTATCTTATGGTTTGTTTTTATATATAAAGTTTCAGCGATGATGTTTATGTTATAATTTTATACAAGCATGTTGGCAATATGAAATCCGCCAACAGAGAAAATATGTAATGTTTAGTTATAAATACTTCTTTGGTACATAAGGTTCATGAGTTAGGGTTAATAAGATTTAGGTACAAAATATATTATATTATTTTTAAGTTTTGAACTTGAAATAATAATCATGAAATATAACTCACTTAAAAATCTAGACTATGTTTGAAGAAATACCTCTATTAGAGAAGGATGGAATTAGTGTGTAAAAGATGAATAAAATGCAGAAAATAAGAGAGACCAAATCCTCCTACCGATAAAACTAAAGTTGATAGTCTATCATTACAAATAGGGATAACATATATTTTCTTAACTAGAATATCATGTTTGAGTAGATAAAATAACCTACCCTCCGTTAAAACAAATACATGGGTCAGGGATGACTAAATTTAACCTATAAGTCAAGAAAGGAATAATTTAGAATATAACCTAGTCATGACACACATATACTAATTATCCATTCAGAATTTAATATCATCATTTAATAAGAAAACCTGTGTAAATTGCAAGGGAAAAATCAAGAATCCCATACTTACAAGTTGAAGCTATTTTAATGGTGGACAATCCTGCACACTCAAATACCGAGCATTAGCAAGTACATATATAGATATTACCCTTCTTTAGATAATCGAATAACTTGGGAACTACCACGTTCTAGCCAACCATGACCTACAACCATTCCTAGTATCAATCTGGATCCCCTTGAGCTGGTTTCAACATACAAGTAGCTTAAATCTCCTAAGGTAAGGCTTCCCTATCTGAGATATCATATTCTATATTAGTTTCATTTTTTCTCTTAGGAAAACATTTCTCCAAGAACTCTCCTGAATATCATCAAGCATAATTAATGAATAATCAAAAGATCCCCAAGCCTCTCTTTTCATGTAAAGGGGCAGTTAAATCAAGAATCATTTTATTTCTTGAAATAACCATTTTTATTTAATTTAGGTAACTTTAATATCTATTTTCATTTAACTTAAGAACTTTTGACTAGTTCCTACTTTGACTCATGTAGGTANTATATATATATATATATATATATATATATATATATATATATATATATCATTTGTTAAAATTTTAAATTTAGGTATCATATAGCATGATCGCTAATCATATGACACTTTTCATTTAGCTTAGTTACTTTATTTAATAAGGCTTTTAGGTAGGAGGTTAGGTCAAGTAGGTTAGGAAACTCTAAACCTCCTTGCATGTTGGATTCCCTCATATAACATGGTAGTTCTTTGGTACTTTGATGAGATGCAGAAAATTGAAATTTCATTTAGTCACTTAAAAATAAGTAAGATGAGATCAATGTTTTATCAAAGTCGTTTTCACTCCACATATTAATTTGCTAGTAACTCCCAACGCTTATCCAGAGCCCATACTCAATGCTAATAAAGGGAGTTACAAACTTAGTGAAATTGCATAGCTCCTTGCTCAACACTAATGCTAGGATGTATTTGTAAGATACACCTTGGGATACATTGGCCAAGAATCTGATGTTCTAGAGCTTATGCTCAACATAAACTTGGAAGGCTCTAAGTCTTATGCCAAATAATTCCAATTTTTATCTTTTCATGTGCTTCAAATGTTCTCGCTCAAAAAAAAAGAATTAAAACACTCATGCGATTCAAAGCCTGTCACTCAATGCAACCATTAAATACTCATGTGTTCCAAATCTTCTCGCTCAATATAAAACATCACATACTCATGTGCTCTAGAGGTTCCCTCTCAACACAAACATCTTATAAATTATGTACTTCAGGGTCCACGTGCAACACATGAAATCATTTATATAAAACATATGAAATTGTCTTATACCTAATATATCCAACAAATCATCATTCTCATGTGCAATGGGGTCTTACGCAAAATATACCATTTAAAACATCAAAGTAACATCATAAGAAATGGGGCTTATTACCATAATTGTTAGGCCAAAATTAGGGATATTACACACCCACGGGACTGTGTTCCACCCAGACTTCTTGTGAAGCAGCCAAAGTTACTTGCTTGGGCCCCTTGAGCCTTCTCACAGAATGAGTAGGACAAATATCTCTCAATGTATCGCACACAAAAAACTTGCTGCAACTTAACAATGAGTAGCAAGCTTATCTCAACAAATCTCTTTATCTATCCCCACATCAAATTCCTTGTGTTCCTTACTTTTTAGTTTGCAACATTCACAATTTTCATTCACATTAGAGGAAATTTCAACTCAAAATGTGCCTCCTAAAATGAACTAGTAAAATAATAGTTAAAATAATAAAATAATATTTATTAATTTTGGAGGAAGAAATGAAAAAAACTACATTTTTGTTTGTATTTTTGACATATCTCCCTGTGTTTTTACTCGAATTTCGATCGGGAGAGCTCGTTGGATGTGGAATTAAATTCTGCATCCAACGAGTACCCACTCAGCATACTTTTGACGAACCCCTCTACCCCTAAAACAAGAAATACCTGAAAAAATGAAATGATGATGTCATCATTCCATTTTTTCAGGTATTTCTTGTTTTTGGGGTAGCGGGGTATGTCAAAAGTATGTCGAGTGGATACTAGTTGGATGCGGAATTTAATTCTGCATCCAACGAGCTCTCCTGATCAAAATTTGAGTAGAAACACACGGAGATATGTAAAAAATACAAACAAAAAAAGTAGTTTTTTTTATGATACCTATCCCCAAATTTATATTAAAAAAGTGTTTAAGAGCTATACGGTATTTCAAATTTAAATCAATTTCATTGGTTAACACATGATGACATGGAATTTGAATAAAAGTTAAAAGGCCCATTTTTAGTTGAAATTTCCTCTAATGCTTACAAATTCAAATGATTAGTGAGCCTCCTACTCAATTTTATCATTTATATAAGATTTCCTAGGTCTTTGGATGAGTTTTGGAATTAAATGAGACACCAACTTAGTTTCCCCCCTTAGGGAAGATGGCCACTTCTTTAGGGATTATTCTCCTACAACAGCTAGAAAGTGAAATGCTAGTGTTTCCACTTGTCAACCATCCTTCTACAACTTCTCCTTCCTCCTAGTGGGTCACTGGACACTCATTTAACAGTCTCCCCTAGATAGGTGTCTCCTTTTATTAATTATTAAATAAAATAATTCTTCAATTACAATCATCCTTGACCCACTTGGTCATAAACTTTACTATAAAATTTAACATAATGTTTTTATTGAAATAAATAATAAATATTTATTTTTAGGTTATGGGCATGTTACAAACACCACTCCTTAAGATGAACATCATCCTCAATGTTGCTTAAGTGATTCCGAGTCTTCTTGGAACAGAGCTACACATGCCACTCGCATATCTCTCTCTAATTCCTAGGTTGCTTCATTTGGACTAGCGTGTTTTCATTGCACCTTTACTTGTCCAATGGTGCGATTCATGAGAAACAATTCTCTCATGTCGAGAATAGGAAAATATTTATATGTTTTTACTTGACATATATTCCATTAAATCACATGAGTAGCATCATGTATATACTTTTTCAAAATAGAAAGATGAAAGAAATTATGTATTTTAAGATTAGCTAGCAAGGATAAATGATATGCCACTAGCCCCACTTTTTCTAGTATTTTGAACGGTCTGCAATACCTACGTGCAGACCGTTTCACATTAAAAAACACATGCTCACCTACTTGTAATTCCTTTGGAGTTATTTTAAGGTTAGAATGACTCTTTTTTCTATCATGAGGAGTTTTCAAGTTGCGTTGTACCTATTTCACTGTTAGTTCCAGTTCTTTTAACCAGTCAAGTCCTAACGTCAAATGGTCAAGTAGATTACTCCATGTAATAGGACTGTTACATTTTCTACCATATAATATTTCAAAAGGACTAAGCTTTGGTGAAGCTTGATAAGGGTTATTATAATAAAATTCAACTAAGTGCAAATAGTCTTCTCACTTCTTGGGATAGTCTCTAACATACAATGATAACATATCTTCTAGTACCTGATTAACTCTTTCTATTTGTCCATCCATTTGCGGATGATAAGTAGTATTGAAATTTAATTTAGTATCTATCCCTTTGAATAAATATTTTTCAAAAATTACGAGTAAATTTAGGATCTTGGTTAGAAATTATTGCCTTTGGAATTCGATGTAAGATGAATATTTCTTTCATGAATATGTCAGCAATGTTAGCAACTTTATAAATCATTTTAACAGGTATAAAGTATGCTTCTTTACTTATTTTATCCACAACTATCATTATTGAATCATTTTGTTTCTGGTTTTTAGGTAAGTGAGTTACAAAATCAAGACCGATGACTTCCCATTTCAAATTTGGAATTGGTAATGGTTGTAAGAGACCTATTGAGTGTTGGTGTTCAACTTTAACTTGCTGGCATTTGATACACCTAGCTGAAAATTCAGCAACTTCATTTTTCATATTAGGCCAAAAGTACTATTTTCTTAACATGGTTATCATCTTTTGAGACCTGAGATGTCCTGAATAAGGACTTTTGTGTATTTCATTCAAAATCAGCAGTTTAAATTTCAGTATATTCGGTACATAAAGTCTACTTTTATACAATAATCAACCTATTTTATTGACACTGTAATATGTAATTATATTTTCAGATGCATTATGAGTTAGCTTTTCTTTTGAACTCTAGTATTTTGGGTCCAATCCGATTCCTTGTTCAAATTTATCTTGTAAATTTGTTTTCTAACATCTAATGGAAGCTACAAAACTTGTTACTACATTTTTGCTTTAGGAATCAACCACTTTATTCTCTTTCCCTTTATTTTTTTCTATTTCAAAATCGTACTCGCTAAGGAGATCTAGCCATCTAGCTTGCCCCACGTTTAGATTTTGTTGATCAAATATATATTTCAGGATTATGTTATCAAACATTAACAAAATTCATTTGCCTATTAGGTGATGGCACCACATTTTTAATCCATAGGTTATGGAAGGCAATTCTAAGTCATAAGGTACATAGTTATTTTGGTGAGTTTTCATACACAATTGCATGACCTTCTTGTGTCAGTATTCTTCCCAAACATTCATTGAATGCATAAATGCATACGACTAAGTGTTTTTCTCGATCCGCTATTTTTTGAATTGGTGTAGTGGTTAATAATCCTTTTAGTGTATTAAAAATGTCTTTGCATTTCTGATCCCAATCAAATTTCTTACCTTTTTTTGTAATGATGTTATAGGATTTGCAATTTTCGAAAATCATTCAATAAATTATCTTTAATAACATGTTATTCCAATAAAGGTTCGCACATCACTTACATCCTTAGGAACATGCCAATCAATTATAGACTTTATTTTATCCATGTCCACTGATATCCCTTCTTTAGAGATTATTTTCCCTATATATTGTGTCTTATCTTTATAAAATTCACATTTTCTGAACTTAACAAATAATTGATGTTCTCTTAACACTTGTAGTATTATCTGTAGGTGTTCATCGTGTTCTTCTTTTGTCTTTGAATAAATTAATATTTCCCTTATAAAGATGACTACGAATTTGACTAAGTATTTACTTAGTACACTCTCCATTAAGCACATGAAGGTTCATGCCATGTTAGTTATCCCAAAGGGCATAACCAAAAACCCATAGTGCATGTATCCTGTCCTCAAGACAATTTTAAAGATGTCTGCATATTTAATTATAACTTCGTGATACCCATACCATAGGACAATATTTAAAAATATCGTTGCTCCGGGTATCCAATCAAGCATATCATCAATGAGGGGCAGATGATACCTATTCTTAATTGTCATTTTATGAAGTTTATGGTATTATATACATAGAGTTAGAGTATCATCTTTCTTTTTATCAAAAATGATAGTTTCTCCCAAGGCGATACATTTGATCTTACATAATGTTTTTTCTATTAATTCTTGTAATTTTAATTTTAATCATTCATCTCCAAGATGTTCATTAAATCGGGATCCTTTGAGTTAGGTACCGCTCATGGTACTAATTCAATTGTAAAATACATATATCTTTTGGGAGGTAATCCTGTAATTTCATCTAGGAATACATCCGCAAAATCTTGCATGATCAAAATATCCTCAAATCCTGGTTTATCTTCTTTAGAAACTTGTACATTATTTATTATATACATGGAAAAGAATTTACAACCTTTTTCATTTGTAAGACTGATATTTTTCTAACAGATAATTTTCTAGGTATTGCTGTGAGAGTAATTCTTTCTCCTTCATTATTTAAAAAACTAAAATTTCTCTGAAAACAATTTAAAATCACTTGGTGTTTTTCCAACCAATCCATTCTTGTTAGGACGCCATAAGATCCTAATGGTAACACATTTAACTTGATATGAGTTTCAACCTCACTCATAACAACATTACAATTGTCAACAAAATTGACCACCTTTCTTTTAGTTTCAGTACCTAACTTGACCAGCCAGGATTTTTCAAACATTTTTAAAGATAAGCTGAACTTTTCCACTATTCTAGGAGATGTATAACTTAAAATAGAACCTGGATCAATCAAGCTTGAAACATAATGGTTTTGGATCATACCTTAGACTTCCACCATGGGAGTCTATTGATCCTCTTGTTGGTTATATGGAGATGCATCTATTATGGGATCTCATTTGCCACATCTACAATGGTTTCCTCTTCTTGAAAAGTGTGTACATTGCTAAAGTTTACTTTCCTATTCAGAAAAAACTTGGCATAATCAGGTCCTTGACATTCTCAACATTTGTGAGGTTCCCTTTGTTCATTATTTTTAACAAATTTGTCAGGCATATCCCTACCTCTTGATGCTGTAGTAATATGTGGTGTTTTATTCTTAAAATCAATTTTATGAGAGTTATTCTTGGAGAAATTCTTAGATTTATTCTTAAAACTCTTATTTGACTTAAACCCTTTCATTGACAAGGAACCCAATTTTAATTTATAGAATTCTTTAGCTCGTTCCTCATAGTATTGTTCAAATTTTAATTTATAGGTAGTATTGTTCACAGAATTCCCAAAACTGTTATTTGACTTAAATCTTGCAAACAAAGTGAAAGATCAAGAAAAAAATTACAACATATGTCTGATGAATCTTATGTAGAACTGGAGGGTTCTGGAAAAGGAAAGAGAATCTATAGTGAGTTTTCTTATTCTAAAAAGGGGGAATTGCATAAACCTCCCAAGCATCGTAGATTTCTAGAATAATATGGTGTACATTTGATGTCCATTTACATACCAATATTGTTGTAATATAAATTGTAAGTATTTCTTGGAAATGCATATATTTCGATGTAGTTAATGTGTTTCTAATGTGTAATACAAGTGTAATGTGTCATTAATATGGGCATTTTTCCTTTATCTATAAGAGTTTAATGTGAAACCCATACTGAGAAGCATGTATGAAACTACAAATGCTGAAATATATTCTTCGTAACTTCTTGGTGATGGGTTTCAGTTTTCGTTAGTTGGTTTTATGCACATAGTCGCAACCCAATAGAAATTGCATTGCAATGTGAATGTAGAACAAACAATTTGCACTAGGAATGCATAAGATTCCAAGTTAAATATTTAATTATTTGGAAACCAATTGCAACAAAATTACATTGAATTGACATATTATCATCTCCAATGCAATACATAAAAATTCCCTTCAAAATGGGATTAAAACTAGTCCTTCAAATTTGATCAGTGGAGGTTATGAAAAATTAACACTTGGTCTTCCAAACATTAATGCATACCCTTGCCACATAATTGGGTACATCTTGAGCTCACCCTTAGTGTGGCTGACATTTTGTACGTTCTATGTACTGAAAAGATGACTATTAATGTAATGTCCCCAAAAATTTAAAATAATTATTTTTTATTAGGCTAGCAAAAGCTACCTATGCTGGACATTATTGAACTTGTGGAATATAACGTACACTGAATGTACAACTGTTTGGTCGTAAGTTTTTCTTACATTCTATCATCTTACTTTTAGTTATGATTATTACTGTGTTTTACTTAAGATGTCATAATGCTGATTACTACATTATTATAATGGTTATACATTGCTATGTATGTGTCATTACTTGATTATTTGCTTCATTAAATTCAGAATGTGTTCAATTATTGTTTATATGGTTCTAGCTTATCTTTTTTCTTGGAAACAAAGAGGGTGGATTGGTGGGACTAGTTCTCCCATGTAACTGACTAAGAGGTAAAGTTTCTACTTGTCTAGAGGGATTACTTAGTTCAGTTTGAACTAAGGCACTCTTAACTTGTTTACGTGTAGGTGTACTTACTTGCACAGCTAGCAACACCTACCAATTATTATTATCATTCCATACAGACTTGGTTTAGTGACAATGTAATTACCATGTTTATTCCTTTTTTGACCTAGACTGATTATCTAAGTGACGTTTATTATTCATTATATGTTATTGATTGGTTTGTTCATATCTTAACCGATTTGTATTTCATGTTTATTTTATTAAAGGTATTAACCTATCCTTTTACTGCTCTTGGCATGTCTAAAAATTTGGTTCAAATTCGAATACCAACTCTATTCATAACAATATTACCATGGGATATTTCATATGCCATGGTCCTTCACCTAGAGCCTAAGGAAATTGTTAAGTAATGGATTGAAGGGTTAGAGGATAAGGTATACGATATATACAATACATACCCCTTGCATTAAGCTTTGGGTGGCGAATTATATTGTAGGGTAAATTTTTACACGATGGAGTTTAACAGTTTGGAAATGGGAAAGGTGGCAACGATATCATGTTGTTTACAAGCTATAGAGATGTGGGTTTTAGCATAGATAATGGACAACATGTTGGTTCCATTAATGCGCCTTGGAGTTCATGGAGGCCCAAGCTTAGGGCTTGGCTCATGATGGGCTTTGGTCATTTGCTCTATTTGTTGGTTGTTTTCTCTCGGCTCTACATAGGGGGTGAATGGGATTTCAAAGGTAACGAAGGTATGGCTTCATTGTTCCCACAACATTTCATGTTTGTTTTGTGGCTCATTTGACTATCATACTTATCATCATTCATAGTTTTTCGTGGGTGCAGGTGACAAGGTGGCGAGGAGTGGTGGGATTTGTAGTGTGACTACGAGCCATGGCTAGCATTACCATTATAGTAAGCTTTCTAAATGGTTCGATACTCACCCTATCTTGGCTTTGAGACTGGGTTTTAACTTGTTTTGGGTTAGTCTACTTTCGTTTGGTTTTTATGGTTGCATTTTGGTTTTGGGGGTTTGTCTGTATCATGACAGAGCTCTATTGGTAACACCAGAACATTGAGTTTTAGTGTTTGTATTTTTTTTTCCCTCGGGTTTTTATTTAATGATGAAATGGGATGTAATTTTAATGAGGCTTCTAGCCATAAAAAGAAACTTGATTCATTTATAGGCTTTGCATGTAATTTCTAAATTCGGGGTTTGATTTATGAAATATAAACAGTGGGAGCACCATTTCTTGCAATGTTTCCATGGCCATTAGTTGACTGTGTATACTTGATTGAAGAATTATAATTTTTTTGTACATGAATCTATACTTTCTTGTTTTTATTTAAACTTGGGTTTAATATGTCATTTTCCTTCATGGTTGGACTGTGTAATATTGCTTCCATTGTTTGTATTAGCTGTGAGAATTTATATGTTGACAATGTAAGGTTGAAGCCATGTCATAAATGGCATGGGTGTTTCCATGGTTGCTATGATAACTTAGAAGGTTTAGACTCACAGTTGGTTTTTATAATGTAAAATGGAAAATGTATGGCATACTATGTTGTTCATTTTATATGTGTTATTTAAAATCTTAAGGAGGTCGTGGGTGTAAACCCTGAGTGGCTATCATTGCTGAAGGTTTCATATTGATAGGGTTTAGATAGTTATGGGTTTATTTTCATGACTGTGGGCTTAATTGTGAAGGCCATGGCCATTGGAAAAGAGATAAGACCCTTCAAGATTTGATCCAAGGTCATTTTCTGTAATGTGGTTTTGATTGATATAATGTTTGCGAAAATGGGAAATAGAGGGTCCACACAATTTGATCCTGCGACCTCATTGCACTTACATGGTTCTTATTTTAATATGGTTATGAGGTCTTGGGTTATCTTAAAATATTATTGTACATGTATTATTGTTGTGGTTTGTATTAAGGCCTGCGATTTGGCTTGGATGCTCACTAGAGTCGATACTACGACCTATGTGTATAAGATTTTGATGAGGCTTATAAATTGGTTCCTGAGTATTAATGTTTACTATAGATTTCAATACATAGGGCATCATAGTGGATGTAAGAGAAATGGAAATGGTTGTCTACAGGATTCGTTCCTGCAACCTTAATGTAATTACATGGTTTTAATTGTTTATATTGTAATGTTCTTTGTTTAATTATTATATGATGGTTGTGAGTTGATATTACATGGGACCATAATGTAGACCAATGAATGGTCTCACTACTTACTCTGTTTATTTAATTTTTAATATTTTTTATTGTATTGGAAATGGTTTGTTATTTAATGTACATTTAATTATATAGACCTTGAAATGTCTTTTCTACAGGGATAATTTTAGGGGCGAATTTTAGCCCAGTGGGCTATTTTTCCACGATTTTCTCCCAAAAAAGATTCGCCATTTTGCATTTTTTGAAGCCTTATTTCGCCCAATTTTGATGGGGTAAAATTTTTTCACCCTAAAAATCACCAAATTATTATATAAATGACATAAAATCCTTGGAAATTAAAATATTTTTTGAAAAATATCGCCAATCATTTTATAGTTTGTGTTTTAAGAATTGGTAATATTCGCCAACATTTATACACTTATAAATAAGTATGGTTCCTTAAAATCATCCCTGCTTTTCTAATTTTTATCTAAGATTTACAACTCTTATTTTATAACTGTTAGTGTATATAAATATATATATATAAGTATACTCGTTAAGTACTACTAGTATACTTAGTTAGTTTACTTGTTATTATAATTAGATGATACTAGATTAAATCTAGTTTTTAATTGCAGCATAGCTCTGCTAACAAATGAAATATGTCACTAGAGTATATAGGCCAAGGAATACAATAAGGTAGTAGATCTGAAATAAAACATAGCTTATAGTTAACACAGTTACAACAGTAAAAATAATACAGAAATGAAACTAAGGTGAAGCTCTTGATAAACATTTATACATGAATTGAAAATGTAGAAATAAACAAAATGAATAAACCATGGATAATTCTGACCTGGAAAATAACTTACATCCTAGGGTTATAATTGAAAAGGTAAACCCTAGAAGATTAAAATAGAAAACAAGCACATAAGGTTAGAAAATATAATGGAACCATTTTCCTCCCTTAATCAACATTTATTGGAGAAAATGGAATAGGCACTCTAGGGATTCATACCTAAAAATTTGAAGCTCTTTTAATGGTTAAACCTGCACACTCAAATGACCAACATTAGCAATTCATATGCAGATCTTACCTCTGTATTAGATGACCGAATCACTTGGGAGGTACCATGTTCCACCCAACCATGACCTAGAACCATTCCTCGTTTCAATCTGGATCCCCCCTTAGCTGGAATCCAACATGCAAGTAGCTTAGAGCTCCTAAGGTAGGGTATTCTATCTCGTATATCACGTCTAGATCAGTTCTCCTTTTCATGCTAGGAACTTGTTCTTCAAGAATTCACTTGACAGCAAAACCAAAAGAATAATGAATCCCACAAGATAGATCAGAACCCCAAGCCTTTCCTTTGCTTGAGAGTTTATAGACAAAATTTTTAGTCAAAGGGATAGTTAGATCAAGAAACCCTGATTTCTTGATTTAACCCTTTTTAATTAATTTGGGGTAATTTTTAATACTTTTACTTAGGAGCTTTCAAGTAGTTCCTAATTAGAATTTTGTAGGTATTGTACTATTTATTATCTTTTAATAATAACTAATAATTGATGGACATTTAATTTCTTTCTTCCATCATTAATATTATTGCTATATTTTTTCTTTATACATACCATGTATAAAATACACAATAACATAACATTTGTTAACATCTGTCTTTGGGCATCATATACCATGATAACGAGACTTGATGAAACTTCTTCATTAAGGTCAAATACGTAGATGGTTAGGTCTACTACGCTAATCAACTCTAAACATTCTTGCGTGTTGGATTCCCTCGTATAACATGGTAGTTCTTTAGTACTTGATGAGAATATAGAAATTCAAAATTTCATTTAATCACTTATAAATAAGTCTAATGAGATCAATATTTTTCTCGAGTCATTTTCACTCGAAATTTATTAAATTATTTTCACTAAATCCTAGCGCTTATGAGAGCCCATACTCAACCCTTAAACAAGGAGTTACAAACTTAGTGCAATTCCAGAGCTCTTCAATCAACTCTAATGCTAGGATGTACTTGTACGATACACCTAGGGATACAATGGTCAATGATCCAATGCTCGAGAGCTTATGCTCAACATCAACATGGAAGGCTCGAGGGATTATTCCCAACCCTTCCAATTATATTTTCATGTGTTCCAGAGTTTCTTTTTCAACACAAATGTAAGTACTCATGTACTTCAGAGCTCCTCACTCAACATAAAACATCTCATTAATCATGTGCTTCAGGGTCCACATCGAACACAAGTAAGCATATATATATATATCATCAATAATTTGCTTACACCAAATATTTAAAATAAATCATCATGTTCATATGCAGTGGGGTCTTCTACCCAATATATCAAAATAAAATATCAAGATAACATCATAATCAATAGGCTCATGCCTATAAGTGTTAGGTCCAAAACTCAGGATATTAAAGTTATGTTTTCCTACTATCAAAATTTTTCCCAATTATTCAAATTTTACAAATTATAATCATCGAAAGTACATGGAAACTGATCCACGTCAAAAAGAGTCTAGATATGCCCTGTCCTCTTGATTATGGCAGGAAACATATGATTTTTCACTATGTTGAAGTGACCTTTCGCATCTTGTAAGAGATCAGGGCGACATACAAATATGACATTAATACCTAGATATAGATATACTACATGAGAATCCTGAACTCTTAATAACATGTATTAAGACTTAGTAACTAAATAAGGCCTCTTGGTGAGGAAAATCTCATTTGGACATTATTTATGGTTTTTTATGTGCATACAAACTTGACCCATGTGTGTCATTATTTCCTATCTCATGGCTGCTCAAGAAAGAATTCCCAACATGGTGATATCAAAAGATAGAATGGGAGGAGTTACGAAGATAAGTTGGGAGTCCTATTGCTAATGCAGGGGATTCATATCTCCCCCGTTGGTCTAACAGAACCTTTATCTCATATATTTGGTCCTATAGTGTTTGGAGTGACATCGGATTGGTGGATGAGCACACGCTAATTCTGATCGAGAGAAACAACTAAGTGGACTGTATCCAGTTCGCACAACAACTACAAATATGAGAAAACATGCAAAACCTATTTCCGCCTAAACAAATAATTTAATGTTACTACACTAGGGTTTCCAATCCTCGATTGGATGAATCCATAATTAGTGCCAACGATGGGGAGTGGTCGAGTAGAAACGATCCATTATCTGCTATGAAGATAGTCTTTTCCTCAAAAGACCATAATCAGGGTGCCAAGAGATGGGATGGAACACGGAGTTGGACCACTAGTACATTTTGGGGCTTATCCAACATTTTGACTATTAGCTAGTGCTTTAAAGTTTGGAATATGAAGGAATGAGCAATTTCACATTTTTTCATTGCATCTCTTGTTTGCTACCTTGCTTGTATTATGAAATTATTGATGATTGAGGCAATTTTGGTTGATTTTTAGCTTTTCCAACATTCTCATAGTGTATAACGCACTCGTGCCTAGTTTTTTTAGAATGAAAAATCAATTCCTTGATATTCAATAATGAATCAAAGAGATATCTGTTAATACGTTAATGTTCCAGTTTACAACAAATTATGGAAACTAGACAACAAAAAGGTCTAGTAGGACTTAAACAAATAAAATATGAACAGACTTTATTCATCTTAAAAAAATGAGCACAATGCATACTTGTCAACCAACAAAATGGGTATAACTAAACAATAATATTAAGTAATATCAAACTTAGTAAGAACGATAATCCTCTACTTAATTATGAACTTAGTCTAATTCATCAACTGCAAGGGACTGTGTCCTTTCATGCACCTGTTCAGTTATATTCCTTGGCTTTCATTCCATATATTGCATCACTTGTATTGTTGAAACTCTAGTGGAAAATTACAGTCAAATTCAATATTCATCCAATATGAGTTCAATATTGGTTTTTTGGTCTCTTGATCCTTATTATTCCCTCATTTGTTTTCTTAAACTATCATATGGTTTGTTTGGAATGTTAATGGGGTGTCTTCAAATCTGATTAGACTCTTTAACCAATTTCATACGCTCTTCATTAATTAATCCTAATGACCAAACTTGACATCTTGTGTATGAAATCTTGAATGGCATAATTACACATTTTTTATCCTGTGGCATCCATGAATCATATATTTCAAATTAGTGAAGAAAAGTGCATTAGAAAAATTAATAACATCAAGGAGATATCGTGAAGAAGAATTTATGGACCTGCCAAAACTGTAGGTTGAAGGGGTGGGTACGCTCGAGGTATTGTATAGAAGAGAAAATATACCATCTCAAATAGATATATAAACCTAGCTAACTATTCAAACTTAAGGTGTGCTCGATAAATGTTGTTAGCATGTAAATAATTGATGTGAGCTCTAAACCAATGTAAAGATCGAATAACATGTTAACATATTCAAGAACATTGAAACCAACAGCAATAGACAATTCAATAATAACAAACCAAACTGAGACTGCTTTGACTCAATCAACTCGTTTCTTCAATCTAGATATAAAGAAGGGATTAGTTATTTCACAGCCACCTTTATTGGAGTAGTGTTTATATAGCTTATATGATAAATCTTAAGCTATGACTATCCTCACAATCATTTTGTTGTATGTTGAGAGTTTATCTTCTCATATGTTCAACTTTGTCATTTATGATTATTCATGACACTTATGATATCTCACATTACAAACAAATGATATTTTATATTTACAGTTTTTTGTATTTTTTGTGTTTATGTGGAATTTTATAATTAGAAATGATATTGTTTAATTTTTTTTTCTTAATATATGTTTTTCTTTAATTTTGTTTGTCCTTCTAAGTTTGTGAATTAATTTTCTTAGTACTATTTTTAAACATTATTTTGAAAATAAAAAATATTTAATTTTGTTAGTAGTATTTTGAAAATAATAAAGTTTTTAAAGATTACTATTTTTTATGAATTATTATTAAGATATGTTTGTAATTAATTTTACAATAGATTTTTTATTTTATTTAATTATTAAATTATTAATATTGTTATTATAAATTTGATTAAATGTAATTACATTAAGAATATCGGGATGTTTTACAATCCAATATAGAGAAGATAAAGAAGATGTAATTAATGTTACAACATAACATATTTTAATACTAAAAAATAAAAATAAAATATTAAAGTTATAAATTACTTAAATAAAAACATATACCCTTAAAAAACATTACATATCTAATAAAAATATATATATCTAATAAAAAGTACATATATACTCTGGTAATTTAATGATGATGATTATTTATAAAGTGTAATTTTATTTTAGATGTATAAAAAATTTAAAATAAAAAAAATTAATAATAATAAACTGGATTCTTCTAGGTAGTGCTTCATAAATCTATATTAATATAAATGCAAAATTGATTTATTATTTTTATTAGTCACATTTAATTATACTTTTATCATAAATAACAACACGTTTTTATTTTATTTGTTAGATACCCGACCCAACTTTGAACATCCCTTAAATTATGTGATGCTTGTATTCACTGAATTTTGAAGAGGACTTCGGTTTTTATTGGATTCCAGCCACTACCTTGATAATTAGTCAAATTTTTAATCACATCTTCAGGAAAAGGAAAAAGAAAGCGTGTAAATACTTTTTGTGGCATTTTGTATATTTTCAAAAGCTGTTGTTTTCCTGCTCATAATGTGCAATAATATTGATTTCGGATTCTTGAGTATTTTCAGCTGTGAATCATTTGGTTCGCCAAACAGTGTAGAATAAAGACCCGCAACAATAAAAAAAACAAAACAAAAACAAAAGGCCTACAACACTACAGCAATATAGGAATCAATGGCATCTGGAAATAAAGTTGTGTTTCGAATTTTTAAAATCGGACGGCGCATATCATCTTCTTAAAGTTGGAAACGTACAACAGTTTATCCAAGTATCATTATTTGAATGTGATAGCTAAGAGAGAAAACCGTCAACCCTTAACAAAAGCTTGATGCGTGTAATTTTACTTCCAATCACTCGAAAATGTTGTAGATGTTAAACATGTATGTCTAGAGGTATTTTGATGGCTACTGCTTACCAAATGCTGGAAAGTTCAATATTCCATCTTATATCGTGGATTTCTTACAGTTGTAGATTAGAACATATAGAATAGATTTTACTGCTCCATTAGGCACATCAGTGCTTTTGATGATATCTAAGCCAGCTATGTCTTCAAAACGTGTCTGTTATCAATTTTACCCATCACATATTCAACTATTATGTTTTAACTACATAAATATACAAACTAGATAATCTATAGTACTATCTATAACTGAACTATTATATATAAATATATAAGGATATAATACATAATCAATTCTGGAAGCTATTTATAAACCATTCTACATTTAAATCCAAGATAAATAATCCATTTAAGACCCATTCTACATTTAAATCCCAAATAAATAATCCATTTAACACCTTTTCAAGGTCTGCTATATTGAAAAGAAACTAAAACGCAAATCATTCCATTAAATATTGGCATCATAACTAAATGAACAAGAATGTGGTGACAATCCTTTGGTCCAATGATTCACATCTTGTTCACATCTCATTCTACATTCCTAGAAATTAAAGTAAATAACATCACAATTACATATAACTTAACCAAGTAAAACAATTAAACAATTATGCCATGTTAAAGAGAGGTGACGATATGGACTAAGTTTGTGCTATTTTGGAGAGTGAACCTTTAGTCTAAGAGGTTTTACAATGCCTTAATTTAATAATGGTTTGTGTAAAAGGTTTGTGTAAAAGGCATGTATAAGTGGATTAACATTTTTTAAAATGTGGTTAAAATGTGGTGGGTGAACATGTATAGGCTATGAAGCTCCTTCTTGCAAAGGATCAATGTCGATACAGAAGGGTTATGGTGAGGGTTTGGGGTCTGGAGGCTCCAGGATGGCCACAGGGGGCTTCACTTGTTGGCCAATATCCTATCTCGTTAGTTCATATTGTGGGTTTTAAAATTATCAATAATCGAACCAATATATTGCTGGTATTGGGGGATGAGGGGTTTAAGGTGGGGTTGGCTAGGGTGGTTTATAAGGATTGAGATATAAAAAGGGGTGGGGAGGAGGTTTTAAGTATTGGGAGGGGGTTTCAACAAAAAGAGTTTGGGTCAATATCTCTCCAAATTAATGGTATTCTTTGATATCCCATGATCGCACGTGCTATGTGACATGTTCACTAACTGAAGTCCCCGTGAGGATGGCGGTGCCGCTAGGAAGCGCCTTCTCCCTCTGTTGGCTGTGACGTTGTTTCTCCTACAGGCTTTCTTTTCGGTTACTGTTTGCTTCTTGAACCTGTATTTTTGGGTCTCTTATGTTTCATGGCTGTAGGGTTTACTGTCTTCATCTCCTCTGCTCCTTCTTGGGATTTTTTAATGAGCCGTTGCTGACGACTGGATTCCATCCTCATGGGTTGAGGACTAGTACCAACCAGTTAAAAACAAGTGGGAACTGTACATAGAAGTTGGTTTTGGCTTGGTCCTTTGGATGGGCTGTGTTTTCGGATGGATTGTGAATCTGTCACCTTTTTTCTAGTGTCGTCGTGATGATTTTTTTGTCAAACCTCTAGAAGATTCTCCATCTCCGATTTTTTTGGGGGTTTGGGGGTCTGTTTGTCCATTCCCCCCACGTCCGCATTGTGTCTCTGTCTAAAAGTGGTTGTCGTCTTGTGGGTCGTGGTATTAATTAGTGTTTGATTTCTTTTAACCCTACTGTTCCCCTTTGTTACTTTTTTGACTAGGGTTTAATTAAGTTTCTCTGTGGCGCTTGGGGTTTCTTCCTGTCTCTTTCTAGGGTTTCATTGGCATTTTGTTGTGTGGTGAGTCACTTGTTGGGGATCTACTTTCTGTCCTTATGTCGAAGACCCATGATGGGTCACCCGACCCACTGGGTGACTTTGCTACTGCTCGCTTCCGTCATCGTAGAAAGGCTAAGGCCCATAAAATTTTGGATGGGAAACTTTGATTTGTGGTTGGTCTAGATATTTATTTGGACAGGGTGGAAGCGTTATGTGCCCGAGCACTGATTGGTAGATTGGAATACGTTTCGATGGACAAAAAAGACTGGTTTGCTTGGGCCACTGAAAACTAGAAGGCCTTCTTATCATACGTTCGAGCCATCAGTCTCCTAGTTCAGGGATGGATAGTTTTTTTCTTCCTAGAGGATGATCATGTCTCTCGTATTAGATCGTTAACATGCAAATTTTGATCCTACGCATGAAAGGGTAAGGAAACGACATCTGTGGGCTCTTCTACTGGGGCTTCCATTCCCGCTATGGAATCGTCCTCTGTTGGAAGGTGTGGGTAACAGTATAGGCCATTTTGTGGTGCTTGATGATGATTTCATGAACTCTTATGACAAGAGGATGGCAAAAATCTTAGTTGAATTGGACATATCGAAAGGGTTACTAGCAGAAATTGAGATACTCTGTCGGGACTGCCTATTCATACAATGCTTGGACTATCAAGGTATTCCATTTAGATGCAGTTTCTATCGGGACAGAGGTCATTTGCGTCGAGCCTATTTGTATTTCCTTAATGGCTCTTCATCCCCAGATCAACGATCTCTTTCTGCGGCTCTACTGACCACCTCTCCAATTCAAAAGGAAAATAAGGTAAGTTGGACATCGACTCCTCCAGCCCCTTCTATTGGTCTCCTAAATAATGCTTTCTCCCTATTTGATGATGCTTCGAACCTTGATTTGGCTTTACTGGACTCTGTGGTGGGTAGCAGAAGTACTCTTAAGCCCTTCACAGGCCCAAAAAGCGCTGGTTGTTTCTTCTCCTCATGTCGGTCCTCCTTCACTTGATCTCACTGCTCCGATATCTGAGCTTTCCCCTTCGACATTAAACCCTCCTTTTCTCACCTCTTCCCTTTCTCTTACATCTCTTGTGGCCCTGTGGGGCTCTCCTTCTTAGGCTCCTGTTGCAGTGATTCCAGTGGTTGTCACGCTTCGACCTTCTCCATTACTTTATCTGGAAAATGTTTCCCCTTCTCCACTATGTACTCATGTAGACTTTCCTCCTCTCATCACCTCTGGTCCTACGCCCTCGTCTCCACATAGTCCTGTCACCTCTCCATCCTTTTCCGATCCATATTTACAAAAGTCCTTGGGTATTTTTTTGGACAAGACTCCTCTTTCCCCCTTGGTTCTCCATCTTGATTCCATAGGAATTGAGAATGTGACTATAAGGAGGAAGAAGAAAAATAAGTGTCCTCTAGATGCTCTGGATCCCATCCCAACCCCTTATACTCCATTATCCACAAGACTTAAAGCTGCGGCTCGCAAGCCCTCCTCTCCTCCTCAAGCGTCCGTAGAGCTTCGACCCCTCATCTGATTGATTCCTAATGCATTTTCTCACCCTGAATGTTCTAGGCTTGGGGGGTTTAGCCAAGCAAAAAGTCCTCCGTCACCTGATTGTTACTCTCTCTCCCGATGTCATTTTCCTTCAAGAGATAATAACCAGTTCGTACCCTGCCTTATTTTCCTTTTCCAAGCTCTATCCAGGATGGGAGTTTTGCACTCTTAACTCTAAAGGTCTCTCTAGGGGGATTCTCTCTCGATGGAACCCTAAATTCCTCAAATGTAAAGCTTTCCATACAGCTACTGGTATCCTGCTCAAAGCTTTGATTTGTGGCTCTTCTTTTGAGCTATCTATTCTTAACTGCTACGGTCCTTACCTTAATTGTGATTCTTTCTGGAGTGCTGTGGCAAATGGTGGTCTCCTCTCATTAC
The DNA here is from genome assembly GCA_001517045.1 of Pseudotsuga menziesii. NCBI lineage: Eukaryota > Viridiplantae > Streptophyta > Pinopsida > Pinales > Pinaceae > Pseudotsuga > Pseudotsuga menziesii. Next base: position 621,777 of record LPNX010143151.1, on the reverse strand, counting down.
CTAACCTCATCCTTGCTGGTGACTCGAACTTCACTCTTAATGCCTCAGAGATTTGGGGCTCTAGAGCTCAACAGGATCCTTTGGGACATTTCTTCTCCAAGGTTTTCTGTGATCATCATTTAGTGGATGTGCCCCCATCCTGTGCAGGCCCTACTTGGAGGAATGGTAGGATGAGGGAAGATGGTATCTCGAAAAGACTACATCGTTTTTTATTATTAGATCAACTTGTTAGCTCTCTCCCTACGTATCAGGTTTGGGCTCATAGATATGGGATTTTTGATCATTTCCCTATCTTACTTGATTGGCTGGATCAACAGAGTACTAGTGCTTTTCCATTTAAATTTAACCATTCATGGTTAGTCAATGAGGATTTTGTCAAGATGATTCATGCATAATGGCCTCTTATTTGTTCGAATAACTCGATGGATGCTATGTTTGAACTCTCTTTTAAACTTCGTGTTCTAAAAGATAAAGTCAAATCTTGGACTAAAGTTGAAGCTTGAAAGATGAAGGATAAGCCAGTCTTCCTGGAAGGGGAGATTAATTCTCTTCTTTCTTCCTCTCATTCTTCTATTTTAAATGAAGATCAACAGCTAAGATTTAACTCTCTCAGGGCTGATCTACAAAAGGTGTTAGATCATGAACTTTACTCAGAAAGACTTAAAAGTAGGGTCACTTGGGATTTAAATGGGGATGCTAATACCAAGTACTTTCATGCGGTGGCTTCGGCTCGGAAAAATCATAGTATGCAAGATGAAAGGGGTACTTGGGTTTTGGATGATCATAGTATCAAATCCCTTGGGACTCTTTACTTCAGGAAGATCTTTGAAGATGATCATTTGACTAATATTGCTTCCCAGCTTAAGGTTATCCACATTTTCCACTCCTTTATCAGTTCTGAAGAGAATGTGGCTTTCACTAGCTCTGTCACTATTTTGGAAGTTGAGAGGGCCCTCAAAACATTTAAAAGAGATAAGGCGCCAGGCTCGGATGGCTGGCCTGTTGAGTTCTACCTGAATTTTTTTTACCTCCTCGGTCCTCTCCTTGTCAATATGGTGGAAAATTCTAGGATTATAGGCAGAGTGGCACCCGCCCTCAATTCCACTTTTCTAGCTCTCATTCCTAAAGTTGATTTGCCTGTTTCCTTTGCTCATTTCTGCCCCATTTATCTTTGTAATCTTTGCTATAAACTCATTTCAAAAATTACGGCTCTGAGACTCAAACCATTCTTAGATGCTTCCATATCTCCTCAGCAATTCGGCTTTCTAAATAACCATGAGATACTCGAGCCCATATCCTTAACTCATGAAGTTTTACATACTGTTAAAACTCACAAGAGATGTGCCCTCATCCTAAAGTTGGACTTGTCAAAAGCATTTGATCGGGTTAATTGGAACTTTGTACGTCTTATTCTCATTCAGATTGGGGTTCCACTTATTGGGGTGAATTGGATTATGGGATGTATCTCTTCAGCTAAATTTGTTGTCCTCGTTAATGGTTCTCCTTCTACCTTTCTTCCGGCCACTCGTGGTATCAGGAAGGGCTGTCCTTTGTCTCCCCTATTGTTCATCCTAGTTATAGAAGGTCTTAGCCTATTGATTGAAGATGCAAAAAGGAACGGTAAGATAAAAGGTATCAAGATTTCTTCTCATCTCTTCCTCACTCATTTACTTTTTGTAGATGATGTGATCTTGTTTGTCCTGGGTTCCCTTGAGGAATGGATGGATTTCAAAGTCATCCTCGACACATTTTGCGAGGCCTCCGGTATGTGTATAAATATAAATAAATCAAGCTTTCTACATAATGATTTGGATGAGGCTCTTCTCCGAAGAATTTATGGTCTCCTTCCATACAAATTTGATTTTCTAAACAAAGGATTTGATTATCTTGGTTACTTCCTCAAGCCTTCAGGTTATCTCATAAAGGACTGGCACTGGATAGTTTCAAAATTTGAGAAGAGGATCTCCCATTGGACTAACTGACTACTGTCTATTGGTGGACGTCTAGTCCTGATTTGATCTATTCTGTCGAGTATTCCTGTTTTCTGGTTGTCTCTAGTTCCGATACCTGCCACAATCTTAGAATAACTTAGAAAACTGATTTTTTCCTTTTTATGGGGCTCTTCTTCAAAAAATAAAAAATTTCATCTTGCTGACTGGCAACTGCTGGCTCGTCTGACTTCTCTTAGTGGCTGAGGGATTAAGCACTTGCCCAACTTCAGTCTTTCTCTGAGAATGAAAAGTTTTTGGCTTGCTCTTAACAGTGAAGGCATTTGGCATCATCTCATCTCTGTTAAATATATGAAAAACAAGCCTTTACACTCTTGGTTAAGGGAAAAAAGATTCAATATTTGGAATGCCTCGATAATTTGTAGAGGTTTCATTGCTACCTTACCGTGGATTGGTAAAGGGATTATTTGGCATGTTGGTAATGGTTCGACTATCCGTCTTGGCGAGGATCCTGTAGTGGGTTTGGGTTCCACTTTTATTTTTCCGAGAGACTTGACAGAGTGTTTGGAAGATTATGGGATATGCTCTCTAGCCCAAGCTAGGAATCTTACTTCCTCTGCTTCGGGCTATTGGTTCACGGGTGAGGAGCTTGATCTTTCTGGTGATTGGAAAACTCTTTGGGACAATTATATCAGGGGGCTGGAATATGGCAGAATTCAACTTTCTAATCATCATGATACCCTTCTTTGGTCTCATAATAAATATGTAGGCTCCTTAACAGCTGCAAAAGGATACGATTGCATTCTCTCTGTCAATTGTTTAGAGCTTCAAGATCGTGCTCTGGATTTCCTGTGGACTCGACGTATTGCTCTGAAAATAGAATGCTTTACATGGATATTGGCTAGAGGACGTATATTAACTTGGGATCGGCTCCAGATTAAAGGGTTCCAGGGGCTGAGTCGATGTGTTCTATGTGAAAGGAATATAGAGGATGTACATCATCTCTTTTTGGTTTGCCCCTTCAGTATGGGTATTCTCACTCATTTCACCACTAAGTTTGGATTCTCCTTTCCTTTCTACGACTCTATCTCATCCTTTCTGGCTCAGTGGTTTAGCTCCTCTATGCGCTCAACTCCATTTAGATATCTGCCACTTTTTATCTTCTGGAGTATCTGGATTCTTCATAATAACTGCCTTTTTGAAAATAGGGAACCTCTCTTCTCTACTCTTATTTCCAGGATCAAAGGTTTCTTAAATTCTTACCCTACTCCAATAAAAATTCTTAAAATTTGGGATATTGGTCCAAAACCACGGATGGCCTTTCCTTGTGGATTTTTCGATGGGGCTGCTGCAGGGAAAATTTGTGGCTCAGGATTTGTGATCTATCTAAATGATACTCACTTCTTCAGTTTCTCCTTGGGATGTGGTGGCAGCACGAACACTAGAGCGGAATTATTGGCTCTTTGGGCAGTTCCTAGAGTTAGTTTATTGATGGGTCTCCCCATTCATATGATTTATGGTGACTCTTTGGTTATTATCTCTTGGCTGAATAGACTTTCTGCACTTGATGTTCCTGCTCTAATGCACTGGTTTGATGAAATAATAAATATGCTACAATTGGCCCCTCAGGTGATTTTCAAACACATATTCCGTGAGCATAACTCGCTCGCAGATGGTCTCTCTAAACATGCCTTGAAATTGGATATGGGTTATGGCACTTTCTCAGAAAATATGGATGGTATGGTCATCAATCATGGCCATTTTGATCTTTTTTAATGTTGCTGAGTTTCTTGTATTTCATCCTTTGATTTTCAGCATTTGGTTGATCATCTTTTCCTGTTATGTTTGAGACCTCTCAGTCAGCGAGTCTTACTCAGGAATGTCTGTTTGACGATCATCTACGTTACTTACAGAGTATATTCTAACCTGATATTTCAAGGATAATGAGAAAATTCCGCGATGATCATACTTTTTTAATTATTCTGGAAGGCAGTTATTATGTGTCTATGTGTTGTAATAGTTTGCTTCAGTACTCTTAGTCACAAAGATGGATTATGTAATTGATGTCTTTTGATTCTTATGAATAACAAAGACTGGTATTTTTTCCTCTGAAAAAAAGAGAGGTCACGATACTACCCTGTGGGTTCTCAAAGCAAAGTCACGCATCACTATAAACAACCATCTCATAAATTTTATAAACATCAAAGAAAATTACAAAACCCATCAAACTTTACATATAAAAAATTAAACAAATATGCCATTACATGAGAATTGTTCCTTCTATTAAATGATAATGAAATGGTATCACCATTCCACATCATTAGAATGGGGACACAATCGAGTCCTATGGACATACAAAGCCAAGCCTTTTACATAAATTAAAATACAACTTAATACAAATAGCCGCGAACAAGATTCAAACCTTATGGATTTTATTTACCAAGGCCATGCTATACAACAAAGTATGTGGTCCACATTCATACAAACAATACTATTACAATAAAAAAGCATTACGCTAAGACCTTGTTTTCTACCCAATGTTGTAAGCACAGCCTCGGCCAATACAAGTATTACATTGAGTTCATGTAAAAGTCTAACCAACACCGATGAAGACCATCATGGGATTGTACCCATGGGATTTTATAAATCCACATTATATACTTAACCCTAAAATCATACACACTAAACAACCATATGAAGCTACTTAACATTCGCCCAAGCCACGACATACCAATTAAAGTTGCACAATTTGAATACAATTAGCACTAACCTTGTTAAAGGCATCACTCCACAAGTTAAGCAACGAAAAGTAAACAGTAATAAAACACACGGAAGCTATAGCATCCACGATGGGAAAGGATCATACCATTTATGGTATGGCCATACCCCACACTGTCAACCATTTCAGCCAAACATAAATACTCAACACACTGACCATAAACATAGGCATATGCCTTTGTATAAACCATCATAATAACCCTTTAGCACAGAAATTAAATTCCATACACACATAGTAAGCAAATTAACCATGGCCATCTCATAAAACACAGGGTATTTACATTATGAAGAGTAATACCAATCCCAATCTTTCGACACAGACACCATTAAATGCTGAAAAGAAGTCCACACACACATGCCAATGGGCTATGGCCGCATTGCAAGAAATGGTGATGCCCATGGCTCAAAATCCTAAATCCATTTTACGATTTACATAACCCAAAATTTAAATACACACACCCTATGAGAAATGCTAGTTTTCTCCACAGCCAAAACCCACACCATTAATTTAAAATGAATGTTTGTGCAATACAAAACCAGAAGGTGAATTCAAACCCCACAAAGAAACCCAACATTAAAATGATGAAACACAATGTAGACAGGCTAAGAGAAAACAACCACAATATTGTTGGGAATGATTACCTTGCATTTGGCTCACAATCAAAACCCTGACAGAGCTGGAGCCATGTTGCTCATCACCACACTTCGGCACCTGCAACCAACCAACGAAAACACGAATTAGAAGTATAGCAATGATCAAGCTTCAAAGCAACACGATTTAGCATGCACAAAAACTTCAAAGCAAATCTCACCTTCTAGGTTCGAAGGTTGCCTCCATAACCTGTGCGCTAAGAAGAAAAAACCCCAAATGAAAATGAAATGACCAAACCATCATGAATCAAGCCTAAGGGAGGGATGCCACAAAATCCAAGGTGCATTAATTGCACGAGTTGGTTTCCACCACCAAAGCCAAAAACCACTATGCTATAGTTTGGTAAAGTCGCATTACTATGGGCCTCCATTGCCATGCAAGGGTTAAAACCCCTTTATCATTTATTCCAAACCATATGTTATGTCGCCACCCCAAATCATATCACAAAATAACACATTACAACAATTATGTTATAGTAAGGTTTAATATATTACAATGTTAAGGTTTAGTGCATAGTCCATGCTTGGTGTGGGCTAGTCTTAAGTCAAGCCACAAGGCTTATAGATTAAATAACATATATACCATAGGATTAAATCCTTAACTTAATACAATGAAAATTTTCCTAAGCTTAATGCTTAGTGAACATGGCATATTCCATATGCCATGTTAAAACATTTTAACCCTCATAAAAATCAAAGGTTCGTCCTTAAGCCAAGATATTGACTTGCAAATAAAAGAACATAGGAAATGTTAATAATTTTCAATAAAGCAAACATAGAACGTAAAAACATACTAAAATATAAATGATGAGATACAAAACCATAATGAAGCATAAGTAATATACACGAAATTCAGCAATGATAGCTAAATTGAAGAAAGTAGTATTTTACCTTGCTATACTTTTGAGTCAGCAAGAAACCAAAGTCAACTAGAAGTATGTTCTTTAATATCAAGACTTTCAATACTCATTAAACAAGACACCGTTGCAAAGTATGAACTGTATATGAAGTAAAATAGGTGCCTTAGTTTAGAGAACTAAGTAAGCATGTGAAAAAATAAACACCTTTACCTCTAAAAGTGTCATGGGAGAATGAGTCCCGCCACTCTCCCCACTTTGTTTCCACAAACAAAGTTAAGTTAGGACTTTATAATTAACAAGTTTGACTATGTAGAAAGAATGAAGCATTTAAATCTAGTGACGACACGTAAGCGACAAAAGTATAAACATAAGACTAAGCACTAAACAACAGTACGACCCCATAAGTAAAATACATTAAAAATAATGAGTAAAAGTAAAAGACAGAGCATAAGAATAGCTTACGAATAAACAGTGGTCCATGAAGTGTATGATATAGTTTTGCAAGTGAATAATGTTCTGTCTAGGTAGGTTTTACTAGCCTATAAAAAAAATTATATTGAATTTTTTTGGACATTACATAGTCTCATAAGAAAGCATATCAACACCACACTACTAGCTCCATCAACATGCCCATTCAAAATATCTGATAAGTATCATCAGTTCCAGAAGCTCAAAACCCTTTGATATGCCAGAACCCTTCCAAAACAGCCGCCCCTTCTTTTGCTAAGATATCTACATGAGAATTTCTTTCACGATTGATGTGCTTGAGCTCCACATACTCACACATATATGAAGGTATATTTACTTCATGTACAAGCCAAAAAAGCTCTAAATTTTGCATTCTGTAGTTACCAGTTGCTCAATTAATGACTAACTCGGAGTCACCAAAAATCTAGATCTTAGTAATATTATTCTTCCTAGCTAAGGTAGGTATAAGCTTTAATGCACAAAGCTCAGCAGAGTTGTTAGTACCAGCCCCTAAACTAGGTTTAAAAGAAAAATAATGTTCATAAAAAATGTAAAGCATACCCCCTGCTCCACATAATTTTCATTCACCAGCTGCCGATCCATAAAAATATCTCCAAGGGTAATATTTATCAATAGGTTCAACAACAAGAGATATAATTTTCATAACATCATTGTCCTTCGGAAAATATCTCAACATACCCAAACTAAAAGAGGAAACATGTGAAGGTCTCAAAGAAATATCTTCAAAGCAACTCTGATTTCTTGCTTTCCAAATAAACCACATAACTATAATAGGTGAAGATACAATATGCCCGACCTCGATATTAAGACACCAAGTCTTCATAGAGTCTACCACAAAATTCCCACTCCATAGATTCCTAATTTTTAACTTATCTTCAAGATCTAACCAAACACTCATGGTAAAAGGGAAATCCACACCTAGATGAAAATTAGTCTCAACTTTCACGTTAAACAAATAACATCTACCAGGTCCTTCCTTTCCCTTCCTAACAATAACATCCCATGTGATTTCCTTCTCAGAAAATAAGAACCAACATAAGATTTTTGACTTTAGAGGACACTTTAGCTTTCATAACACTTTCCACCACCAGGAATATTCCATCTCATGTCTATCTAACATTAAATGAAGATAGGCATCTTTTGGAGAGTATTTACCATATTTAGACAGATTCAATACCAGTTAGTCGGCATCATCAAATAATCTTACATGACTAGATTTGAGAATAGCTAAATATTCATTCCATCATGTTATATCCTTGATGTACACTAACTCAAGATTATTAGCAGATTTCCAAACCTGTTCCATCATAAATGTCATTCCAAGACCTCCAACATATTTTAGAAAAAGATTCCAATAGAATGTATTTTGTCAATCAATAAAGATGGTTAGAGGTCTCCATTTGCATCCCACCCATGGATCCAATCCAAGTCTAACATCAACACCATTTCACACCTTCCAGATAAGATAATTACCAACAATATCAAATGACCATAAAACAACTTTCCAACAAATGGAAATGTTCTTTTTTTGTTTGATAATTACTTTCATCTAGACCATTGAGGACACTGGATGAATATATTTCTACACAACAATATGTACCCAGAGCCCTGAGCCATGAAAGATGTTCCATACACTCTTGGCACCACGAGATTTTGCAAAAACAACAAGAAATTTTAGCCCCCATCCACCAAGAAACTTTTGACATGCCAATGATTTCCATGATGACCAAGGTACACTAGAAGACTCCTTGGCTCGAGACCATAAAAATTTGAAACACAACTTCCTAATATTCTCAATAATACCCACCGAAATCCAGAAATGCATCCAATAGACCGAGATTTCCTCAAGTTCAGCTTTTCCCAAAGTAAGCTTACCTCCCTTAGATAACCACCGATAGCTCCAGTTCATTATCCTTTTTTCCACTTTTACAATCAACCAGTCCCAGTACTTTAAAAGGTATCTGCAAGGTTTGAGATGAAAACCAAGATACTTCATGACATTCTCAAGTTTTACAACAGAAAATGAAAAAATATTGTTTAAAGTAATAATCTCATACTCATCCATACCAGAATGATACAGGGCATATTTTTCCTCATTTATTTGCATTCTAGATGCCTTATAGAAACGCAATAAGACCTCATTTAATACAGATAAGGATTGCTCAGAACCATTAGTAACCATAACTATGTCATCCAGAAAAAGAACATGTGATAAGGAAATATCATTTCCAAAAGAAATACCATGATAGACCCCACAAACTTTGACATTTATAATTTCCCTACCCAAAGTGTCAACAACAACAAGAAAAAAAAAATGGGATAAAGGACATCCTTGCATGAGCCCCCTACTAGATTTAAAGAAAGAAGATGCAACACCATTAATAAGAATGGAAAAGGATAGAGATGATAGACTACTCATGACCCACGAAATGAAACACCCTTCAAACCCTATTTTAGAAATAAGGACCTGCTAATATGTCGAATTAACACGATCATAGGATTTTGACAAATCTATTTTTAAAACAACTGACTTTAAGTGTTTGCTATGAATAGTGTGCATACGTTCCTCTATAACCCCCAGAACATCATGAATTTGTGCTTGGCAAGAAACCAAACTGTTCACAAGAAATATATCAACCCAGAACCTTCTTAATATCGGTGGAAATAATCTTACCAATAATCTTATAGATGTAATTACACAAAGAAATTGGCCTAAAATATTCAAAGGATTTAAGGTGATCGACTTAGGGATGAGGGCAATAAAAGTAGTATTAAAGACAATAGGATTTTTTCCACATTTTCGAGAATCTTCAACTACACGTAATAATTCGAGACCCATAACATCAAAGAGGTCCCTATAAACCTCAACAGGTAATCCATCGGGCCCTGAACTCTTGTCATTCTTAATCACAAAAAGAATGGAGTGGATTTCTTCGAGGGTAAAAGGTTTCATAATATCTTTGTTTTCCACCTTTGTAATAGATGTGAGAAAATACCTAGCACTCTTCACAATTTCAGTAAAATGTAGATTCTTATATTCCTCGAACAATAACTCAAAATGGTGCACCCATGCCTTAGCAATAGAATCAAATCATTCAACCATATTGCCATCATCATTTGCAATATTAAAAATAGAATTAATATTTTTCCTGAAAAGTGGCATACTTATGAAGAAAATGAGTATTGTCATCTCCACATAAAACCCAGAAGGCTCTACATTTTTGTGCGGGATCATGTTCACGCTCTAAGAAGATTTTTGTCTTACATGTTTCCAATCAACCAACGAAGACTTCTCTTCCTCAGATGAAAACCCAAAACCTATCTTATTAAAGGACTCGATCAATAATAATTCAATCTCCACTAAGTCCTAAATCTCCTGAACATTTTTCCTAATGTGAGGTAGGTGATACCTCTGGATTATCAACATAAACCTTCCAAGAATCTTTTAATTAAGATACTGAATATTCATTCATCAACAAATTAGCATTAAATTTGAAGGGACTGCGAGGTCTAACATCCTTATTCAATAATTGTGAAAAAACAGGCTAATGATCCGAGTCTCCACCATAGCCAACCCATTCATGAAAATGTAGATCATAATCGAGAAAGTCAACCGATATAAGGAACCTCTCCAATCTCTTACATATATTCTCACACCCAACTTTGCGATTAGACCAAGTAGGGAGTATGAGAGTAGGGACTATATCCACAAGGCCAAATCCATCCATCTATCTAATAAAATAATATGATAAAATATCCACTCTAGCCCTTACACCCCAAATTTCCAAAAATCCTACAAAATAATTCAAATACCTACCAAGGATCAGCTTACAACTCTTTAAGCAATCCATTTTAAGTAGGGACCATACAAATTTACACAACACAAGGACATTTTGAGCTCAATCAAATAAAGTGAAGCAGATAGACCATAGCCCAAGCATTCAACAACTGAATTCTGGACATGTTTTGCCGGACAGAGATGGGGTATTTTCTTGTAAGGGCTTTGTACAGTGGGTCTTTTCTGATGTTGGTTTTATGGAAGATGAGCCAGCGGGGTTGGCTCTAGATTTTCGTCACCCGACTGATGGATTTGGGGATCCTCTAAGTTTTGTTGAAGATCTTGTCTATCCCGGTGAAGTTTTATCTTTGGTGGGTGATGCTCAGTGTTTACCATCTGCCACGATAGAATTAGATAATAACATACCAACCTTTGACTTCTTTGACTCGTTCTAGTCGTTTCTTCAATCTAAACATAAAGAAGGGATTAACTACTTCGCAACAACCTTTATTAGAGTAGTGTTTATATAGCTTATATCATAAATTTTAAGGTATGGCTATCCTCACTATCATTTTGTTGTACTTTGATATTTTATCTGTTCAACTTTGTCATTTATGATTATTCATGATACTTATGATATCTCACATTCCAGATAAATGATCTTTTATTGCACGGATAGGCACTCTACAAGCCACCATGAGAGAGATCTTGTAACCTTATGTTGTAACTTGTCGATTTTAAGTAGGCCACAAATAATTTTTAAAAGATCTTGTAACATTATGTTGTAAAGTTTTTTTAACTTTATGTTGTAAAGTGTTTTTAAGTTGGCCAAATTGCCAAGTATGTGAGGAAAATGTTGTAACCTTTATGGAATCTTGTATGAGCCAGATCTTGTAAGTTTGTCTACCATTAATAAAAATAGTATTATTCAAGCTTATGTATATTTCTACTTACTACTGTAGTTATGGCTCCATGAACTATCATGGAGATCAAATGGTTACTATTTCATGGATTAGACTGAAATCTAGAATACTAGCGAACATGTTAGAAATTTTACCATTTAAAAGATCGGATTTACATTCACAAAGGTTGTTTATTTATTCATCGCAGAAGATAAGATAGTATTTACTGTACACAACCCATATGGCTGCATGTCACACCCACAAACACACCATCATACCTAGAAGTGAACTTGCAACATAGATAGATAGACATAGGTAATTAGGTCATTTTATTTGAGTATTTAAGGTTTACACTGGCCTTCAGAATCAACTGTGTTGTTGCAGAATCGAACTTCTTTCAGTCTGTTGTCTTGCTCGCTGGGATTTTGAGGATAACCAGCAGGACCATCCATGGAATCACGGCTTTGAGGTCCATAGTAAAACACTCCTAAGAAAGACACCACAGCTATAGCTAGCACTCTTCTCATGTATGCTTTGCTGACGTCATCTGAGTCTATCATTTCTTCTCCTTGGGAATGGGTAACTGTGGATCCCAAGGGTAAGTGTGGAAAAAAAAACCGTATAAATAAAATATCAATCGATTTTCTGCTATCACTGTCATCGGGTCTCCAGTGTACCCACGGTTCTGTGGTTATGTAAACCTCGATTTCATTGCTAGATAATCAAGCAAAATGTTTATTATTTCCCAGGCCAGATTGCAATGTTCTTTATTGTAAGAACCTGCAAAATAATAAAAATTATTTTAGTCTAAAGCTAAAAAACTGTGTGAGTTTTTTTTTTTCCTTTGCTCTATTATAATTGAGAAAAAAGATCTCATTATGAATTTGTTACGACGCGATGCCTATAATATCTTTTATTGAAATCCCTTCGATCATGTTTGTTAGAATCCAATGTGCTTTTGAAAATTTCAAAATTCAAATTGTCTATTAGAAAAAAGCATCTAAAATCCTTCCTTTATAGTAGTTATAATCATTCCTTTTACTGAAAGCATTATAGAATCCAACGTTGAAAAATTTCAAAATTCTAATCACCTTTGGAAAAAAAACATCAAAATTGAAATCTCCCGTTGGAAAGCAAAACAAATTATCAAAATTCAAATCGTCCGTTGAAAAAAACCAAAAATTATTAAGCCATGGCAGTGGGATGTTAAGAGAGGCAACAAGTAATTAAATTTCATGTTTATATTGTATTTTTATTTTTTCATTTTATAATAAATAATATTTTTGTAGATAATTTAAAATTTTAAAAAAACTATTAATTAGTTTCAACAAAATTTAATTAAATAAAAAAAAGTAAATATAGCCATTATAATAATTAAATCTAAAACCTAGTTATTAAATTTAGTTTCCAAATTTTGATGGTATAAGTAAGATTAAAATAAAAAAAGTATTTAGTTTAAAATCTATCTTTAATTTTCTATTAAATTTCTTCAATGTTAATTTGAAATAAAACTTAGTTATGAAGTAATGAAGAGANTATATATATATATATTTTAATTTTTCTAAAATTAAGGAAAGATAAAAAGATGATTGAGAATGATTAGTTTAACAATTTACTCAATACCTATTACTTACATGATTATAATCCTCATGATTGGATTTATGTTTTCAACTTAACGAGTTCCTTTCAATGCTGAAGAAACTTTTGTTTTGAGTCATCTCCTTCTCTAGTATTACAAGCAAAGAGCTATTTGAGGAGAGGTTTACACCTCTAGAGATTTGATCCCTCTAGGCCCTTGATAGATCCTTGGATTTGGATCTAGGATGGTATTATTAAATCACTACTTTCTTTTATATTTTATTAACATGACAAGTCCTATATTTAGAAGGAAATTTTTGTATACATACAATGTTTGCATCAAATGTTTTGCCTTGAGAGGAACTCTACAACCGAGTATGAGGGAGATCTTGTAATGTTAAATAAAAATTTTAATTATCCATAAAAACAAATGTCCTCCACAAAAACAACTTAATATGTTACTACCTAACAAAATAAATAAAAATTAAAAATTTAATTATCCCCCCAAAAAAGTAGTTCAGAAAAACAATACAATATGTCGGAGATGTTCTAATCTTCCTACCTACAAAATAATTATAATAGTAATAATAATAAAATAAATTATCCCCCCAAAATGTTAAAACCATGTGCAAGGCCTCTTAAGCAACCTATGGTTTAGGAGGACCTTGCAAATGATTTTAAAACCATTTGCAAGGTCTCCTAAACAACCCATCGTTTTATTGTACATGGTTTCGGAGGGTGTAATGTTCATTCCTAACAAAATAAAAAATATAATATGTCATCCATAAATAATAATAAATATTAATAATAAAAATATTTTATGTAGATATTAAATAAAAAGATGTGTTAGCTCCTTGAGTTTAATAATTAAAAAAAAGTTTGCATCTCGAGAAATTTGATCCCTCTCTAAGCTTGATAAAACCTAGGATTTTGATATGTGTTGGTATTTCCAAATTATTGTGTTTATGTGGAATATTATAATTAAAAATGATATTATTTAAAATCATCATGATTTATATGTATATATTTAGTTATGTTTTTTTCATAATATATGTTTTTCTTTAATTTTTTTTTGTGGTTGTAAGTTTGTGAATTAATTTTGTTAGTAGTATTTTTAAATATTATTTTGAAAATGGAATTTTTTTTTTAAGATTATTGTTTTTTATGAATTATTATTAAAGTATTTTTATAATTATTTTTATAATAGATTTTTTATTTTATTTTATTGTTAAGTTATTAATTTTTTTTAAATTTAATTAAATGTAAATTATTACATTAAGAATAGTGAAATGTTTGAGACTTCAATATAGAAAAGATACACGAGATGTAATTAATGTTACAACATGACATGTTTTAATATAAAAAATAAAAAATAATATTAAAATTTATAACCTACATAAATAGAAACATGTACCCTTAAAAAAACTACATATGTAATGAAATGTACAGATAAATTATGGCAATTTAATGATCTTGAGTATTTATAAAGTGTAATTTTTTTAAAGATATGCAAACGATTTAAAATACAAATTTTATGTTAGCCTTAAATCTCTATAAATCTTATTTAGGGTTTAATTCTATTTAGTCACACCATGTTGTAATAGAGTTATGTTCTTAAGTAGATTACTATATAATTATACCTATATTTTCGTAGGTAAACATCTAGGTTATAGTATGTTTATATGTTTTTTTTTACCATATAACTATTACAATTTCTTATTACGATACAAAAATTACTTGATTCTAAAATTAGTCTATAGAATTTATATCATTATTACTAACATTTCACTAACTTGTAATACCTACAGATATATCCTTAACTAATATAGAACGAACATTATTTACCTCATGAAATACATTTATAGAGAATGCTAAACTAGTAGATCTATCCTTTAAATTAAATACTAATAGATGTACTATTACTAACAACATTTAGATAAATAGATTATAACATATTCAATCATCCTAGTTACATTTCATGAGCATATTCCAAATGAAAGTATAGATGCAGAAAATTAAATAACAATTGAACCTGGATAACATGGAGAAAGGAGACAAACACCTTGTAATGTCCCCAAAGTTGCAAAATAAAAAATAAAAAATTATAGGTGAGTTAAATATTACCAAATCTCGACATTAACTTATCTTCTGCGGAATGTGTCGATCTTTGGTTGCTACACCATAGTGTCGTAAGATGTTCTTACCATTTCTAGATATTTTCCTATATAACTGTCGGTGTAATTGTAAAATATGTTTATTTTACTTGATCTCGTTTAAATGATTACTGTGCTAGTGCTTTACTAGTTTAACATGTATTTGGGTAGTTATGCCTTACTTTATGTATATCTGTTTCGCTCAATGATATATTACTTCCTAGTTATAAGTTTTGTTCATTGTTTATGGAAAATTGTGATTTAACTTTTAACTATAAAGGGGTAGAGTGGGGGGACTTTTATCTGTTCTCGGGCCACTTGAAGACGTAACTGGTTGTACTTGCTATTACGGGGTTTACTTAGTTCATAATAAACTAATTCAATCTTCTCCTTTCTCTATGGAAGTTCATTAGGTGAAGAATACTTTCTACAATCACTAAGCATGGCATGTAACCTATGCTACACTACTCTATTTCCTTTTGAAGACAAAACCACAAAAGTCTTATCCTAGCAATTCTTACTACTATTGTTTGTGTTATTGTTTATGCATAGGTGGGTTATCATACCTGCATTTATCTGGGTGATATTATTATTGTGGATTGGAACCATGACAACTCTTATTCTTATGCTATGTATTTATAACATAATTTTTATTTTGTGCTAAGCCTAAGGTCATGGGTTAAATCCTAAAACTTTGCAACCATTATATTTAAAGTGTGTAAAAAAATTATATTAAAGTTTGTATGAGGGGGTTTGTAGGGTAATCCATTCATGGCATATTTCATATACCATGATACCATGGTTTAGTGAAGTCAATGAGGGTTTTAGTGGGGGTTTTACCACTAAGTCATGATATGCTATTTGCATTTATATGCATGGGGGTAAAAATTGCAACAAACGTGGTGGACACGGTGTTGTTGTTAATTCTACTTGGTATCGAGGAAATCAAACCCTAGGCTTGGGTGTTTCGCTCTTTGGCTTCATTTGGTTTGAGTTATGGGTGGTGTGCATTGCTCAGCTCTTTGTTTTTCCAACATCATGAAGGAAACAAGATGGCCCAACATTATAAGGTATGCAATCTGGTAGGTTTTGCAGCATTTCTAATATGGTTGCTTGAGTTATAGGTTTTTCATACTCCTAATCCTTCATGGTTTTGATTTTGTTGGTGACTGGGATTCCAAGCATGGGTGATGGGGGAATGCCAAGTTTCCTATGATTCCCTTTCAGGTAAGCCCTGTAATAGCTTAGGTTGAATGCCTTTCTGTGCTGATAGTTGGTAGAACTTAAAACTCTGTGTTGAAAGGTTTATGGTTGTGAGTACTTGGTCAAAGGTTCGATTGTAAGGTTTTGTTTATGTTAAAGGGAATCCAGAGATGCTTATGAAATTATGGTAATTATGATGGTTTGAGTATTGCTTTTTCGGGCCATGACTATAAGGACTGAGCTCTGTAATTTATGTTGGTTTGGTATCTTAAACGTATAATTTTGATGGTTAATATAAACTGTGTGTTTTAGTTTTAATGATGGGTTTTAAATTAAGGCAGTACCATTTCTTGGAATGGCACCTTTGTTGAATCAAGATTGTGTAATTTTATTTTTAAATGTTCATTTAATGGTAAATCATGATGTATTCTACTTACGTGTTGTTTAGTTTTGGGATGGTCATCAGGTTGGCTTACTATTGCAAAAAGTTGGATGCTCTTTATATGATAGCATAGACAATAGGGTTTTTACATGGATTAATTTAAAAGGTTTGGGTTATGTCTTTAATGGTTAATTTGGTGGGGTTTTTACATCTCGACCATGAGCCTCAATAATGAAATTAAATATGTATATTTTGTTTAAATTAATGTTGAACGTTGACAGAGCAATGATTTTGATTATGGATTAATGTTGCGTTTTGGGTTTTGGGTTCAAGCTGTGTGGGTGTGTGGTTTATACTTGTATGTGTGGATTTTGTTTTGGAAGAGGTGCTTACACGATTCGATCTCGAAACCTTTAAATGGATACGTTATTTCAATTAATGAATTGGGATTAGGTTTAAGTTTGATGGTACATAATATGATTATGGGTTATAATAAAATCGTGCCTACAAGCCTCGACAAGTCTCGATGGTTGGCATACGATGTGGGTAAACTTATAAAGTTGAAATTATCATTTTGGAGTTTGTTTATGATATTTGGTAGTTTTTAAAATATATTAACTCGTTTTATATTATGTTTTTCTTTTATATTTAAAGTTTTAGCGATGATGTTTCAGTTATAATTTTATACAAGCCTACTGAAAATATGAAATCTCTAAGCAAAGAAAAGATATAAAGTTTAGTTTTAAATACTTCTTTGGTTGATAAGGTTAATCAATTAGGGTTAATAATGTTTAGGTACAAAATCTTTGATATTATTTTTATGTTTTGAACTTGAAATGATAAACACATAATCTAACTCACTTAAACATCTAGACTCTATTTAAAGAAATACCTCTGTTAGAGAAGGATGAACCTAGCTTGTAAATGATGAATAAAATGCATAAAATAATAGAGACCAAATCCTCTTACTCATAAAACTAAAGGTTATAGTCTATCATTACAAATAGGACTAAAATATATTTTCTTAACTAGAATATCATATTTTAGTATATAAAATAATCTAGCCTCCATTAAAAGAAATAAATCAGTCACGGAAGATTGAATTTAACATATAAATGAAGAAAATAATAATGCAGAATATAACCTAGTTATGACAAGGACACACTAATTATTAATTCTTAATTTAATCTCCTCATTTAATAAAAAAACCTGTGTAAATTGCAAGGGAAAAATAATGAATCCCATACCTGCAAGTTGAAGCTATTTTAATGGTTGAAACTACTCCACACTCAAATACCGAGCATTAACAAGTACATAGACTAATATGACCTTTGCTCATTTACCGAATAGCTTGGGAATTATAATGTTCCACCCAACCATGACCCAAAACTGTTCCTGGTTTCAATCTGAATCCCCCTGAGCTGGTTCCAACATGGAAGTAGCTTAGAGCTCCTAAGGTAATGATTCCTTATTTGGGATATCAGATTCTGTATCAGTTTCTTTTTCCTCTTACCAAAAATGTTCTCGAAGAACTCTCTTGAATATCATCCAGTAGAATTAATGAATAATCAAAAGATGCCCAAGCCTCTCTTTGGCTTGGTTTTTTATAGATAGACTTTTCAGGAAAAGGGGCAGCTAACTCAAGAATCATTTGATTTCTTGAAATAACTTTTTTTATTTAATTTGGGTAACGTTAATATTTATTTAAATTTAACTTAGGAACTTTTGACTAGATCCTAATTTGACTCTTGTAGGTATTTAATAATTAATTATCATTAGTAATAACATGTGGATCCTTTCATTAGTATTTATAGTTACTACTATTATTATTATGCTTACTCTTTTATACATATCATGTATAAATTATATATATATATACCAAATGTTAACATTTTAACTTTAGGTATCATATATCATGATCCCTAATCATATGGCACTTTACTTTTAGCTTAGTTGCTTTCTTTAATAAGGTCTTTAGGTAGGGGGTTAGTTCAGTTGGCTCAGGTAACTCTAAGCCTCCTTGCATGTTGGATCCCCTCATATAACATGGTAGTTCTTCAATACTTTGGTCAGATACATCAAGTCAAAATTTCATTTAATCACTTAAAAATAAGTAAGATGAGATCAATGTTTATCAGAGTTGTTTTCACTCCACATATTAATTTTCTAGTAACTATTAGTGCTTATCCATACCCCATACTCAACGCTAAAAATATGCAGTTACAAACTTAGTGCAATTCCAGAGCTCCTCGCTCAAGACTAATGCTAGGATGTATTTTTAGGATACACCTAGGGATACAATCTCCAAGGATCCGATGTTACAGAGATTATGCTCAACATCAACTTGGAAGGCTCTAGGGGTTATGCCCAACACTTCCAATTTTTATCTTTTCATGTGATTCATAGCTTCTCGCTCAACACAAACATTTAAAACACTCATGCACTCTAGAGCCTCTCTTGAGCTTCCCCCTCAACACAAACATCTCATCAATTACGTGCTTCAGGGTCCATGCCGAACACATGAAATCATTTATATTAAACATATGAAATTGGATTACGCCCAATATATCAATGAAATCATCATTCTCATGTGCAGCGAGGTCTTAAGCCTGATATACCAAATAAAATATAAAAGTTACATCATAAGCAATGTCGCTTATGCCCATAAGTGTTAGGTCAAAATTCACGATATTACATCCCTCCCTGCTTAGAACAACACCGTTCCTATGTTCTAGGGACTCTGAATGAAATCGTGAAACAAGGTGGGGTAATCCTTTATCATGGTGGCTTCATTCTCCCAAGTATCTTCGTCGGCCTCAAAGGGCTACATTATGGACTCTTATGTGAGCATGTAAAGCTAGTTCATATGCCACCGCCCTATCTTGGCTAGTATCTCAAAGGGTGCACAAAATAAATTGGTTCTATCTTACCACACCTTCCCAAGCTCAATGAGCTTCTCTTTACTTTTACTTTCAAGTAAACATGGTCACCTATCTAATAATATCTGTCTTTTATTTTCTTTTACGTGTAACTCTTCTCGTGGTCTTGTGCTTATTTAAGGTTCATCTGGACCTTGGTAATCAATTGTTCCAAGCCCTTTAGTAAGTCATGACTTAACATGAGTCAATCCACTGGGATATTCCAAGTAACCGATGTTCTACACTTTAATCCATAGAGTACCTCAAACAAACTCATCTTGGTGGAGGTCTAGTATCTGTTCTTATATGCAAAATATACAAGATAGAGGTAATCTTTCCATTTACAGAGGTTGTTCATGACATACATCTTAAGCCTGTCCTCTATAATGTAGTTTACTTGTTCTGTCTTCCCGTCTGTTTGAGGGTGGTAAGCAATACTAAAGTTCCACTACATCTCTAAACCAAAGAATAAGGATCCCCAATTTTTTTTAGTAAACTTAGTATCTCGATCCGAGATGATTGGCTTGGGTATCCCTTGCAATATAAATATCTCCTTTAAGAAGATGTCGGCATCCTATACTACCTTGTAGGATGACTTCACTAGAATGAAGTGTTCTTCTTTTGAGAAGTGTTCAACTACTACAAAGATAGAATAATAAAATCCATAGTAATCAACTCCCACTTCCCTTCTAGACTAGGTAATGGGTGCAACAACCCTGAAGGACGCTGGTGCTCAACTTTGAACAACTGACATTCTTGACATTTTGCGATAAACAACGCTATGTCAGCCTTTAACTTAGGCCAAAAAATGTTTTTCTTTATTGCGTATATTTTCTATTCATATCCAAGATGTCATGAGTAGGGTATCCAATGAAATTCCATGAGGATGATGGATCGAATGTCCCCTCCTTCTAGAATGTACAATCGCTATTCGGACCATAGCAATCCCATTTCGTCTACCTTGTACTCTTTTTGTTGCTGAAATAACCTATCCTCTTGGACGTTATTGAGGATTTCAACATAGAAAGGGTAAACTCTATTGGCCATTCTAATCCTCTTGTGCAAATCCGAATTGATTTGACTTAAAGTCACCTCATATATCATATGCGCTCGTCGACTCAAAGCATCAACAATTTTGTTCTCTGTGCCCTTTATATGCTTTAGGTCAAAATGGAAATTGCTAAAGAAATAAAACCGTCTAGGTTTCCTGGCATTTAGATCTGGCTGTTCAAATAAATACTGCAGACTCATACTGTCTATTTTGAGAAATAATTTCTTCCCCATGAGGTATTTCCTCCACATATTCAAGGCGTGGATGATGGATGCTAACTCAAGATCATCAGTGGGGTAGTTTGGTTCGTTTTCTTTTAACTTCTGTGATTCATAACAGATTGTGTAATGTTGTGCAAGATGACTCCTCCAATCCCTTCCTTACTTGCATCCATGTAAACAACGAAATCGCCATCAGGATCTACAATTCATAGTATTGGTGTAGTCGTCAAAATCTATTTAGTCTTTTTAAAACTTTCATTGCACTTGAACGTCAATATGAACTTGTTCACCTTCTTTTCCAAATAGGTCGTGGGACAAGATATCCTCGAAAAGTTCTCAATGAAATTTCGGTAGTAGTTGGCTAATCCCAAAAAGGATCTAATGTCAGTGACCCTAGTGAGGGTAGGTCAATCCTATATGTTTTTAATCTTTTTCGGATCCATGACTATCCCATTATGGGAGATGATGTGACCCAAGTAGTGTATCTGTGGCTTGATTTTCTAAAGTTGGCATAGAGATGGTGTTCCCAGAACACTTGGAGCACTATGTGGTGATGCTCCACATGTTCCTCTTTACTCTTAGAGTAAACTAAGATCTCGTTTAGAAAGACCAAAACAAATCTATCCAAGTATTTATTGAAAATATTGTTCATCATACACATAAATTTTGTGGGTGCATTGGTCAACTTGAATGCCATCACTACAGCCTCGTAGTGGTCGTACCTTGTACAAAAGGCGGTTTTGTGAATATCCACGTCGCAAATATGTACATGATGGTACCCATATACCAGTTCGATATTTGAAAATATCTTGGATCCTCCTACTTGATCGAATAATTCATTGATCCTAGGGAGTGGGTATCAGTTCTTTATAGTCATGTTGTTAAGTTGACGGTAATTGATGCACATCCACAACGTACCATCCTTCTTCTTTGCAAAAAGTATCGGTGCTCCACAATGGGACACACTCGGTCGGATATATCTCTTCTCAATCAACTCCTACAACTGTAGTTTGAGTTCTAGGAACTCTTGTGTGCTCATGCGATAAGGGGATTTTCAATATGGAACTTACCCTAGTGTCATTTCTATGGAAAAATATAAGTCTCGCTTCGGTGGTAATCATGGAATTTCCTTAGAAAATATGCCCTTCAAGTCTACAAGAACTAGCAAGTCCTCGATGTGTTGTTCTCTTTCATCTTCTATGTCCTAGATGTTTACTGCAAATGGTTTGCATCATTTCCTAATGCACTTATTTGCTTGTAAAGCGGATATCTATCTTAGGTAAACCTTCTTAGGTATGCCTTGAATATTTATCAGATTCCCTTGGTTATCTGTACACAAGATTGACTTGTGTAAGCAATCGACCATGACATGGTGTTGTTCCAACCATTCCATGCCGATAATTATATCATATTATCCTAAGGTTAGGATATGCAGGTTTATTCTACTAGGGAAACCATTAAGGTTTACCTGATTGTCTTTAACTATTTCATAAACATTTCATTTTGTACCAGTGGATAATTTCACCATCCAAGGTTTCTAATGTTTTACTTTTGTAGTTTACATACATCAACAATTTTAGGTGATACATATCTTCGGCAATAACTTGGGTCAATCAATATTGAAATATAAGTGTTGGAAACCTTACCTTCTATATCAACCATGGTATCCTGACGGTCTCTCTTTCGACCATCTAAGGCTACATAAATATGCGATGTTCTAGCTATGTCCTCTATCGTTTGTTCTTCTTGTAAGTTGTTCAAGACTCGATTGGTATTGTTGTTATAGTCTTGGGCATAGTGGTCCCCTTTGCATTCCAAGCATTTTATTTGTGGTGGAGAAACATTGGCTCCCCCATTTGCTATTGGTTTGTTAGAATTTAGAGTTGGTACATATGGATTTGTACTTGTTTTTTTGAAGCTCTTATTGGCTAGAAAATTGTTGTCATTTTTTCTATAATGTTGTCGGTTGAAGCTCGGTTTTTGGTTATCCAAGAAGGTCCCATAATTGTCTTTACTTATGTTGATGTTCTCTTGCCTCAATTTTCCATTCTCATAGTAAATCCTAGCTTTTTGTAGGGTGGTGTCCAATTTTTTATGCATGTCAAATTCAATCCTCTCCTGAAAGTTGCAAGGAAGACATCCTAAAAACTGATGTATTTTCACTTTATCATCCTTTATGTAAGGAACATAATGTAACAAATCCAAAAATAGTTTAATGAAATCACCCATAGTCATGGAACCCATCCATAGTTCATGAATTTCTTTCACCTTTATGTCAAAGAATCTTTCCAACATGTATTTTTCCTGAAAAATCTTTCGAAAATTACTCCATCTGATTTTTCTTACCTCGTCTTTCTTTGTATGCTTTAGGTCTATCCACCATCTAGCTTCTTTTCCATTTAAATTATACATGGCTAGACATGCCTTCATCTTGCTAGAGTATTTCTGTACTCAGAAATATTTGCTCATAACTAGAAGCCATTCTTCAGCTTTCTCCCCTCTGTTCATCTCTCCTTTGTAGGCTGGGGCTTTTATCTTCATGAATTCTCCCTGGAGATTGTCATCATTTCTCTACTTCTTTCTGCAAGGAGAAAGAGAATCATCGCTAGAAGGACTATGACAATCTATTTCTCGAGGTTCACGGGTATGTTCTTCTTTTTCTTCTTTTCTTCCAGGCTATTGGCCCGCTTATGATAGAATCCTTTCTTGAACCTAATGGTTGAAGGAGTAGGATTTCCCTGTAGGATTCCTCCCATCAAGTTCCACAGCAAGGATTTGTTAATTGCTTTCTATTCCTTTCTTTCATTCATATTAGCATCCTCGAAACTCTATAAGTCTTCTTGAAGACTTTGTATGGTTTGTAGTATATCATAATTTAGATCAACCACCAGTTTTGCTTCCTCTGTGGGGATATTCAGCTTTGCTTACCGGTTGTTGTCTTCTTCTGTGTTCATGATATGAATTGTTCTTTCAATCCTGCAACCACAAATTTTTAATAACAGGGAAAATTTATGTCAGTTAACAAAATATCAAAACATACTTTATTTTATGCAACGAATGTTGGAAAACCCACTAGGTCTCTTAATGTTGAAACCTAGCTCTAATACCACTAGTAATGTCCCCAAAATTTGAAAACAAAAAAAAATTATAGGCAAGTTAAATACTACCTAATATATACATTAACTTATATTTTGCGGAATGTGTCAATCTTCCGTTGCTACACCATACTGTCGTAAGTTGTTCTTACCATTTCTAGATGTTTTCCTATGCAACCGTGTCGATGTAATTATACACTATGTTTATTTTACTTGATCTGGTTTAAATGATTACTTTACTAGTGCTTTACTACTTTAGCATGTATTTGCGTAGTTATGTCTTCCTTCATGTATATATGTTTCACTCAGTTATATATTACTTCCTGGTTATAATTTTCTTTCATTGTTTATGGAAAATCCTCACTTAACTTTTAATTGTCAAGGGGTGGAGAGGTGGGAATTGTATCCCTTCTTGGGCCACTTGAATAGGTAACTGGTTCTATCTGTTGTTATGAGGTTTACTTAGTTCATATTGATCTAATTATAAGTTCTCCTTCCTTTGTGCAGGTTCATTAGGTGATGTAGAGTTTCTATGACTACTAAGCTTGGCATGCTACCCATGCTATACTACTCCATTTCCTTTTGAAGGAAAAAGGACCAAAGTCTTATCCTAGAAATTCTTACTACTACTCTTTGTGTTATTGTTTATACATAGTTGGGATATGAGACCTGCATTTATCTTGGTAATATAATTATTGCGGATTGGGACTATGACAAATCTTATTATTATGCTATGTATTTATAACATAATGTTTGTTTTGAGCTAAGCCTAAGGTCATCGGTTAAATCCTAATACTTTGAAGCCATTATATTTAAAGTGTGTGTAAACATTATATTAAAGTTTGTATTACATGGTTTATAGGGTAATGCTTTCATGGCATATTTCATATGCCATGAAACCATGGTTTAGTGAAGTCAACAAGGGTTTTAGGAGGGGTTTTACCACTAAGTTACGATATGGTATTTGGAGCTATATGCATGGGGGTAAAAATTGCAATGAAGGTGGTGGATAGGGTGGCGTAGTTAATTTTCCTTGGGATGGGGTGAAATCAAACCCTAAGCTTGGGTCTTTTGTTGTTTGGATTCATTTGGTCTGTGCTATGGGTGGTTTGCAGTGCTCTGAAATCAAACCCTAAGCTTGGGTCTTTCGTTGTTTCGATTCATTTGGTTTGTGCTATGGGTGGTCTACACTGCTCGACTTTTTATTTCTCCAACATCGTGGAGGAAATAGGATCTCTAGACGTTATAAGGTATGCACTCTAGTTGGTTTTGCAGCAGTTGTAATATGGTTGCTTTGGTTAGAGGTTTTGCATACTCCTAATTGTTCATAGTTTTTATTTTGCAGGTGATAGGGATTCCAACCATGGTTCATGGGGGACTACCAAGTTGTCTACTATTCCCTTTCAGGTAAGTCTTGTAATAGCTTAGGACAAATGCCTCTGTGTGAAGATAGTTGGTAGAGCTTACAGCTCTTTGTTAAAAGGTTTAAGGTTGTGAGCACTTGGTCAAGGGTTCAACTATAAGGTTTTTTTTTATGTTAAATGGCATCCAGAGATGCGTATGAAGTTATGGTGTTTATGATGGTTTGAGTATCGTTCCTTCCGGCCATGACTTTGGTTTAGTTTTGGGATGACCATAAACTTGGCTTACTATTGAGAAAATGTTGATTTCACACCTATGATAGTGTAGAGAGTAGGGGTTTTACATTGATTAATTTAAAAGGTTTGGGTTATGTATTTAATGGTTAATTTGGTGGGGTTTTTACTTCTCGGCCATGAGCCTTGATAATGAAATGAAATATGTATATTTTGTTTAAATTAATGTGGAACGTTGACAGAGCAATGATTTTGATTATTTCTTAATGATGGGTTTTGGGTTTGAACTTGATAGCTGTGATTCCAACCATTAAGTCAAAAGCGTAGCCCTTGTAAAGTTTTAACTTTTATTCCTTTCGGTAATTTAGTTTCGTTATCGTAATTGCTTTTGACTTATGTGGAAATTTGTAAATGTTTGCAAGATTGAGAACTTTTCCAATCGAATCCTATAGAATTTGATGCTCGTCGTGGTTTCATATAACCATTGTTTTTAACGACATGAGTCCACATGATTCGATCCTGGGTTGCGTTCATTTGCGGTTTAAATTTGTATGTGTGGATTCTTTTTTGGTAGAAGTGCCGACAGGATTTGATCCTGAAACCTTTAAATGGATACGTTATTTCAATAAATGAATTGGTATTAGGTTAAAGTTTGATTCTTAGTTTGATGGTAGATAATATTATTATGGATTATAATAAAATCGTTCCTACATACCTTGACAGGTCTCGATGGCTTAGATATTGTGTGGGTAAACTTATAAAGTGGAAATTATTTGTTTGGAGTTTGTTTATGATATTCGGTATTTTTTAAAATAGATTAATTATGTTTATCGTATGTTTTGTTTTTATATCTAAATTTTCAGCAATGATGTTTAAGTTAAATTTTATACAATCCTGTTGGCAATATGAAATCCGCCAACAGAGAAAATATATAAATTTTAGTTATAAATACTTCTTTGGTACATATGGTTCATGAGTTAGGGTTAATAAGATTTAGGAACAAAATATTTGATATTATTTTTATGTTTTGAACATGAAATAATAAGCAGGAAATATAACTCACTTAAAAATATAGACTCCGTTTGAAGAAATACCTATGTTAGAGAAGGATGGAATTAACGCGTAAAAGATGAATAAAATGTAGAAAATAACAGATACCAAATCCTCCTACCGATAAAACTAAAGTTGCTATTCTATCATTACAAATAGGGATAAGATATATTTTCTTAACTAGAATATCATGTTTGAGTAGATAAAATAACCTAGGCTCTGTTAAAAGAAATACATCAGTTAGGGAAGACTAAATTCAACCTATAAGTGAAGAAAGGAATAATGCAGAATATAACCTAGTCATGACACACATATACTAACTATCCATTCAGAATTTAATATCATCATTTAATAAAAAAACCTATGTAAATTGCAAGGGAAAAATCAAGAATCCCATACTTGCAAGTTGAAGTTATTTTAATGGCGGAAAATCCTGCACACCTAAATACCCAGCATTAGCAAGTACATAGATAGATCTGACCTCTCTTCAGATAACCGAATAACTTGGTAACTACCATGTTCTAGCCAACCATGACCTACAACCATTCCTGGTATCAATCTGGATCCCCTTGAGTTGGTTTCAGCTTAAATCTCCTAAGGTAAGGCTTCCCTATCTGAGATATCATGTTCTATATTAGTTTCATTTTTCCTCTTAGGAAAAGGTTTCTCCAAGAACTCTCGTGAATATCATTAAGCAAAATTAATGAATAATCAAAAGATCACCAAGCCTCTCTTTGGATTGAATTTTTATAGATAGACTTTCGAGGTAAAGGCACAGTTAAATCAAGAATCATTTGATTTCTTGAAATAACCATTTTTATTTAATTTAGGTAACTTTAATATCTATTTTCATTTAACTTAGGAACTTTTGACTAGTTCCTACTTTGACTCTTGTAGGTATTTAATAATTAATTATCATTAGTAATAACATGTGGATCCTTTCATTATTACTTATAGTTACTAGTATTATTACTAGTTATTTAATACATATCATGTATAAATTATATATATTTCTATATATATATATATATATCATTTGTTAATATTTTAAATTTAGGTATCATATAGCATGATCCATAATCATATGACACTTTTCTTTTAGCTTAGTTACGTTATTTAATAAGGCTTTTGGGTAGGGGGTTAGGTCAACTAGGGGCTTATTCCCATAATTGTTAGGCCAAAATTCAGTATATTACACATGCATGGGAGACTGTTCCACCCAACCTTCTTGTGAAGCAGCCAACGTTACTTGCTTAGATCCCTTGAGCCTGCCCACATAATGACTAGGATGAATATTTCTCAATGTATCCCACACAAAAAACTTGCTGCAACTTAACAATGAGTAGCAATATTATCTCAGCAAATCTCTTTAGCTATCCCCTCATCAAATTCCTTGTGTTCCTTACTTTTGAGTTTGCAACATTCAAAATGTTCATTCACTTAGAAATTCAAATGATTAGTGAGCCTCCTGGTCAATTTGATTGTTTATATAAGATTTCCTAGGTCTTTGGGTGTGTTTTGGAATTAAATGAGCCACCAACTCAGTTTCCCCGCTTAGGGAAGATGGCCACTTTTTTAGGGATTATTCTCCTCCAACGGCTAAAAAGTGAAATTATAGTGTTTCCACTTGTCAACCATCCTTCTACAGCTTCTCCTTTCTCCTAGTGGGTCAGTGGACACTCATTTAATAGTCTCCCCTAGATAGGTGTCTCCTTTTATTAAATATTAAAATAAATAATTCTTCAATTACAGTCATCCTTGACCCACTTGGTCATAAACTTTACTATAAAATTTAACATAAAGTTTTTACTGAAATAAATAATAAATATTTATTTTTCAGTTACGGGCATGTTACAAACAACCCTCCTTAAGTTGAACATCATCCTCAATGTTGCTTAAGTGATTCTGAGTGTTCTTGGAATAGAGCTATATATGCCACTCACATATCGCTCTCTAATTCCTAGGTTGCGTCATTTGGACTGGGGTGTTTCCATTGCACCTTTACTTGTCCAATGGTGCAATTCATGAGAAACAATTCAATCGTGTCGAGAATACAATGTGGTTCCACTGGAAAATATTTATATGGTTTTACGTGGATTAGATTCCATTCAATCACATGAGTAGCATCATGTATATACTTTTTCAAAATAGAAAGATGAAAGACATTATGTATTTTAAGATTAACTAGCAAGGATGACTAATATGCCACTAGCCCCACTTTTTCCATTATTTTGAATAGTCTGCAATACCTGGGTGCTAATTTAGCACAACTCCCTAGTGTAAAGGATCTCCTTCTGCATTTCACCTTAAAAAACACATGCTCATCTATTTGTAATTCCTTCAGAGTTATTTTAAGGTTAGAATGACTCTTTTTTCTACCGGGAGGAGTTTTCAAGTTGCATTGTACCTATTTCATTGTTAGTTCCAGTTCTTTTAACCAGTCAAGTCCTAACGTTAAACGGTCAACTGGATTACTCCATGTAATAGGAGTGTTACATTTTCTACCATATAATTTTTTTAAAAGGACTAAGCTTTGCTGAAGCTTGATAAGGGTTATTATAAGAAAATTCAACTAAGTGCAAATAGTCTTCTCACTTCTTGGGATAGTGTCTAACATACATTGATAACATATCTTCTAGTACCTAATTAACTGTTTCTATTTCTTGATCCATTTGTGGATGATAAGTAGAACTGAAATTTAATTTAGTATCTATCCCTTTGAATAAATATTTTCCAAAATTTACGAGTAAATTTAGGATCTTGGTTAGAAATTATTACCTTTGGAATTCCATGTAAGAGGAATATTTCTTTCATGAATATGTCAGCAATGTTAGCAACTTTATAAATTGTTTTAACAACTATAAAGTGTGCTTCTTTACTTATTTTATCCACAACTACCATTATTGAATCATTTTGTCTCTAATTTTTAGGTAAGTGAGTTACAAAATCAATACTGATGACTTCCTATTTCAAATTTGGAATTGGTAATGGTTGTAAGAGACCTATTGAGGTTTGGTGTTCAACGTTAACTTGCTGGCATTCGATACACCTAGCTGAAAATTCAGCAACTTCATTTTTAATATTAGGCCAAAAGTACTATTTTCTTAACATGGTTATCATCTTTTGAGACCTGAGATCTCCCGAAAAAGGACTTTTGTGAATTTCATTCAAAATCAGCAGTTTAACTTTCGTTATATTTGGTACATAAAGTCTATTTTTATACAATAATTGACCTTTTTTATTAACACTGTAATCTGTAATTATATTTTCAAATACATTATGAGTTACCTTTTCTTTTGAACTCTAGTATTTTGGGTCCAATTTGATTCCTTCCTCAAATTTATCTTGTGAATTTTTTTTATAACTACTAATGGAAGCTACAAAACTTGTTACTACATTTTTGCTTTAGGCATCAACCACTTTATTCTCTTTCCCTTTAATTTGTTTTATTTCAAAATCATACTCGGTAAGGAGAGATAGCCATCCAGCTTCCCTCATGTTTAGATTTTGTTGATCAAACATATATTTTAGGCTTATGTTATCAAACATTAACAAAAATCATTTACCTATTAGGTGATGGAGCTATATTTTTAAGGCATAGATTATGGAAGCCAATTCTAAGTCATAAATTATGTAGTTATTTTGGCGAGTTTTCAACTTACTTGATTCATACACAATTGCATGACCTTCTTGTGTCAGTATTCCGCCCAAACATTGATTGAATGCATAAATACATAAGACTAAGTGTTTTTCTAGATCCACTATTTTTCGAATTGGTGTAGTGGTTAATAATCCTTTTAGGGTATTAAAAATGTCTTTGCATTTCTGATCCCAATCAAATTTCTTACCCTTTTTTTAATGATGTTATTAGATTTGCAATTTTCAAAAATCATTCAGTAAATTATCTTTAATAACATGTTATTCCAATAAAGGATCGTACATCACTTACATCCTTAGGAACATGCCAATCAATTGTAGCTTTTATTTTATCCATGTCCACTGATATCCCTTCTTTAGATATTATGTTCCCTATATATTGTATCTTATCTTTATAAAATTCACATTTGCAGAACTTAACAAATAATTAATGTTCTCTTAACACTCGTAGTATTATCTGTAGGTGTTCATCGTGTTCTTCTTTTGTCTTTGAATAAATTAATATGTCGTCTATAAAGATGACTACGAATTTGACTAAGTATTTACTTAGTACACTATTCATTAAGCACATGAAGGTTCCTGGAGTGTTGGTTAGCCTGAAGGGCATAACCACAAACCCATAGTGCCTGTATATTGTCCTGAAGACAATTTTAAAGATGTCTGCATAATTAATTCTAACTTGGTGATACCCAGATCATAAGACGATATTTGAAAATATCGTCTCTCTGTGTATCCGATCAAGCATATCATAAATGCAGGGCAGATGATACCATTTCATAATTATCTATTTATTAAGTTTATGGTATTATATACATAGAGGTAGAGTATCGTCTTTCTCTTTAACAAAAAGGATCGTTGCTCCCAAGGGGATACACTTGATCTTACATAATGTTTTTTCTATTAATTCTTGTAATTGTAATTTTAATCGTTTAGCTCCAAGATGTTCATTCAATAGGGAGCCTTTGAGTTAGGTACCTCTCATGGTATTAATTCGATTGTAAAATACATATGTCTTTTGGGAGGTAATCCTGTAATTTTGTGTGGGAATGCATCTGCAAAATCTTGCAGTATCAAAATATCCTCAAATCCTGGTTCATCTTCTTTAGAAACTTGTACATCATTTATTATATATATGGAAAAGAATTTACAACCCTTTCTTACAACCTTTTTCATCTGTAAGACTGATATTTTTCGAACATATAATTTTCTAGGTATTGCTGTGAGAGTAATTCTTTCTGCTTCATTATTTAAACAACTAAAAGTTCTCTAAAAACAATTTAAAATTACTTGGGGTTTTTCTAGCCAATCCATTCTTATTATGACACCATAAGATCCTAATGGTAACACATTTAACTTGATCTAAGTTTCAACCTGGCTCATAACCAAATTACAATTTTCAACATAATTGACCACCTTTCCTTTAGTTTCGGTACCTAACTCGACCATCCACGATTTGCCAAACATTTTTAAAGATAAGCTTAATTTTTCCACTATGCTAGGAGATGTATAACTTAAAATAGAACCTGGATCAATCAAGATGGAAATAGAATGGTTTTGGATCATACCTTAGACTTCTACCATGGGAGTCTATTGATCCTCCTATCATTTCTTCGGAGATGCATCTATTATGGGAATCTCATTTGCCACATCTACAATGGTTTCCTCTTATTGAATAGTGTGTACATTGCTAAAGTTTACTTTTTTGTTCGGAAAGTACTTGGCATAATGAGGTCCTTGACATTCTCAACATTTTTGAGGTTTCCTTTGTTCGTTATTTTTAACTAATTTGTTAGGCATATCCCTGCCTCTTAACGCTGTAGTAATATGTGGTGCTTTATTCTTAAAATAAATTTTATGAGAGCTATTCGTGGAGAAATTCTTAGATTTATTCTCAAAACTATTATTTGACTTAAACCCTTTCATTGACAAGGAACCCAATTTTAATTCATAGAATTCTTGACCTCGTTCCTCACAGTATTGTTCAAATTTTAGTTTATAGGTAGTATTGTTCACAGAATTCCCAAAACTCTTATTTGACTTAAATCTTGCAAACAAAGTGAAGGCTCAAGAAAAAAAATTACAACATATGTCTGATGAATCTTCTATAGAACTGGAGGGTTCTGGAAAAGGAAAGAGAAGCTATAGCGAGTTTTCTTATTCTAAAAAGGGGGAATTGCAGAAACCTCCCAAGCAGTGTAGAGTTCTATAATAATATGGTGTACATTTGATGTCCATCTACATACTAATATTGTTGTAATATAAATTGTAAGTATTTCTTGAAAATGCATATATTTTGATGTAGTTAATATTTTTCTAATGTCTAATACAAGTGTAATGTGTCATTAATATGGGCATTTTTCCTTATATATCAGAGTTTAATGTGAAACCCATACTCAGAAGTGTGTATGAAACTATGAATGATGAAATATATTCTTTGTAACTTCTTGGTGATGGGTTTCAGTTTTCATTAGTTTGTTTTATGGACATAATCACAACTAAACAGAAATTGCATTGCAATATGAATATAGAACAAACAATTTTCAATGGGCATGCATAAGATGCCAAGTTAAACATTTAATTATTTGGAAACCAATCGTAACAAACTTACATTGAATTGACATATTATCATCTATAATGCAATACATAAAAAATTCCCTTCAAAATGGGATTAAAACTAGCCCTTCAAATTTGATCACTTGAGGTTATGAAAAATTAACACTTGGTCTTCCAAACACTAATGCATACCCTTGCCACATAATTTGGTGCACCTTGAACTCACCCTAGTCTTGGTGACATTTTGTACTTTCTATGTACTGAAAAGATGACTATTAATGTATTGTCCCCAAAAATTGAAAATAATTTTTTTTATTAGGCTAGCAAAAACTACCTATGTTGGACATTATTGAACTTGCGGAATATAACGTACACTGAATGTACCACTGTTTGGTTGTAATTTTTTCTTACATTCTATCATCTTAATTTCAGTTATGATTATTACTTTGTTTTACTTAAGATGTCATAATGATGATTACTACATTATTATTATGGTTATACATTGCTAGGTATGTGTCATTACTTGATTATTTGCTTCATTAAATTCAGAATGTGTTCACTTATTATTTATATGGTTCTAACCTATCTTTTTTCTTTGAAACAAATTGGGAGATTGGTGGGACTAGTTCTCCCATGTAACTGACTGAGCGGTAAAGTTTCTACTTCTCTAGTGGGCTTACTTAGTTCAGTTTGAACTAAGGCACTCTTAACTTGTTTACGTGCAGGTGTACTTACCCACATGGCTAGTGACACCTACCAATTATTATTATCGCTCCGTACAGACTTGGTTTAGTGACAATGTAATTACCGCGTTTATTCCTTTTTCGACCTAGACTGATTATCTAAGTGACGCTTATTATTCTTTATATGTTACTGATTGATTTGTTTGTATCTTATCCCGTTTGTATTTCATGTTTATTTTATTAAAGGTATTAACCTATCCTTTTACTGCTCTTGTAAGCTTTAAAAATTTGGTTCAAATTCGAATCCCAACTCTATTCATAACAATATTACCATGGAATATTTCATATGCCATGGTACATCGCCTACAGCCTAAGGAAATTGTTAAGCAATGGATTGAAGGGTTAAAGGCTAAGGTATACGATATATACAATACATACCCCTTGCATGAAGCTTTGGGTGGCGAATTATATCGTAGGGTAAATGTTTACATGATGGGGTTTAACACTTTGGAAATGGGAAAGGTGGCAACGATATTGTGTGGTTTATAAACTATAGAGATATGGGTTTTAGCATAGATAATGCATAGTATGTTGGTTCCCTTAATGCACCTTGGAGTTCATGGAGTCCCAAGCTTAGGTCTTGGCTCATGATGGACTTTGGTCATTGGCTATGTTTGTTGGTTGTTTGGTCTCAGCTCTGCACAGGGGGTGAATGTGACTTCGAAGGTAACAAAGGTATGGCTTCATTGTTCCCACAACATTTGATTTTTGTTTTGTGGCTCATTCAACTGTCATACTTATCATCATTCATAGTTTTACTTGGTTGTAGGTGACAGGGTGGCAAGGAGAGGTGGGATTCGTAGCGTGACTACGAGCCATGGCTAGCATTACCATTACAGTAAGCTTTCTAAACGAGTCGATACTCACCATCTCTTAGTTTTGAGATTGGGATTTAACTTATTGGGGGTTAGTCTTCTTGCGTTTGGTTTTTATGGTTACATTTTGGTTTTGGGGGTTCCTCTGTATCATGACAGAGCTGTGTTGGTAACACCAAAACATTGAGTTTTAGTGTTTGGATTTTGTTTTCCCTCGAGTCTGTATTTAATGATGAAATGGGATGTAATTTTAATGAGGGTTCTATCCATAAGGAGAAACTTGATGCATTTACAGGCTCTGCGTGTAATTTGTAAATTCGGGGTTTGATTTATGAAATATACACAGTGGGAGCACCATTTCTTGCAATGTTTCCATGGCCATTAGTTGACTGTGTATACTCGATTTAAGAATTATAATTTTTGTGTACATGAATATATACTTTGTTGCTTTTATTTAAACTTGCATTTAATATGTCGTTTTCCTTCTCGTTGGACTGTGTAAAATTGCTTTCATTGTTTGTATTGGCTGTGATAATTTATATGTTGACAGTGTGTGGTTGAAGCCATGTCGTAAATGGAATGGGGATTTCCATGGTTTCTACGATAGCTTAGAAGGTTTAGAATCACATTTAGTTTTTATAATGTAAAATGGAAAACATATGGCATATTGTGTTGTTCATTTTATATGTGTTATTTAAAATGTTACGGAGGTTGTGGGTGTAAACCCTGAGTGGCTATCATTGCTGTAGATTTCATATTGACGGGGTTTAGATAGTTATGGGTTTATTTTCATGACCGTGGGTTTAATTCTGAAGGCCGTGGCCATTGTATAAGAGACAAGGCCCTTCAGGATTTGATCCAAGATCATTATATGTAATGTGGTTTTGATTGATATAACGTTTGTGAAAATGGGAAATAGAGGGTCCACACGATTTGATCCTATGACCTCATTGCACTTACATGGTTCTTATTTTAATAAGGTTACTAGGGCTTGGGTTATCTTAAAATATTATTGTACATGTATTATTGTTGTGGTTTGTATTAAGGCCTGCAATTTGGCTTGGATGCCCACCAGAGTTGATACTATGACCTATGTGTATAAGATTTTGATGAGGTTTATAAATTGGTTCCTGAGTATTAATTTTTACTATAGATTTTAATACATAGGGCATCACAGTGTATGTAAGAGAAATGGAAATGGTTGTCTACAGGATTTGTTTCTGTGACCTTAATGTAATTACATGGTTTTAATTGTTTATATTGTAATTTTCTTTGTTTAATTATTATACGATGGTTGTGAGTTGATATTAGATGGGACCATAATGTAGACCAATGAATGGTCTCACTGCTTACTCTCTTTATTTAATTTTTAATAATTTTTATAATGGTTTGTTTTTTAATGTACATTTAATTATACAAACCTTGAAAGGTCTTTTCTGATTTTTATCTGAGATTTACAATTCTTATTTTATAAATGTTAATGTATATAAATATATATATAAGTATACTCGTTAAGTACTACTAGTATATTTAGTTTTATTGTTATTATAATTAGATGATACTAGATTAAATCCAGGTTTTAATTGTAGCATAGCTATGCTAACAAATGAAATCTGTCAGTAGAGTATATAGGCCAAATAATATAATGAGGTAGTAGATCTGAAATAAAACCTAGTTTATAGTTAACACAGTTACAACAGTAAAAATAATACAGAAATGAAACTAAGGTGAAACTCTTGATAAACATTTATACATGAATTGAAAATGTGGAAATAAACTAAATGAATAAACAGTGGATAATTATGACATGGAAAATAACTTACAGCCTACGGTTATTATTTAAAAGGTAAATAGTAGAAGATTAAAATAAAAAACAAACAAATAAGGTTAGAAAATATAATGTAAGCATTTGCCTACCGTAATCAACATTTATTCTAGAAAATGGAATAGGATGTCTAGAGCTTCATACCTAAAAAATTTGAAGCTATTTTAATGGCTGAACCTGCACACTCAAATAACCAACATTAACAATTCATATGCAGATTTTACCTCTGTATTAGATGACCAAATCACTTGGGAGATACCACATTCCACCCAACCATGACCTGGTTTCAATTCGGATTCCCTTTGAGATGGAATCCAACATGCAAGTAGCTTAGACATCCTAAGGTAGGGTTTTCTATCTGGTATATCAGGTCTAGATAGATTCTCCTTTTCCTTCTAGGAACTTGTTCTTCAATAATTCACTTGACAACAAAACAAGAAGAATAATGACTCCCACAGGATAGAAAGATAGATCACAACCCCAAGCCTTTCCTTGGCTTTAGAGTTTATAGACAGAATTTTTAGTCAAAGAGAAAGTTAGATCAAGAAACCTTGATTTCTTAATTTAACCCTTTTTAATTAATTTGGGGTAATTTTTAATACTTTAACTTAGGAACTTTCAACTGTTCCTACGTAGAATTTTGTAGGCATTTTACTATTTATTATCTTTTAATAATAACTAATAATGGATGGACATTTTATTTCTTTCTTTCAACATTAATATTATTGCTATATTTATTCTTTATACATACCATGTATAAAATACATAATAATATAACATTTGTTAAGATTTGTCTTTGGGCATCATATACCATGATAACCAGACTTAATGAAACTTCTTCATTAAGGTCAAATAGGTAGATGGTTAGATCTACTACGCTAATCAACTCTAAACATCCTTGCATGTTGGATTCCCTCGTATAACATGGTAGTGTTGGAATATCTTTCAGAGTGGTGTGTTCAGGACTAGTAGATGGTGGCTATTGCTGAGTCTTAAAGTTTTAGTCTATTGTCATTGATGGAAATATTCTATAAAGAGAAGGGGAACTGATGTCAAATGTATGTGGCAATCTACTGAAAAAGAGGTAGGCACACGTGTATCAATGGAGAAAATCGAACACTGGGAGGTGCTAGATATTCAGACTAAAGTCTATGGAAAATCCACTTACCGAATCAAACAATGCGCAGAGAAAACCATGAAAATATGTTTAAACCGAGTCAAGTGTATAACCTTAATCCAACGGATGTTATCAATTCGGAGAGTAAGAGATATTGATCCAATAGTGATCATTCATTTCGGAAGGAGTAGTTCAGAGGGAGTTTTTTTTAAGTTCGGAGTTCGAGAGTATGTTTTTAATAAACACATAAATGTGAAATCCGTGAATTCGGAATGAGGAGTTCGGAGTTCGGGGTTAAAGAGTCAGAGGAATGGATATCACAAAAATTGTGAAGTATGAACAGTTCGGTAGTTTAAGGGTTCGAAGTTTAGAGAGTTCAGCATGTTCAGAAAGAGGCATTCGAGGAAAGGTGTTCGCAAGAGAAAGGTTATTCGGAAGTTAGGATGTTCGAGAGTTGAGAGAAACAAGCAGTCTCATGATGTGGAATACGAAGATCCCTGTACAGTTGAGGATTCAGAGAGTTCAGGTGTTGTGACAGTTAGATGAATATGAACAGTTTATTAACCATTTCTTGATGAAGTGTCGCAGAGACTTACTCAGTAGAATATTTCAAGTGGAGTATAGTAGATTCGATGTGTTCATAATGATTCGGCTCAGGTGACTCATCCTGCTGCAAGTGTTGTGATTTCATTGATAGAAGGAAAGGAGCTGGGAACAGTGGTAATACTTAAACGATGACATCTGGATTAAAGAGAGTAGTCTGTAACCACTTGGGGTATACGAAGAGACGTGTACAGCAGGGTATTCGAGCAGGTGGATTAACAGTTATGATGAACCTGAATTGTGAACCGTTTAGTAACTGCTTGTAATGATGATTCAAAAGGATATGGAATAGGAAGAGAAAGGAACCAAAAAGAAAAGAGATGGTTCGAATATATATCATTCGATGTGTACAGAGGGTTCATGAGGATGTTGAAGCTGAACCATTTCTGTAACGGTTTGAGGATGTTGTTTCAATGAAACTGAGAGAGAATTGAACTTAGAAGATGATATATATATTGAGCAAAAATAGTTGTGATTGTTAACTGTTTGAGGAGAGTAACGGTGTGCACATTATTAAGAGATCAGTGCTGTAAACTGATACTGAATGAGCATAGTTAGTATGTGAATATAAACATTGATCAAACTGAGGGGCATAATAGTAGTACAGTGATGTGACAGAGAGAAGAGAACAGAAACAAAGAAGAAAGCATGCTGAGTAGAGTAGACCTGAGAGAATGAGCAGAATAGCAGAGCAGGGGAACAGAAGAGTGTGCTGAATAGTTGAACAGAGCAGAGGAGCAGAGAGCCGATGTTGAATAAAGCAGAGTGGTTTGGTAAGCAGAGACATATCTGTATTGTTACATTTTTTATTCTATTGGAAATTCTAGAAAATAAGGGAGGTAGGGAGGTGCTAGGGGAGACTTTATGTCTCTATCTGCAAGTGGGTGCTTGTAGAAATTAAATATTGGTGCCTTCACCTAGTTGGTGCTGGGTTAAACTGGAAGTTGGTGCTTCCACCCAGTTGGTGCTGGGTTACAGTGAGAGTTGGTGCTCTCAGCAAGTTAGAGGCTTACATTCAGAGGTTGCAGCCTCTTTGAGTCGGTGCTCAAATAAGAAGTGATGTACAACCATTGAAGCCTTTGACATCATAAGAAGAAGAGGTTTTTCCCTTATGGGTTTCCTCGTGAAATATCTGTGTATCATATATGTGATTAAATGTTGTGATTGAATGTTGTGTTTTATGTTATCTACTCTTATGTTTATAACTCTGAATTCATAGCAAAGATTGACTGGCATAAACTTTATTGTTAAAAGAAGTATTTTGGTGAAAAATCCTAACTAACTGATTCACTCGTCCCTCTCACTTAGTTTATACCTGTAACAATTGGTATCAGAGCAACGTTCCTTTTGGTTAAGGTAGATCCTGAAGAGTTAAAATGGCTAGTCAAGATGGATCAATAAACAAAGCACCAATATTTGATGGTAAAAATTTTGCGTTCTAGAAGGTTAGGATGAGAACATACTTAATGTCCCTAGCTACTGATGTTTGGGAAGTAGTAAAGACTGGGTATGCAAAACCTGTTTTGCTAGCATCCAAAGATGATAATCTATAGTTTATTTTCAATGCAAAAGAAATGAATGCTATTCTGAGTGGTCTTGCTAAAACTGAATTTGTAAAAGTAATGCATCTTGATTCTGCCAAAGAAATGTGGGATAAGCTTATTAGCAGCTATGAAGGAAATGAGAAAGTTAAATATGCCAAGTTGCAGACTCATAGGCTAATATTTGAACAACTGGAAATGAATGAAGATGAAAGTATTAGTAAATTTTTCCTGAGAGTTGATGAGTTAGTAAATGCTATGAGAGTTCTTGGTGAAAAAATAGGTGATGATGATACCTTCCTTGTTCATAAAATCCTGAGATCTCTTCCTGGCAGATTCAACCCTAAAGTCTCAGCTATAGAAGAAATGAGTGACCTTAAAACGTTATCTCTTGACCAATTACTAGGAATTTTGACAGCATATGAAATGAGGATTAGTAAAGACCAAAACCCATCCAGAGAAGCCTCTTTTAAAGCTGAAAAGAGTATAGAGGAAGATATGGATGAAATAGAAGCAAAAGTTGTGAGAAGACTGAAAACGGGGTCAGGAAAATACAAAGGAAAACTTCCTTTCAAATGGTTTAACTGTGGTAAAGTAGGACACTTTGTTGCTAAATGCCCTCATATGAGGAAAGAGCAGAGTTCTGCAGATGAAGAGAAATTTCTAAAGAAAAGGTATAGTAAAGAAAACAAGTACAAATATAATAAGAAAATTATATGTGTGAATGATGATGAATCCACTGAAACTTCAGAAAGTGAATCCTCCCATGAAAACAAAGAGAATGATTTCATGCTTATGGCTATAGAGGATCTAGAGATGAGCTGTACAGAGATGAATGATAAAGATGCCATTGTGGACATGGAGGGAGAGCTGATGAGTGCTCTAGAGGAGATTCATAGACTAAGAATAAAGAAAAAAAAACAAAAACAATTATTAATCCAGTATGAAACCAATAGAAAAGACAACTCTCGAATAAAGCTAGAGCTAGAAGAGGGAAATAAAATTGAAGAGACTCTAAAACAACAACTAGCTGAATGTAAAGCCAGATGTGAACATCTAGAGAAAGAAGTAGTAATTGTTAA
>LPNX010143151.1:537192-564455 GCA_001517045.1 Pseudotsuga menziesii | reverse complement strand
ATAACGTAGGGTTTAGGACCCATTACCTAACTATTAGTCTTCAATCAAGGAGGCGTTAGTTTGGAAGCACAAATTATGGAGGCGTTATGAAACTTCCCTGGAACATAGTAAATAAAATTAAAGAAAACGGGGGAAACGCTCATGGGTTGGGCGCATGCCTATATCACTGACAAAATGAGAAATCTGCCACCCACTAAGGAGGACAGATCTAACAACCAAGAATATGGGATTTATACCTGGACGCTGTTTCTTATACTCCGGGGGGAACGAAGGGGACCCGCGTGCTCTGCTTGTGCGTTTATTATTATTATTTTCTTCCTTATGCCTCGGCTAATAGCGGACTGATATTTTAGAGAGGCAAGGATATGATCAAAGGGGGGAAAAAAAGAAAGAGTTATACCGCCACCGGATTGAGGAGAAGGAGGGGGGACGCTTTGCAAAGGAAGGGAGCTCCTCAGGGAAATTGAGGGCCAGGTATTACCTTGGAGATAAGAGGCAGAGCGAAGGGAAAAGGAATGATCTTTGCACACCCATGGGAATCCAAAGGGTTCTTTCTGTTGTATGTTTCTAGTGAGAGAGGGAGGCTTGGTAGGTTGTGCAGTGTTTAGCAAAACGAGTCGAGAACTTGCGACTTGTGATTTAACATTGGAGGGACATAGCTTGCAGTTTAACATTCTGGCAGCTTTGAGGTAATCCATACGATTGACGCTGTTCTCTTTTGATTCCGTAAGATGTAAACTATGTATTCCTTGTGTGATCTCAGTACTCTAAGGTGTCTTAGATTGATGAATTTTCATCAAGCGGCCTGGCCTCAACACCATGGTGATAAGCACGCTCATAAAACTGGGTGTGGCTAGGACCTTTATCAATATATATTATTCATCTATTCGCTTTGAGATGATTTTATAGGTAGGTATAGCTACGATTCATAGGAGAAAGTGGACAAGAGGACGAGATCCAATGTGCCAAACCAACCAGCAATGCGCAGTGCCATGATTCTGGCGGGAGAAAGAATGTTGGGTGATAGCACATTCGACTAGGATCTATCCATATGTATGGGCCGCTGGATATCTTATAACGCTGGTTTTTGTTTTACCTCTACCCTTTTATTTTAATGGGAACCAGGTCATTTAAATCTGAAATGTTGAGTTAAATCTCTATCTGAGACATCCCTTTGTCACCTGGAATGTCAATAAGTTCTAGTTTTTCATATTCAGTTTCCCAAAAATGTAGTATTGGTCGATTCCTATGCTTGTCTAAATATCTACATATCTAGGATTCACCTTTAGGGTTTTCTTCTCCACTAACGCCACATCCACAGGAAATGAATATTTCCACGATTCTACGCTCAAGAATCTCACGTGTGGCTTTGCTTATCTTGACTGTTGCATGAGGGTAGGAGATGCGTTTGCTGTTAATATGTCTTAATGAGAGTAAACTTAGACTGGGAATTGTCTTAAGAATAATAAACAAGACTGCAATTTGTTTGCTGTTAATAATCGTAGTTATGAGACTGCGATTTATTGTTTTATTTTAATGATAATGGATATAGACGGCTATTGGTATTGCTGTTAATAATCATAGGTATGAGGCTGCGACTTATCTTAATGAAAATGAACATAGACGGTGATTGGTATTGCTATTAATATATCTTAATAAGAGTAATCATAGATTGGGAATTGTCTTAAGTAGAATAAACATAGACTGCATT
This sequence comes from Pseudotsuga menziesii, assembly GCA_001517045.1. Classification (NCBI taxonomy): domain Eukaryota; kingdom Viridiplantae; phylum Streptophyta; class Pinopsida; order Pinales; family Pinaceae; genus Pseudotsuga; species Pseudotsuga menziesii. Next base: position 562,744 of record LPNX010143151.1, on the reverse strand, counting down.
TTTCCTTGTTCATAATGATCGTAGATATGAGGCTGCGATTTGTCTTATTGATTATAAACATAGACTAGAAATTGCCATGTTGATACTGATCACAGAGGCTGCGTTTTGTCTTAATGAGTATAAACATAGACTGTGATTTATCTTACTCATAATGAACATAGATATTTAATGATATTGAGCATAGATATATAAAGACTGCGTTTTGTCTTAATGATAAAAGACTGTGATTGTCTTGATGTTTAGAACATAGATATAAAGACTGTGATGTGTCTTTATGTTCTGGAGAAAAACTGTTCATTGAACCCAGTGGTAAGGATAAAGGAATACTCCGTGAGGAGTTCTTGCAATGTAAACCAAAGATGTGCAGGAAACAGAGTTGTCCTGGATTGTAACCAGCCTTTTGAAAATAATTTACATGATGCAACAGATTGGTGGACGTAACCTCGAGTTTGGGGTGAACCACGTACTTTTGGTGTCTCCCTATGTGTGCGTCTGTTTGTTTTATATTTTCGCTTTCTCATACTGTGATTTTATGGGTACTAATCTGTATAAGATCTCGTTAAATAATGTTTTTAAATGATTGAATGATGGATATGCATAAAAAATGAAGGGAAGCACTAGACTTAAAATACACCCTCTTTGCCTATGTAGGGTTTTAAGCTCTGATTTAGATACCTGAATATGTAATGCCATGTAATCATTAAACTGTGTTGCCATTCTACAGACAGACAATTTTCACGCTATATGCATTTGAGGATTTACTTGTTTGCTACAATAATGATGTGCTTTGAGGAGGAATATTGTCTCTTATGTTTTATTGGTGTTCGTAAATGGTTAGTCCTTAAAGTTTAAACAAGACCTTTTTGCTGAAGGTGATGATAGTAGATACCTCAGGTAAATATCAATGATCAAAATGAGTGGGTCCCATTTGCTAGTCACAAGACAATTATGCTGAACTATGATTAAAGTATCTAAAGTAGGTTTTCAAGTGGTAGATATAAATGGTTCTTTATTGTGATCAAACCTTTCGACGGAAAAGTCATGTTGTTTTGTATTTGCACCATAAATGGGGAGGTATTATATTACAAGATAAAGTCTTGGAAGAGAACTGATCTAAAGAGAGATGTTAATGTAAAAAAGACTCTGCCTTAGCTTTAGGACTTATGTAAATGTGTGTCTTAAGTCTACTAAATCATATGTATTTTCAAAGGAAAAACAAGCTTGCTTGGTTTATGTTATAAACATTGACCTCGACAAAGTGGGTGCAAATTGCATGTTTGGATTTTTATAGAGGAGAATGATTTTCGAATTGTCAAAGGATCATTTTACAATACGTGTAGTTGACATTTTTGATTTATCATGCTTCATTGAAATGACTTTTAAAAGATGCCACTAACGGGATAGACAATTTTGCAGTAACAATGAAGTATAAATTTTACACTCTTCACACATAACCGCTTTGAGGTATGAAGGGTACTAGACATATGGTATAAGAGCCAAGTTGAAACACTTGGGACTAATTGGGCTCAAAACGCTCCTACATGTTTTACTTTAGAACTACATGTTTACTGACCTTGGAGTTGTGCAGGGGAGGCTGGAACATTAGCTCAAAATCACAATGAAGATGACCCTATACCTTGACAGTTCTATGTGATATCCGAGCATGTAAGTACACAGGTATCCGGTTATTCACTTGCTCACTTAAGAATATGTTTACAAATAGCTAAGATGATTGCTTCGTCTCTATTTTGAGTTGCGCCAATAAAAATTTATTGAGGTATAGAGGTCTTCTTGGTCAAGCTCATGGTCAACGAAAGTACCATAGGAGTTTCTATTAAAATAATAATATGCGAATTGGGGATTCATAGTTTTGTATATACTGTGATTTTGCTTCAGTTCATAAATATGGATCTAGTTATGATTATATTCTGATATTTTTTCTTGAGTTTTCTTATGCACCTAGAATTTCAATATACATCGAGGCATGAGTATGTTTCTGTGATTCTTGTTTCTCCATATGCGTTCAAGACCTCATTATGCGATCGGTTAAGAGATTGTTAGATATGCATCCAAATATGAGTACGCTTCGGCAATTATATTATTGCATGAATTCCAGCATGCATTAGAGTATAGATTGGTTGTGAGACTTAGATTTCCATGGTTGTATGAAATTGCAAAGATAGATCTGATCATAGGAAATAAATCCTGTTAGACCTGATTCTTGTATATAGTTGCATGAATAGATCCAAGCGAATGTATGTGTTCCAAGTATGGATCTCATGTATGGGAATTCCGATCTCGTGGTGGTATAAGTTTGCAAGGATAGATCTGTTTATATATTGATTTCTGTCAAGATCTAATGTTTGCATGTATGGGCATGGACCGGGACCTTGTTTTGTATTTTGATTAGATAAGGTTAATGGAAGAGTCATGAATGGAATGCTTCCTATTTCCTTAGTTGGAATTACTGCTGATATGTGTAATCCATTAACCTTGTGGTTGAGTATTGAGATCGAAATCCTTGATTGGCTTCCAAATTTAATCAGGTATCAATTATGAATCTGTTTGCTGACATTGTATTAATTGGAATCTGATTCTTGGTAAGTTTCTTTCTGATACTTAGTCTCCTCCCTTGCGACTTGAATACCAAAAATCTAATTAAATGCTTAAAGAATGTCGACACATTTCTTGACAACGGCAGAAAAATGGAGGTTTGAAAGTTGTTAACAGTTTTGATTTGTGGTTATAAATTCATTAAATAGAGGTTTTGAAGTTTTGTATGTTAAAACCTATTGATTGTTCAGTAAAGTCACAAATGAAAAGAAATACAAGACAAGCCATATCTCCTTATGAATCATGACATTGCTCGGTTGAGCATTGAAAATCCTTAAATAGAATGGTGAATGTACTTCTTGATCCATGTTGACCTCGCTAGGGATGTTTTGGATATTAGTGAATGATGTTGTGCATACTGAAATGTTTATGCGTAGTTACAAGTACCAGCTTCATAATTAAGAAAATGAATTCTTAGAGTCATGCTCTTATTAGTGAACATTCTGGAATTGGTTCCTTGTTACTTGGATTGAGTCTTGATCTTGAACTATCTTATGTTTGATTTTCCCATGGCTGGTATTTTTTTGGGTATTGATATGCTAATAGACCATTTTATTGCTATCATATGTCTATTTTTAGATTCTAGCAAGAACCCTATAATTGAATTCTAGCGCTAGATTAAATGATCTTGTTGGTAGTATTGTGAATGAAACCATTAAGAATTTGGGAACATTGTTGTTTCTTGGGTGGAGTTAAGATTGGCACCTTAAGAGCTGATATGGATTTGATATTGATAAATAAGTTGATGAATGCTGTGTAATGTGATATGCTAACATGGCAGGATAGGCCAGGAACATTAACGGTTGGAGCCAACCGTTAGGAAATATTTGTTGCCATAGATAAGGAGGTTAAGTGTGGGTATTGTTTTACTTAATATAATGGTTGAACCTCAATGGTTTTTATAAACAAGGGCTAATTGTTGATGATGTTGTTGCATACTAACATTGCAGGCTTCACCAAGATTATGACCATTGCTACATCGAAGTACATTATGGTATATAAATCTGCCTGTGTATGTAAGTTACACTCATTTACTTAGAAAAGGAGTAAGGAATAATTCTCTTGTTTTGTTTACAAGGATGTGTAACTCGTGAATGACGATTAAAAAAAATTGATGCAAAGTATGAAACTCTCATAATTTGATTATTGGCATTTTTGAATGTTTTGAATGACCATGTAAGTTGAATTATGAATCGGGACAATGACAATAAAGTCATGCAGGCACCATGGAATGTGCGTTACAACAATCAATGTTAAAGTTTATACAAAAAAAAAAAACTTTTGGATGCCGTGGGAGCACCGTGGTGTTAGGAAAGTGATTTCCACGTGAGCACACTGGTGTTAGGCATACATGCTACAGGAGCACAGTGGTGATAGGCAAGTGATTGCCGCGTGAGCATACTGGTGTTAGGCATACATGCTGTAGGAGCACAATGGTGTTAGGAAGGCGATTGCCGTATGAGCACATTGGTGTTAGGCATGGGGTGTGGCAAAAGACCTAGGCAAAAATTTGGACATCTGGAAAGACAGGACGTTGTTTGATGTCACTGAGGAGAGTAACCTCAGAATTATTGTAAGTCCACACCAGAAAAGGAAAAAGAAACTCCAAGGAAGTTTGGAAAAACATAACGAGCATAAAACATGTTAAATGACCTTTCCAAAGACTGTTACATTGCTTAATGTGAAAAATGGTTCCTCAGGTAGAGGACGACCTAATTGACCAAATGTTGGAGGTAAAACAAATGAAAAATGGTAGTAATCATGTTTTACTTGCATTGTTGAAATGATTGGATGTCATGGCATAAAGGAACACCAAAAAATCGCATATTATTACAATGCAAAAGAATCTATGGCATATGTTTAATTGAATTACAATTTTTGAACATGAATTGCTGAGAAATTTTTTTGCTAGACCCGAACCTTGTGCAGGTAATTGCAGGTCTTAAATGATGGATACTTGAGAAGTACCAAGGATCTCCATGGTTCAGAATGAAGAGATGAAAAGAAGAAAAGATGACTCAGGATATGAGGGAAATGGTCGAAGGATAAGAACACCGAGGACGGTGTTAATTTTAGGGGGGGAGGATGTAATGTCCCCCTTATACTCACTAATTATTTTTGTAATAGTCAAATATAATTGTATTGGGTTACCGGTGAGGAGCTCAAGGCCAAGGCCCTCACCAGCAAAACCTTAGTAGGTAGGCGATTAACTACCTAATCTGTGGATCTAAGAAAACAAGCATACACCGACGCAAGTTAAACAATCCGAAACTAATCCACTACAGAATATTAAACAAAAAGTGGAATATAAAACTCCACACCCATTATGGTTCTTCCACCTTGCTTTAAGCGAGAGGCATTGAAGGAAGAAGATATAGCCATTATACATAAAGAGTATATATTTATATATGATGATATATATATCTATATATATATACATGAAAGGATTTCATACAGAATATATATATATATATATCATGATAGAATATATATATATGTAATATATATATAAGGCTTTTATGGAGTCAAAAGTAATAATGTTTAGGAAAGGGTGGAACACCATATAAAGGAATTGTGTGTATATATATATATATATATATATATATATATATATATATATTATATATACAGACATACGGGAAGGATTATCCACAGCCCGTTCCATGAAATTACAACGTGTAAACCATTGCACATTTATAAGCTCGAAGGAAATAATACCCATTTTGGAAAGGACTAATAATCTACCTCCAGCAATAACATAGGGTTTAGGAACCATTACCTAACTATTAGTCTTCAATCAAGGAGGTGTTAGTTTGGAAGCACAAATTATGGAGGCCTTATGAAACTTCCCTGGCACATAGTAAATAAAATTAAAGAAAAAGGGGAAAACGTTATGAAATTTCCCTGGCACATAGTAAATAAAATTAAAGAAAAAGGGGAAAACGTTATGAAATTTCCTTGGCACATAGTAAATAAAATTAAAGAAAAAGGGGGAAACGCTCATGGGTTGGGCGCATGCCTATATCACTGACAAAACGAGAAATCTGCCACCCACTAAGGAGGACAGATCTAACAACCAAGAATATGGGATTTATACCTGGACGTTGTTTCTTCTACTCCAGGGGGAACGAAGGGGACCCGCGTGCTCTGCTTGTGCGTTTATTATTATTATTTTCTTCCTTATGCCTCGGCTGATAGTGGACTGATATTTTAGAGAGGCGAGGATATGATCAAAGGGGTGAAACAAAAAAGAAAGAGTTATACCGCCACCGGATGGAGGATAAGGAGGGGGGACGCTTTGCAAAGGAAGGGAGCTCCTCGGGGAAATTGAGGGCCAGGTATTACCTTGGAGATAAGAGGCAGAGTGAAGGGAAAAGGAATGATCTCTCCACACCCATGGGAATCCAAAGGGTTCTTTCTGTTGTACGTTTCCAGTGAGAGAGGGAGGCCTGGCAGGTTGTGCAGTGTTCAGCAAAACGGGTCGAGAACTTGCGACTTGTGATTTAACAATGGAGGGACATAGCTTGCAGTTTACCATTCTGGTAGCTCTGAGGTAATCAATACGATTGACGTTGTTCTCTTTTGATACCGTAAGATGTAAACTCTGTATTCCTTGTGTGATCTCAGTACTCTAAGGTGTCTTAGATTGATGAATTTTCATTAAGCGGCCTGGCCTCAACACTGTGGTGATAAGCACGCTCATAAAACTGGGTGTGGCTAGGACTTTTATCAATATATATTATTCATCTATTCGCTTTGAGATGATTTTATAGGTAGGTATATCTACGATTCATAGCAGACAGCGGACAAGAGGACGAGATCCAATGTGCCAAACCAACCAGCAATGCGCAGTGCCATGATTCTAGTGGGAGAAAGAATGCTGGGTGATAGCACATTCGACTAGGATCTATCCATATGTACGGGCCGCTGGATATCTTATAACGCTGGTTTTTGTTTTACCTCTGCACTTTTATTTTAATGGGAACCAGGTCGTTTAAATCTGAAATGTTGAGTTAAATCTCTATCTGAGACATCCCTTTGTCACCTGGAATGTCAATAAGTTCTGGTTTTTCATATTCAGTTGCCCAAAAACGTAGTATTGGTCGATTCCTATGCTTGTCTAAATCTCTACATATCTAGGATTCACCTTTAGGGTTTTCTTCTCCACTAACGCCACATCCACAGGAAATGAATATTTCCACGATTCCACGCTCAAGAATCTCGCGTGTGGCTTTGCTTATCTTGACTGTTGCATGAGGGTAGGAGATGCGTTTGCAGTTAATATGTCTTAATGAGAGTAAAATTAGACTGGGAATTATCTTAAGAAGAATAAACAAGACTGCAATTTGTTTGCTATTAATAATCGTAGGTATGAGACTGCGATTTATTGTTTGCTACAATAATGATGTGCTTTGAGGAGGAATATTGTCTCTTATGTTTTATTGGTGTTCATAAATGGTTAGTCCTTAAAGTTTAAACAAGACCTTTTTGCTGAAGGTGATGATAGTAGATACCTCAGGTAAATATCAATGATCGAAATGAGTGGGTCCCATTTGCTAGTCACAAGACAATTATGCTGAATTATGATTAAAGTATCTAAAGTAGGTTTTCAAGTGGTAGATATAAATGGTTCTTTATTGTGATCAAACCTTTCGACGGCAAAGTCATGTTGTTTTGTATTTGCACCATAAATGGGGAGGTATTATATTACAAGATAAGGTCTTGGAAGAGAACTGATCTAAAGAGAGATGTTAATGTAAAAAAGACTTTGCCTTAGCTTTAGGACTTATGTAAATGTGTGTCTTAAGTCTACTAAATCATATGTATTTTCGAAGGCAAAACAAGTTTGCTTGTATTATGTTATAAACATTGACCTCGACAAAGTGGGTGCAAATTGCATGTTTGGATTTTTATAGTGGAGAATGATTTTCGAATTGTCAAAGGATCATTTTACAATACGTGTAGTTGAAATTTTTTATTTATCATGCTTCACTGAAATGACTTTTAAAAGCTGCCACTAACGGGATAGACTATTTTGCAGTAACAATGAAGTATAAATTTTACACTCTTCACACATAACCGCTTTGAGGTATGAAGGGTACATGACAAGATGAAGGAATCTTTTTAGGATATGCTACAAAAATCAAAGGCTATCGGTGTTATAACAAGAGGATGCGTAAAATAGTATATTGCATAGATGTGAAAGTAGATGAAGATTGTCATGGAAATATCAGTCAGAGGAATGATGAAGATTCATGTTTTGAAGATACAAATGAAGAGACAGAAGAACAGGTCCAAGAATCCCAGAAGGAAGAATCTAAGTCATCATAGTATGAGGAAGCTGAACCTGAACAACACACTGTACAATCTTCTTCCAGAATGATTAGAAAAAATCACCCTGAAAGCCAAATCATTGGAAATGAGAGTAAAGGTTTTAAGACTAGAAGGAAGATTTTGTAGGAATATGAACAGTCTCATATTGCTCTTCTCTCTACAATTGAGCCCCAATGTTTTAATGAAGCTAGCAAAGACAAAGACTGGGTAGCAGCCATGAATGAAGAGCTGGACTAGATTGAAAAGAATAGCACTTGGGAACTTGTTCCTAGGCGATCAGACAAGAATGTGATTGGATCCAAATGGGTATATAAGAATAAATTAAATGTACAGGGAGATTGTAAGGAATAAAGCAAGATTGGATTGCAAAGATTATGCTCAGATTGAAGGACAAGACTTCGATGAATCATTTGCTCCGGTGACAAGAATGGAGGCTATCAGAATGTTTCTAGCCTATGCTTGTTACAAACGATTTAGAGTATACCAGATGGATGTCAAGTCATCATTTCTCAATGAAAATTTAGAAGAAGAAGTGTATGTGGAGCAACCTAAAGGCTTTTCACTCACAGATAAATGTGACTATGTATTCAAGCTGAAAATGGATTTGTATGGGTTGAAGCAAGCACCTAGATCCTGGTATGCTAGACTGGACAAATATCTACAAGACAAAGGCTTCAAGAAAGGTTCTGTGGAAAATAATTTATATATTAAAACTGAAGGTGATGACTTACTGATTGTATTGGTTTATGTTGATGATATCATCTGTGGATGTACTAATAATCTTTCTATTCAGTGGTTTGCTAACTCTATGAAATCTGAGTTCGAAATGTCAATGATTGGTGAGCTGTCCTATTTCCTTGGTCTTCAAATCTGTCAGAAACCTAAAGGTATGTTTCTTTCTCAAGAAAAGTATCTAACGGAGATGTTAAAGAAGTTTTCAATGGAAGACTCCATACCGGTGAGTACACCCATGGTCAGTGGCTGCAAGTTGAGCAAAGATGATTCTTCACCTGAAGTGGATCAAAAGATGTACAGATCTATGATAGGAATCCTGTTATATATTACTGCATCAAGACCTGATATCATGCATGATGTTGGGATGGTATGAAGGTTTCAAGATGCTCCTAAATAGAGTCATCTACTAGCTGTGAAATGTATATTCAAATACCTGAAAGGTACGCTCTCTTATGGTCTGTGGTATTGCAGAAATCATAACTTTCAGGTAATAACATATTCAGATGCAGATTGGGCTAATTGTGTAGATGAAAGAAAAAGTACAACTGGCGGAGCATTCTTCTCAGGAGAGTCTTTGGTTGCCTGGCTAAGTAAAAAGCAAAGTTCCATTTCTTTATCCACTACTGAAGTAGAGTACATAGCTGCTGCTACTTCCTGTACTCAAATTTTATGGATGGTTCAATCTCTTGTTGATCTAGAAGTAAAGTATTCTTAGCCTATTCCCATTCAATGTGACAATACTAGTGCTATCAGTGTTTCCAAGAACCCTGTTCTTCATTCCAAAACTAAACACATTCCCATAAAGTACCATTTCTTGTGCAAACAAGTGGCTACTCAAGCAGTGTTGCTGCATTATATTCCTTCTACCGAACAGATTGCTGACATTTTTACTAAGCCTTTACCCACAGCTCAGTTTGAATATATGCATCAAAAGCTGGGTGTTCAGTCCTTGTCTCAGTAACTCATGCATTGTGTTAGGGGGAGTCTATTTTTATTGTATATCTTATTTATGTTTACAGCATGGAATGGAAGTTTGTTTTCTTAGTGCATCTTGTCAGGGGAAGACTAGTCATCAGACATACCATATCTGCCCAGGTTTATCCTTTGCCCTTGACATCAAAGGGGGAGAAATGTGACCAGTTGAATGCGATATTGCCATCAATGTCAAAGGGGGAGATTGTTGGAATATCTTTCAGAGTGGTGTGTTCAGGACTAGTAGATGGTGGCTAGTGCTCAGTCTTAAAGTTTTAGTGTATTGTCATTGATGGCAATCTTCTATAAAGAGAAGGGGAACTGATGTCAAATGGATGTGGCAATCTACTAAAAAAGAGGCAGGCACACAGGTATCAATGGAGAAAATCGAAGAGTGGGAGGTGCTAGAGATTCAGACTAAAGTCTATGGAAAATCCACTTACCGAATCAAACAATACATATAGAAAACCATGAAAATATGTTTAAACCTAGTCAATTGTATAACCTTAATCCAGTGGATGTTATCAATTCGGAGAGTAAGAGATCTTGATCCAATAGTGATTATTCATTTCGGAAGGAGTAGTTTAGAGGGAGTTTTTTTTAAGTTCGGAGTTCGGGAGTATGTTTTTAAGAAACACATAAATGTAAAATCTGCGAATTCAGAATGAGGAGTTCAGAGTTTGGGGTTAAAGAGTCAAAGGAATGGATATCACAAAAATTGTGAAGTACAAACAGTTCGGCAGTTTAAGGATTCGAAGTTCAGAGAGTTCAGCATGTTTAGAAGGAGGCGTTTGAGGAAAGGTGTTCGCAAGCGAAACATTATTCAGAAGTTAGGATGTTTGGGAGTTGAGAGAAACAAGCAGTCTCATGATGTGGAATATGAAGAGCCCTTTACAGTTGAGGATTCAGAGAGTTCAGGGGTTGTGACAGTTAGATGAATATGAATAATTTATTAACCGTTTCTTGATTAAGTGTCACAGAGACTTACTCGGTAGAATATTTCAAGTGGAATATAGTAGATTCAATGTGTTCATAATGATTCGGCTCAGGTGACTCATCTTACTGCAAGTGTTGTGATTTTGTTGATAGAAAGAAAGGAGCTGGGTACAGTGGTAATACTTAAATGATGACATTTGGATTAAAGAGAGTAGTCTATAACCACTTGGGGTATACGAAGAGACGTGTACAGCAGGGTATTCGAGCAGGTGGATTAATAGTTATGATGAACTTGAATTGTGAACTATTTAGTAACTGCTTGTAATGATGATTCGAAAGGAGAGGGAATAGGAAGAGTAAGGAACCAAAAAAAAAATAGATGGTTCGAATAGATATCATTCGATGTGTACAGAGGGTTCATGAGGATGTTGAAGCTGAACCATTTCTGTAACAGTTTGAAGATGTTGTTTCGATGAAACAGAGAGAGAATTGAACTCATAAGATGATATATATATTGAGCAGAAACAGTTGTGATTGTTAGCTGTTCGAGGAGAGTAACGGTGTGCAGAGTATTAAGAGATTGGTGCTGTAAACTGATACTGAATGAGCACAATTAGTATGTGAATATAAACATTGATCAAACTGAGGGGCAGAATAGTAGTACAGTGATGTGATAGAGAGAAGAGAACAGAAACAAAGAAGAAAGCATGTTGAGTAGAGTAGAACTGAGAGAATGAGCAGAGCAGAGGAACAAAAGAGTGTGCTGAACAGTTGAACAGAACAGAGTAGCAGAGAGCCGATGTTGTACAAAGCAGAGTGGTTTGGTAAGCAGAGACACATCTGTATTGTTGCATTTTTTATTCTATTGGAAAGTCTAGCAAATAAGAGAGGTAGGGAGGTGCTAGGGGATACTTTATGTCTTTATCTGCAAGTGGGTGCTTGTAGAAATTGAAGATTGGTGCCTTCACCAAGTTGGTGCTGGGCTAAACTGGAAGTTGGTGCTTCCACCGAGTTGGTGCTGGGTTACAGTGAGAGTTGGTGCTCTCAGCAAGTCAATGCTGGCATTCAGAGGTTGCAGCCTCTTTGAGTCGGTGCTCAAATAAGAAGTGATGTACAGCCATTGAAGCCTTTGACATCATAAGAAGAAGAGGTTTTTCCCTTATGGGTTTCCTCGTGAAATATCTGTGTATCATATATGTGATTAAATGTTGTGATTGAATGCTGTGTTTTATGTTATCTGCTCTTATGTTTATAACTCTGAATTCATAGCAAAAATTGACTGCCATAAAGTTTATTGTTAAAAGAAGTATTTTGGTGAAAAATACTAACTAACTGATTCACCCCCCCCTCTCAGTTACTTTATACCTGTAATAGGTAGTTATTTAGTACTTCATGAGAATATAGAAATTCAAAATTTCATTTAATCACTTATAAATAAGTCGGGTGAGGTCAATATTTTTCTCGAGTCATTTTCACTTAGAGTTTATTAAATTATTTTCACTAAATCCTAGCACTTATGAGAGCCCATACTCAACCCTTAAACAAGGAGTTACAAACTTAGTGCAATTCTAGAGCTCTTCGCTCAACACTAATGCTAGGATGTACTTGTGCTATACACCTAGGGATACAATGACCAAGGATTCGATGCTCGAGAGCTTATGCCCAACATCAACATGGAAGGCTCTAGGAATTATGCCCAAAACATCCAATTATATTTTCATGTGTTCCGAAGCTTCTCGTTCAACACAAATGTAAGTACTCATGTGCTTCAGAGCTCCCCACTCAACACAAAACATTAATTTTGCATGTGTTCCAAAGCTCTGTGCTCAACACAATACATCTCATCAATCATGTGCTTCAGGGTCCACATCAAACGCAATCAAGCATATATATATATATATATATATCATCGATAATTTGCTTACGCAAAATATATAAAATACATCATCATGTTCATATGCAGTGGGGTCTTCTACCCAATATATCAAAATAAAATATCAAGATAACATCATAATCAATAGGCTCATGCCTCTAAGTGTTAGGTCCAAAATTCACGATATTAAAGTTAAGTTTTCCTACTATCAAATTATTTCCTAGCTATTCAAATTTTACAAATTATAATCATCGAAAGTAAATGGAAACTGATCCACGAATGATGATTAAATAGCTGCAACTTATGAAATTATGATGATTAATTAATAAAAATTTTGGGTTATTGATAGATGATTTTACTAACCATATAGCCGATTCACGAGTTGGGGCAATGACCGTAAAAGTCATGTGAAGCACTGAGGAGTGTGCGTTATGAATAGTCAAGGTTGAAATCTATACTAAATATGAACAAAGAAAAAATTTGTATGCTGCGGGAGCACCATGGTGTTAGGCAAGTGATTGCTACATGAACACATAGGTGTTAGGCATGTATGCCATAGGAGCACAATGGTGTTAGCCAAGTGATTGCCGCGTGAGCACATTGGTGTGGCAAGAAAAGACCTAGGCAAAAATGGACATCTAGAAGATAGGACACTGTCTGATGTCACCAAGGAGAAATCTTTTGACTAGTGGTCAAAAGGGAGAGTAACCTCAAAAATAGATGTAAGTCACACGAGAATTGGTAAAATAAATCCAGGGAGAGTTTGAAAGATAACTAAAATGAAAGATGTGTTAACAACTTTCAAGGTCCTTAGATGGTTACATGTCTTAATGTGTGAATGTGAAGGAAAGATGAAACTAAATTATGTTGAACTATTGGTTATACATTGTTGTCAATAGGATACATATTTATGTAGTACTTCAAGTTGGGAACATAGAAACCCCTAATGCATTCCTTATTCCTATAAATATTAAAGTATGTATGTTATGATGATTGTCTTGGTAAGCCTCATGATGTCTTGCAGAGAAGAGGTTAAGGAGGAAAAACTGGATTTTGCTCACCAAAATGGGAAAGAAAGCAATGAGGACCAGCAAGGACAAGGATGACGAACAAGTAACACTGAGGACGGTGTTAACTCGAAGGGGGAATGGATGTAATATCCCCCTCCCACCTTGAAGACCTAAGGGAGGCTACAACTCGTAAAAATAGAAATAAATCATAAATGCGTCTATGAGGAATAGAAAACCCTCACCACAATGAGATTTCTCCCCCTGCAGCTGAATCAAGGGTACTTGAGACATATAACATTATATATAATAGGGGAGAACATTATATATATATTGGAGATATATATATTTGAGATATATATTATATGTAGAACATATAATGTTACATATAATCATGGAGCATTACACGGTGAAACAAACCTCATACATATATGTATTATATGTAGAATATTATATATATAATAGTGGAGAACATTATATCTATATTGGAGATATATATTTGAGATATGTAGAACATTATATATATAATAATGAAAAATGTTATATATAGGCAGAGAAGAATATCAACACCATTTTATTTACCCTAGGTTATAGCATTTAATTGTGTAGGCATTTTTGAAATCCCTGGACTTGTATTGATTATTGAGGATGCGTTATTAATTTTGGAGGCATTATGGAAAACCCGTACCTGAATTATGGTAGTTGATTATGGAGGTGTTAATTACTCACGTTGACTGACATTAACTGTTGAGAGACGTTAATTATGGAGGTTTTTGCTCTTCCTTATTAACGCCCATTGTGGGGGCATTACAGGAATTGTAAGCACTAATCATGGAAGTGAGAGGGTTTTTAGAAGAATAAATTTCTCGGTATGGGAGTGCTGGGGGGATGGTCTTTACACTCTTTTATGCTGGCCCATTCTCTATTTTTGGGAGGCGGTATGTTTTCTCTGAAGGAGGAGAACTGTTTCAAGTGCTTCGACTTTGGGTTCATTCAGTGCTGCATTGCATCCTGTTAGAGTAAAATTTGCACTTAAAATATTGCTGAATTACAAGTGAATGAGATACCATTTAGGTGGTCTTTGGGGATAAAAGGGTTGAGCACGATTTCGACCAGCGCTCTCAGACTAATAAATGGGAAGAGGGCCTAGGAAAAACAATAGATCTTGATGGGTTTGTGGGAAAAAACCCAATACTTCCTCACCTGATTCATCTCTGCATTCGATGGCTAAATGTTCGACATATGGATGGGAAGGATACTTTTGCAACCTAATCATCTATGAGTTTCAATATGTGTTCTGGTATGTTGAGGGTCTTGAAGCCTGCCTACAACTTAAGAAATGGTCAAATATGTGATTGAATGCTTTGTTTGAGGTTCTAACCTTTGATGTGTTTTAATAAATTATATCTCTATACAGGTATAAGGTAGTATGTGTCTGCAGGAAGGAGTCTTATAGTGTCATTGTTCCAGTTTGGGTGTGTGTTTACCTATGTTGCCCGGTGTTCATAAAATTGGTGTTCATCTATTGTGCTTAACAAATCTGGATACGAGTTGCGTAAATCTAGTTTTGGATGAAATATCTACTATATATCTAGTTTTAATTCACTGCTGTTTGAAATATCCATTGTAAATCTAGTTTAACTCGTTCTTGTTGAACGATGGTAGTCACCTGCGATGGATGGAATATCTATTATATATCTAGTTTTAACTCACTACTGTTTCAAATATCCATTGTAAATCTAGTTTAACTCTCTGCTATTGAACGATGGTAGTCACCTGTGATGGATGTGCTATCTATTATAAATCTAGTTTTTTTTTAACTCACTGCTTTTTGTGGATAGAGTAATTCCTAAGAGTGATGATCATCTACTTGTGGATCTAGTAGAATGCCAGACTTTTCTTATGTTAGTGTTAACTTTTTCAACCTCTTGGCGTTTTGAGGAAAAACCTCTCCATGGGCTTGTAATTAATTTTGTTATTCTGTACACTGAGGACTTGATTTTTTCTAGTGAATAGCCCTTTGTTAAAGCAGGGATCCTTTAGGGTTACTTTAGGTAGAACTTCCTAGCCCTACCGAGAAGCGTTGTGTTCCTTCTTGATAAGGAAAGTGTGTCTCCTAGTTATTCAATGTGCACATCTTGCATGGTATCTCCACGCGTATTATGGAGTCAGTATAGCCTTTTTTTCTGGTAGGTAAAGGATTTGTCAAACCCTTTTCCCATCCTTAGATGATAAAGGCTCCATGGGCATATTTTAGAGCATAGATGGGTGCACAATTTTGTAACGATAATACTAGGTGAAGAAATAAAGAATCTATTAATGTATGGAGGCTCACTCAACAAGCCAGTACACTAAGGATCTATTTCAGAAGGTTAAATAGACTATTTAACCAATGTAGTTATTCAAATACATTGTCCCGTGCTTATAACAAAAGGGTTGGTTTTTGAAGGAGAAAAACTTCTTACTCTGATGAGAATAATGGTTCTCATTGGACCGAACTATGTGTTCTCTTATAAATATTATTTTAGGTTTTGGGACGGTTGTCTTAAGAGAATTATACCCCACTGAGGGTTAATTGAACTCCCATTTCTATTAATGATATATGATACTAGTATCCACAATTTATCCGAATAAAAGCAGTAAGATGATATAAACTATCATAAAGGTATGAAGTGTGATGTCCTACAGGAGTAGGAAGAAAGGTAAGAGTGTTAATTAAATATTATGTGGCCATTTAATGCTAACTAAAATAAAGGTGGTTATTTACTATGTGTATAAAATGTTATATAATTATAGATGTTTCATGCGGTGATGGATTGTGTTACCTTAACCAACCTTGTATTTAAGGGAATCATATTTCATGAAGTCTCAGTTGCATGATAGTTGGGACTACTTGTTTTGATGTATAAAAATTGGTTGTTATATTAGAAAAACTTTAATTGGAGGCCATGCCTGCTTATAGGATAGCCAAGAATGCTCTTCTTATCATACAGGTCTCTTGTTGATGAAGTAAGGTAAATCCATGGTTATATGGATAGTTATGAGAAAGCAAAATGTATGATACATCATTATGATGTAGGATGCACACCTTTATAGGTGGAATTATAAATAAAGAGGTTGGCTAGCTCTTTGGTGGACGTAACCCCAAGATGGGTGTGAACCACGTACATTGTTTTGTCCTCATGTGCTTTGATGTGGATTATTTTGTGTTCTCTATGTTTTTCTTATATACTTCATTTTTATGATAATGATGATGTAAATAGTGAAGTGGTATCATATGAGTTTCCTTAATACAAAAGAATTTTGGTTAGTTTTGATGATTATAATATGTTAGACAGTTAATTAAGTGAAATAGAAATTATAATTATTAAAGGAGATGTTTATCTAAATTGATTCATGGTGTCTCAGGATTCACTCATGTTGTGATAACAGCGAAACAAAAATTTCACCCCTTTTTCACACATAATGGCATTGAGGTATCAGAGGTAGCTTACAGTACCTATTTCACTATTCGTTCCAGCTCTTTTAACAAGTTAGGTCCTAACGTTAAACGATCAACTGGATTACTCCATGTAATAGGAGTGTTACATTTTCTACCATATAATATTTTAAAAGGACTAAGCTTTGGTTAAGCTTGATAAGGGTTATTATAGGAAAATTCAACTAAGTGCAAATAGTCTTCCCAATTCTTGGGATAGTCTCTAACATACATTCATAACATATCTTCAAGTACCTGATTAACTCTTTCTATTTGTTCATACATTTGTGGAGGATAAGTAGTACTGAAATTTAATTTAGTATCTATCCCTTTGAATAAATATTTTTCAAAAATTACCAGTAAATTTAAGATCTTGGTTAGAAATTATTACCTTTGGAATTGCATGTAAGATGAATATTTCTTTCATGAAGATGTTAGCAATGTTAGCATCTTTATAAATTGTTTTAACAGGTATAAAGTGTGCTTCATTACTTATTTTATCCACAACTACCATTATCAAATCATTTTGTTTCTAGTTTTTAGGTAGGCAAGTTACAAAAACAAGACTAATGACTTCCCATTTAAAATTTGGAATTGGTAATGGTTGTAAGAGAACTATTGAGTGTTGGTGTTCAACTTTAACTTGCTGGCATTCAATACACCTAGCTAAAAATTCAGCAACTTCATTTTTCATATTAGGCCAAAAGTACTATTTTCTTAACATGGTCATCATCTTTTGATACCTGAGATGTCTTGAATAAGGACTTTTGTGCATTTCATTCAAAATAAAGAGTTTAAATTTTTATATATTCAGTACATAAAGTCTATTTTTATACAATAATAGACCTTTTTTATTAACAGTGTAATCTGTAATTATATTTTCAGATACATTATGAGTTACCTTTTCTTTTAAACTCTAGTATTTTGGGTCCAATTTTATTCCTTCTTCAAATTTATCTTGTAAATTTGTTTTATAACTGCTAATGGAATCTACAAAACTTGTCATTGCATTTTTGCTTTAGGCATCAACCACTTTATTCTCTTTCCCTTTAATTTGTTTTATTTCAAAATCATACTCGCTAAGGAGAGCTACCCATATAGCTTTGCTCACGTTTAGATTTTGTTGATCAAACATATATTTTAGGCTTATGTTATCAAACATTAACAAAAATCATTTACCTATTAGGTGATGGCGCCACATTTTTAAGGCATGGATTATGGAAGCCAATTATAAGTCATAAGTTACGTAGTTCTTTTCATGAGTTTTCAACTTCCTTGATTCATACGCAATTGCATGACCTTCTTGTGTGAGTGTTCCACCCAAACATTCATTGAATGCATAAATGCATACGACTAAGTGTTTTTTTGGATCCGTTATTTTTCGAATTGGTATAGTGGTTAATAATCCTTTTAGTGTATTAAAAATGTCTTCGCATTTCTGATCCCAAGAAAATTTCTTATCTTTTTTTGTAATGATGTTATAGGATTTGCAATTTTCAAAAATCATTCAATAAATTATCTTTAATAACATGTTATTCCAATAAAGGATCGTACATCACTTACATCCTTAGGAACATGCCAATCAATTATAGCTTTTATTTTATCCTTGTCCACTGATATCCCTTCTTTAGATATTGTGTTTCCTATATATTGTATCTTATCTTTATAAAATTCACATTTATTGAACTTAACAAATAATTGATGTTCTCTTAACACTTGTAGTATTATCTGTAGGTGTTCATCGTGTTCTTCTTTTGTCTTTGAATAAATTAATATGTTGTCCATAAAGATGACTATGAATTCGACTAAGTATTTACTTAGTACATTGTTCATTAAGCACATGAAGGTTATTACAGTCTTAGTTAGGCCGAAGGGCATAAACACAAACCCATAGTGCCTGTATCTTGTCCTAAAGACAATTTTAAAGATGTATGCATATTTCATTCTAAGTTGGTGATACCAAGATCATAAGAGTATATTTGAAAATATCATCGCTCCATGTATCTAATCAAGCATATCGTCAATGAGGGGGAGATGATACCTATTCTTAATTGTCATTTTATTAAGTTTATGGTATTATATACGTAGAGGTAGAGTATCATCTTTCTTTTTAACAAAAAGGATCGTTGCTCCAAAGAGGATACACTTGATATTACATAAAAAAAAATTCTATTAATTGTTGTAATTTTAATTTTAATCATTCAACTCCAAGATGTTCATTCAATAGGGATCCTTCGAGTTAGGTACCCCTCATGGTAGTAATTCGATCTTAAAATACAGATCTCTTTTTGGAGGTAATCCTGTAATTTCATCTAGGAATACATCCACAAAATCTTGCAGGATCAAAATATCCTCAAATCCTAGTTCATCTTCTTTAGAAACTTGTACATTATTTATTATATATATGGAAAATAATGTACAACCATTTCTTACAACTTTTTTCATCTGTAAGACTGGTATGTTTCTAAAATATAACTTTCTAGATATTGTTGTGAAAGTAATTCTTTCTCCTTCATTATTTAAAGAACTAAAAGTTCTCTGAAAACAATTTAAAATCACTTGGTGTTTTTCCAACCAATCCATTCATATTAGGACACCATAAGATGCTAATGGTAACAAATTTAACTTGATCTGAGTTTAAACTTGACTCATAACCAAATTACAATTGTCAATATAATTTACCACCTTTCTTTTAGTTTCAGTACCTAACTCAACCAGCCAGTATTTTTCAAACATTTTTAAAGATAAGCTGAACTTTTCCACTATGATAGGAGATGTATAACTTGAAATAGAACCTGGATCAATCAAGCTGGAAATAGAATGGTTTTGGATCATACCTTACACTTCCACCATGGGAGTTTATTGATCCTCCTGTCGGTTCTTTGGAGATGAATCTATTATGGGCATCTCATTTGCCACATCTACAATGGTTTCCTCTTCTTGAAAAGTGTCACATTGATAAATTTTACTTTCTTGTTTGAAAATAACTTGGCATAATCAGGTCCTTGACATTCTCTACATTTGTGAGGTTCCCTTTGTTCATTATTTTTAACAAATTTGTTACTCGTATCCCTACCTCTTGATGCTCTAGTAATATGCGGTGGTTTATTCTTAAAATCAATTTTATGAGAGTTAGTCTTGGATAAATTCTTAGATTTATTCTCAAAACTCTTATTTGACTTAAACCCTTTCGTTGACAAGGAACCCAATTTTAATTCATAGAATTCCTTGGCTCGTTCCTCATAGTATTGTTCAAACTTTAATTTATAGGTAGTATTGTTCACAGAATTCCCAAAACTATTATTTGAATTAAGTCTTGCAAACAAAGTGAAAGATCAAGAAAAAAAATTACAACATATGTCTGATGAAGCTTCTATAGAACTGGAGGGTTCTGGAAAAAGGAAAGAGAAGCTATAGTGAATTTTCTTATACTAAAAAGGGGGAATTGTAGAAACTTCTCAAGTAGCGTAGAGTTCTAGAATAATATGGTGTACATTTGATGTCCATGTACATACTAATATTTTTGTAATATAAATTGTAAGTATTTCTTGGAAATGCATATATTTTGATGTAGTTAATGTGTTTGTAATGTGTAATACAAGTGTAATGTGTCATTAATATGGTCAATTTTCCTTTATCTATAAGATTTTAATGTGAAACCCATACTGAGAAGTGTGTATGAAACTACGAATGATGAAATATATTCTTCGTAACTTCTTGGTGATGGGTTTCAGTTTTCGTTAGTTTATTTTATGCACACAGTCACAACTCAACAGAAATTGCATTGCAATGTGAATGTAGAACAAACAATTTGCACTAGGCATGCGTAATATGCCAAGTTGAACATTTAATTATTTGGAAACCAATTGCAACAAACTTACATTGAATTGACATATTATCATCTCCAATGCAATACATAAAAAATTCCCTTCAAAATGGGATTAAAACTAGCCCTTCAAATTTGATCAGTGGAGGTTATGAAAAATTAACACTTGGTCTTCCAAACATTAATGCATACCCTTGCCATATAAGTGGGTGCACCTTGAGCTCACCGTTAGTATTTCCCACATTTTGTACTTTCTATGTACTGAATAGATGACTATTAATGTAATGTCTCCAAAAATTGAAAATAATTATTTTTTATTAGGCTAGCAAAAACTACCTATGCTAGACATTCTTGAACTTGCGGAATATAACGTACACTGAATGTACCACTATTTGGTCGTAAGTTTTTATTACATTCTATCATCTTACTTTCAGTTGTGATTATTACTATGTTTTACTTAATATGTCATAATGCTGATTACTACATTACTATTATGGTTATACATTGCTATGTATGTGACGTTACTTGATTATTTTCTTCATTAAATTCAGAATGTGTTCACTTATTGTTTATATGTTTTGAACTTATCTTTTTTCTTGGAAACAAAGTGGGCGGATTGGTGGGACTAGTTCTCCCATGTAACTGACTGAGAGGTAAAGTTTCTACCTGTCTAGTGGGCTTACTTAGTTCAATTTGAACTAAGGCACTCTTAACTTGCTTACGTGCAATTGTAGTTACCTGCACAGCTGGAAACACCTACCAATTATTATTATTGCTTCATACATACTTGGTTTAGTGACAATCTAATTACCACGTTTATTCCTTTTTCGACCTAGACTGATTATCTAAGTGATGCTTATTATTCATTATATGTTACTGATTGATTTGTTCATATATTATCCTATTTGTATTTCATGTTTATTTTTTTAAAGGTATTAACCTATCCTTTTACTACTCTTCGCAGGTTTAAAAATTTGGTTCAAACTTTAATCCCAACTCTATTCATAACAATATTACCATGGCATATTTCATATGCCATGGTCCTTCGTCTAGAGCCTAAGGAAATTGTTAACCAATGGCTTGAAGGGTTAGAGGCTAAGGTATACGATATATACAATACATACCCCTTGCATTAAGCTTCAGGTGGTGAATTATATCGTAGGGTAAACATTTACACAATGGGGTTTAACACTTTGGAAATGGGAAAGGTGGCAACGATATTGTGTTGTTTACAAAATATAGAGATGTGGGTTTTAGCATAGATAATGGACAACATGTTGGTTCCATTAATGGGCCTTGGAGTTCATGGAGGCCCAAGCTTAGGGCTTGTCTCATGATGGAATTTGGTCATTTTATCTATTTTTTGGTTGTTTGGTCTCAGCTCTGCACAGGGGGTGAATGCAAATTCAAAGGTAATGAAGGTATGGCTTCGCTATTCCCACAACATTTGATGTTTGTTTTGTGGATCATTCAACTGTCATACTTATCATCATTCATAGTTTTTCGTGGTTGTAGGTGACAGGGTGGCGAGGAGAGGTGGGATTCGTAGCATGACTATGATCCATGGCTAGCATTACCATTACAGTAAGCTTTCTAAATGAGTTGATACTCACCATCTCTTGGCTTTGAGACTGAGTTTTAACTTGTTGGGGGTTAGTCTGATTACGTTTGGTTTTTATGGTTGCAAATTGTTTTTTGGGGGGTTTGTCTGTATCATGAGAGCTCTGTTGGTAACACCAAAACATTGATTTTTAGTGTTTGGATTTCATTTTCCCTGGGGTCTATATTTAATGATGAAATGGGATGTAATTTTAGTGAGGCTTCTAGACATAAGGAGAAACTTGATGCATTTACAGGATTTGCGTGTAATTTCTAAATTCAGGGTTTGATTTATGAAATATACACAGTGGGAGCACCATTTCTTGCAATGTTTCCATGGGCATTAGTTGAATTTGTATAATTGATTTAAGAATTATAATTTTTGTGTACATGAATCTATACTTTGTTGTTTTTATTTAAACTTCGGTTTGATGTCGTTTGCCTTCGTGGTTGGACTGTGTAAAATTGCTTCCATTGTTTGTACTAGCTATGAGAATTTATATGTTGATAGTGTGTGGTTGAAGCCACGTCGTAAATGGCATGGGCGTTTCAATGGTTGCTATGATAGCTTAGATGGTTTAGACTAATAGTTGGTTTCTATAATGTAAAATGGAAAACGTATGGCATACTATGTTGTTCATTTTTTATGTGTTATTTAAAATGTTAAGGAGGTCATGGGTGTAAATCTTGAGTGGCTATCATTGCTGTAGATTTCATATTGACAGGGTTTAGATAGTTATGGGTTTATTTTCATGACTGTGGGTTTAATTGTGAAGGCCATGGCCATTGTAAAATAGATAAGACCATTCAGGATTTAATCCAAGGTCTTTTTCTGTAATGTGGTTTTGATTGATATAACATTTGCGAAAATGGGAAATAGAGGGTCCACATGATTTGATCCTGTGACCTCATTGCACTTACATGGTTCTTATTTTAATATGGTTACGAGGGTTTGGGTTATCTTAAAATATTATTGTACATGTATTATTGTTGTGGTTTGTATTAAGGCCTATGATTTGGCTTGGATGCCCACAAGAGTCGATACTACAACCTATGTGTATAAGATTTTGATGAGGTTTATAAATTGCTTCCTCACTATTAATGTTTACTATAGATTTTAATACATAGTGAATCATAGTGGATGTAAGAGAAATGGAAATGGTTGTCTACAGGATTCGTTCCTGCGACCTTCATGTAATTACATGGTTTTAATTGTTTATATTGTACTGTTCTTTATTTAATTATTATACGATGGTTGTGAGTTGATATTAGATGCGACCATAATGTAGACCAATGAATGGTCTCGCTACTTACTCTGTTTATTTAATTTTTAATAATTTTTATTGTATTGGAAATGGTTTGTTATTTAATGTACATTTCATTATATAGACCTTGAAATGTCTTTTCTCATTTTTATGTGAGATTTACAATTCTTATTTTATAACTGTTAGTGTATATATATATATATATATATATATATATATATATATACTCGTTTAGTACTACCAGTATACTTAGTTAGTTTTCTTGTTATTATAAGTAGATGATTCTAGATTAAATCTAGGTTTTAATTGCAGCATAGCTCTGCTAACAAATGAAATCTGTGAGTAGAGTATATAAGCGAGGGAATACAAGGAGGTAGTAGATCTGAAATAAAACCTAGTTTATAGTTAACACAGTTACAAGAGTAAAAATAATACAGAAATGAAACTAAGGTGAAACTCTTGATAAACATTTATACATGAATTGAAAATGTAGAAATAAACTAAATGAATAAACCGTGGATAATTCTGACATGGAAAATAACTTACAGCCTAGGTTTATAATTGAGAAGGTAAACCCTAGAAGAGTAAAATAGAAAACAAACACATAAGGTTAGAAAATATAATGTAACCATTTTCCAACCTTAATCAACATTTATTCTAGAAAATGGAATAGGCACTGTAGGCCTTCATACCTGAAAATTTGAATCTCTTTTAATGGTTGAACCTGCACACTCAGATAACCAACATTAACAATTCATATGCAGATCTTACCTCTGTATTAGATGACCAAATCACTTGGGAGATACCATGTTCCACCCAACCATGACGTATAACCATTCTTGGTTTCAATCCGGATCCCCCTTGAGCTGGAATCCAACATGCAAGTAGCTTAGAGATCCTAAGGTAGGGTTTTCTATCTCATATATTAGGTCTATATCAGTTATTATTTTCCTTCTAGGAACTTGTTCTTCAAGAATTCACTTGACAACAAAACAAGAAGAATAATGACTCCCACAAGATAGATCCGAACCCCAAGTCTTTCCTTGGCTTGAGAGTTTGTAGACTGAATTTTCAGTCAAAGGGACAGTTAGATCAAGAAACCTTGATTTCTTGATTTAACCTTTTTTAATTAATTTGGTGTAGTTTTTAATACTTTAACTTAGGAACTTTCAACTAGTTCCTAACTAGAATTTGTAGGTATTGTACTTTTTATTATCTTTTAATAATAGCTAATAATGGATGGACATTTTATTTCTTTCTTTCATCATTAATATTATTGCTATATTTATTCTTTATATATACCATGTATAAAATACATAATAATATAACACTTGTTAACATTTGTCTTTGGGCATCATATACCATGATTACCAGAGTTAATAAAACTTCTTCATTAAGGTCGAATAGGTAGATGGTTAGGTCTACTATGCTAATCAACTCTAAACATCCTTGCATATTGGATTCCCTCGTATAACATGGTAGTTCTTCAGTACTTGATAAGAATATAGAAATTCAAAATTTCATTTAATCACTTATAAATAAGTCCAATGAGATCAATATTTTTCTCGAGTCATTTTCACTTGGAATTTATTAAATTATTTTCACTAAATCCTAGCACTTATGAGAGCCCATACTCAACCCTTAAACAAGGAGTTACAAACTTAGTGCAATTCCAGAGCTCTTCGCTCAACACTAATGCTAGGATGTACTTGTACGATACACCTGGGGATACAATGGCCAAGGATTCGATGCTTGAGAGCTTATGCTCAACATCAACATGGAAGGCTCTAGGGATTATTCCCCATACTTCCAATTATATTTTCATGTGTTCCAGAGCTTCTCGTTCAACACAAATGTAAGTACTCATGTACTTCATAGCTCCTTGCTCAACAGAAAACATTAATTTATCATGTG
>LPNX010143151.1:500758-530903 GCA_001517045.1 Pseudotsuga menziesii | reverse complement strand
ATATGAATGCCAAAATGTGTGTATGATACCTCAATGGATAGAAGATTCGTTGGTGAATTTATCGGTATCAACTCCGCTCAGTTATGTGCTAGGAATGGCATGGTGTACACCTCTGCAAGGCACAACAAATTTTTCATTTCTTTGAATGTGGGCTAAGTCTATTTTCTTAACCCCTCGAGCGAGGTATGAACCTCGACTGAGGTATTTAAATACCTCGCTCGAGGTCTTAACGAAACCTCGACCGAGGGTTTGTAAAGTGCTCGACCGAACAAAACCTCGACCGAGGTATTTAAATACCTCGGTCGAGGGCTGAACAAAACCTCGGTCGAGGGCTTGATAAAACCTCGGTCGAGATATTAAGACCTCGGTTGAGGGTTTAACAAGCCCTCAACTGAGGTGCGTTTTTTTGTTTTTGCCGAAATGCGCTTGCCAAAAAGTGTTACCCAGGTCCGCGGATTCACCCTCAAACAAATGAAAAATTTTCTGTGCCTTGCAGAGGTGTACACCCTGCCATTCCTAGCACATAACTGAGCGGAGTTGATACTGATAAATTCACCAACGAATCTTCTATCCATTGAGGTATCATACACGCATTTTGACATTCATATGAAATTTATTTTTTAATTACTTCTAAAACTTATACTTAGAAAACCTCACTGCAACTTTGAAGCAGCTCAAAGAAAAATCCGCAGAGTTAAAAATACACAGCCAAAAAATTCTTAAAAATGCACACATCACATATCGACGTGTCCTCTTCAAAAGGGTATCTTTGGTTTTTCAATTTTTGAAAAAATAGAAAAAATTGCTTTACGTGGACAAATATGTGTTTAAAACGATGCTGAAATCAAATGTGGTCACTTTAGAAAAATAATAAATAATTGTATAATGTGAAAAAAATTAACAAACAAATATGCACATCACACTGCATTTTATGTAGATCATGCTCATATATATATATATATATTTTTAAAATTATTAATGCAAGATTGAATTACTCTACGTGGACACAAGCCACTTATTAGCTTCTTCAAATTTTTAAGGTCGCACAGTTCATTAAATGCAAAACTTCACACATTAAATGACATCGGAATATTTTAAAAAAAATATCACTATGAAGCCAAAATAATATTCTACAATTTGTTTTTTTACTACAAGTCAAAATTCACATGGCATATATGCGTTTTGAGGGATTCTATCTAGCACATGAGTAAAAAATCAGGTTTTCATCGCCAAATTTGGCCAAAAAGTGTTACCCATCTTCATGGAATCACCCTTGTTCCCTTGTTGCTTCGTCATTACGACTCAGTTATCACTCGTCGTGGGGTTGGATTTTCTTTGGTCGGGTTTCTAAATGTATGCGTTTTGGAATGGGATTTGAACATAACTTAATGACACTGCATTTTAATAATGCGATAGGCTTGGGGTTTTCTTTGTTGGGGTTTTAATGCCTTCGGGCTTGAACTTTAAATGTATGGGATTTATTAAAGGGTACTCTATGCAATGAAGAGGGCCTGCATAACTTCTCGATAGGCTCTATATATTTTGTAAATTTTTGTTATGGTAATGGTGGAAACACCATTGCTTGTAATGGTGCAATGGATGAGTTAAGAATGACTATGTAAGTTCTTATTTCTTTAGATAATGATTATGTTTTAACAGTAAATGCATACTGTGTTTTGATTTCATGTTATGGTTATTACCGGACTGTGTGGATTCACACTCGTTGTTTGCACTATTTGTATGAGTGACAACATTGATGGATTTGGGGGCCATGTCGTATATGGCATTGGCGTTCCCTCCATTGTAGCTGTGATGGCATATTAGATAAGGTTCTATTGTTTGTGAATTCGTTGTGTATTTTAGATATGAGGGCCAATTGTGGGTGTGACCTTTCGTGAGAAAACGTCACTATTTCTTATATCGTTGGCAAGGTTTATAACATTGGTAATTTTAAATGACTATAGGTTTATGTATGAGGCCGAGGGACATAGATTTATGCGTGGATAAATTATTGGGTCCTTCCAACCTCTGTGTAAATATTTTATGTTGGTTTTATTACATCCTACACATATGTAATATAGCGTGGCTTTTAATAGTTAGAATGCTACAACATGACGACAAAGTCCTATAATATTTGTTCTCAGGGACTTGTAAATGAAATAGACCATACATGATTCGATCCTAGGTCGTTTATCATGGTGAGCGTTCAAATTTACATGGATAGGATTTTGGGCTTAAATGCCCACAAGAATTGCTCATGTGACCTCTGTGTAATTATATTTGTTTTAAGTGAATACTGTAAATCATATTATGTTCGTTTTTATTTAAGTAAGGACTTTTGATTATGCCATGCGATTTATAATATGATTCGTATATATTTAAGGGTTTGATTTGTTATATCTACAATGGATTATTTATGTGGATGATTGGTTTACTGTATTTATATTTTTGTGAATGTAGTTGGTAGTGATAATATAAATTATGGACCATTAGATGGCCTCGATAATTGGACTGTTGATTTGACTTATGATATTATTTGATTAATGAAAGGTGATAATGTCTATTCTTGTTCTTCGTAGGAATGTAATGATACAGACCTTGAGAAGTCTTCGCTGGTTTTCATCTCAGCTTTAATACTTTGGATTTATGAGTATTCTTACATGTGTAATATTGAGTTTATATTATTTCTTTAAATAGGTTAGGGTTTTATTTATACATGATATTAGTTAACTATAATTTATATTTATGTTTTATTTAAAGCTTAATCTGAAATAGTCTTTTACTTCTAAACATATCTCTGCTATCAATATGAAATCTACGAGTAGAGTACATAGGCAAAAAAACACATAGGCCCTCTTAGAATATTTCTTCGGTATTAAGAACCCAAAGTTTAGGGAGTAAATGAAAATACAGATGTAAAACTGAAAGAACCAAACCTTTCATAATTCTTACACGGGAATTAAATTATATCCTAGGGTTTATAATTAAAATGTAAACCCTAAAATAATTTGACACGAAAACAAAGATACATAGGGTTATAAATATAATATAAACACTTGCATAATCTAGTGAGCACTTATTCTAGATAATGAAATAGGATGTCAAGAACCTCATACCTTAATAGTGAAGCTCTTTTGATGGCCGAAACCTGTACACTCAAGTACCGGGCATTACCAATTCATAGGTAGATTTGACCTGTGTATAGATGACGGAATCACTTCAGAAATACCATGTTCCACCCAACCATGACCCATAACCATTCCTAGTTTTAATCTGGATCTCCCCGAGGTGCTTCCAATTTGCAAGTAGCTTAGATATCCTAAGGTAAGGCTTCCCTAACTCGTATATTAGGACTGGATCAGTTCTCCTTTTTCCTCTTAGCAAAATGTTCTCCAAGAACTCTCTTGAGAAAGATAACGCAGCATAATGACTCCAAAATATGGAAGAGATCCCCAAGCCTCTCTTTGGCTTGAAACTTTATAGATAGACTTTTGAGTCAAAGGGGAGTTAAATCAAGAATCGTTTGATTTCTTGATTTAACCCTCTGAATTTAATTTAGATACTTTTAATATTTAAACATAGGAACTTTCAACTAGTTCCTAATTGAACTTTTGTAGGTATTATAATATTTAATTTTTTGTTAGTAATAATAATAGTAGATGGAACTTTTTATTCTATCTTACATTATTAATATTATTAGTATGTGTACTCTTTATACATACTCTATATAAAGTATATAATAATATATTATTTGTAAACATTTGTCTTAGGGTACGTTATATTGTGATCCCTAGACTTATGACACTTTCTTCTTTAAGGTCATCAGGTAGATGGTTAGGTTTACTAGGCTAAGCAACTTTAAACATCCTTGCATGTTGGATTCCCTCGTACAACATGGTACTTCTTCAATACTTGATGAGAATACAAAAATTTAAAATTTCATTTAATAACTTATAAATAAGTGAGATGAGATCAATATTTACTTGAGTCATTTTTACCTAGGAACCATCAATTCTTTTAAGTAACTTCTAGTGCTTACCAGACCCCATACTCAATGCTAAAAACATGTAGTTACATACTTAGAGAAATTCCAGAACTCCTTGCTCAACAATAATGCTAGGATCTTCTTGTAGGATATACCTATGGATACAATGGCCAAGGATGTGATGTTCCAAAGCTTATGTTGAACATAAACATGGAAGGCTCTAGGGCTTATTCCCAACACTTCCAAATTCTCTTTTCATGTGTTCCAGAGCTTATTTCTCAACTCAAATTTAAGTACTCATGTGCTCTAGAGCTCCTCGCTCAACGAAAACATCAATTTACCCATGTGGTCCAGAGCTTTTCACTCAACACAAAACATCTCATCAATCATGTGCTTCAGGGTCCATTCCCAACACAAGCAGACATATGTATATATCATCTGCAATTGGCTTATGCCCAATATATCAAAATAAAAAATCACCTGGTATATCAAAATAAAAAATAACAGTAACATCATAGTCAATGGGGATCATGCCCTCCCCACTTAGAAAAACACCATCCCTAGTGTTCTAGGGAGTTGGAATGAAATCATGAAACAAGGCACGATAAGCCTTTCTCATGGTGGCTTCATTCTCCCAAATATCCTCACCATCTTGGAAGTGCTTCCTTTTCACTTTCAACTAGACTATGGTGAGATTCCTGAGCTAAACTTCTCTCTTGTCCAATATATGAAGGGTTTCAGAGGCAAAATTCCCTTCACATTCCACCTATAATAAGGACCAATCAATCACATTTTTAGTATCATAATGGCATATTTATTTTATAATGATGCATGGAAAAAATTATGGACTCTTATGTGTGTGGGTAACTCTAGTTCATATTCTAACGGCCCTCTCTTGGCCAGTATTTCAAAGGGTCCACAAATCCTAGGTGCTAACTTACCACACCTTCACAAGCTCAATGAGCTTCGTTTTGCTTTTACTTTCAAGTAGACATTGTCGCCTATTTGATAATATTTACCTATTATTTTCTTATCCGCATAGATTTTCTCGTGGTCTTGTGCTTCTTTAAGGTTCACCTAGACCTTGATAACCAATTGTTTGAAGTCCTTTAACAAATCAATCCCTAACATGAGTTGATCCACCGGGATATCCCAAGTAACAAGTTTTCTACACTTCTGTCCATAGAGTACCTCAAAGGGACTCATCTTGGGGGAAGTCTAGTTACTTTTTCTATACACAAACTCTACGACATGCATGCAGTATTCCCACTTGGTGGGGTTGCTCATGACAGACATCCTAAGCATGTCCTCAACAATCTGGTTTACCCATTTTGTCTTTCTGTCTTTCTGCGGGTGATAAGCAATACTAATATTCAACTGCATCTCTAATCCGAAGAATAAAGATCTCCAAAAGTTTATGGTGAACTTAGTATCTCAATCCGAGATGATTTCCTTGGGTATCACATGTAATCTAAATATCTCCTTCGAGAAGATATTGGCAATGTGTACTGCCTTGTAGGTCGACTTCACTGGAATGACATGTGTTTCTTTTGGCAATTTCTCAACTACTACAACGATAGATTCATTTTATTTCTTACATTTTAGTACACCAGTGATAAAATCCATACTAATGACCTTCCACTTCCATTCTGGAATGGGTAATGGCTGCAACAATCCTGAAAGATGCATTAACTTTGACCAGCTGACATTTTTGACATTTCACAATAAACAATGCAATGTTGGCCTTTAACTTAGGCCAGGAAAAGTGTCTCTTAATGACAGATATCATCTTTTCATATATTGGATGCCCTGAGTATGGTGTCCAATGAAATTTCATGAGGATTCTAGATCAAATGTATCGTCCTTCTGGAACGTACAATCTCTCCGTGGACCATAGCAGTCCTATTTCGTCTACCTTGTACTCCTTTTTTTGTTGAAACAACATGTCCTCTTGGAATTTCTTGCGGATTTATACATAGAAATGGTCAACTTTCTTGGCCACTCTAATCCTCTCATGTAAATTCGAATTGGTTTGACTGAAAGTCACCTCATATATCATATCAGTTCATCGACTCAAAGCATCAAAAATTTTGGTCTCTTTTCCCTTTATATGCTTTAGCTCAGAATGGCACTGGCTAAGGAAAGCCAACTATCTAGATTTCCTATCATTCAGATCTGAATGCTCGAATAAATACCTCAAAATCATATTTTTTTTCTTTAGAGAAATTTTCCTTCCCATGAGGTAGTGCCTCCACATCTTTAAGGCATGGATAATGGCAGCTAATTCAAGATCATGTGTGGGGTATTTCTGCTCATGTTCTTTTGACTTTCGTGATTCATAACATATCGCATAATTGTTCTGTAAGAGGACTCCTCTAATTCCTTACTTTCTTGCATCCATGCAAACAACAAAATCCCCATTGGGATCCATAACTCATAGTATCATTGTGGTCGTCAAAAGCTGCTTAAGCTTTTGAAAACTTTCCTCGCTCTTGGTCGTCGATAAGAACTTATTTGCCTTATTTTTCAAAGCGACCATGGGACAATATATTCTCGAGAAGTTCTCAATTAAATTTCGATAATATATGGCTAACCCCAAAAAAATAGCTAATGTGGGTGACACTAGTAGCGGTAGGCCAGTATTCTATGGATCTAATATTTTCTAGGTCCATAGCTATCCCTGTTTCGGAGATAATGTGACCCAAGTATTGTATTTGTGGTTTATAAAAATCTCATTTACTAAACTTGGCATAAATCTGGTGTTCTCATAACACTCGTAGTACTATACGAAGGTGTTCCTAATGTTCCTCTTTACTCTTAGAGTAAACTAGGATATCGTCTAGAAAGACCAAAATAAATTTATCGAGATATTTACTGAATACACTGTTCATCATACACATAAATTTTTTGGGTGCATTGTTCAACCCAAATGAAAATACTCTGAACTCACAGTTCCCGTACCTTGTACAAAAGGTGGTTTTGTGAATATCGTCATCATGAATTCTTACCTGATGGTACCCGGATTGTAGGTCAATCTTTGTAAAGATCTTACCTCCTCCCACCTGATCGAACAAGTCATCAATCCTAGGGAGTGGGTATTGGTTCTTGATAGTAATTTTGTTAAGCTGATGGTAATCAATGCACATTCACATCATACCTTATTTCTTCTTTACGAAAAGTATCGGTGTTCCCCAAGGGGAGACACTTGGTTGGATATATCCTTTTTCTATCAACTCCTACAACTTTATTTTGAGTTCCACCAATTCTGGTTCAGTCATGCAGTAAGGGGTTTTGAATCTGAAACTAATCCTAGTGTTAGTTCTATGGAAAATTTGAGGTCTCGTTACGGAGATAATCTAGGGATTTCCTCAAGGAATATGCTATTGAATTCTACAAGAACGAGAAAGTACTCTGTGTGTTGTTCTCTCTTAGCCTCTATGTCTCAGATATTTACTGCAAACAACTTGTAGCCTTGCCTAAATCACTTCTTTTCTTTTAAGACAGATATTTTCCTTATAGAATCTTTCTTTCGTACGCCTTGAATCTTCACTTGATTCCCTTGGCTATCTGTACATAAGATTGACTTTTGTAAGCAATCAAGAATGACAAGGTGCTTTTCCAACTAGTCCATGTCAATAATTATATCATATGATCCTAAAGGTAGGATGTTCAAGTTTACTTTCGTAGGAAAACCATTCAGGTTTACCTAACAATCTTTAACTATTTC
This sequence comes from Pseudotsuga menziesii, assembly GCA_001517045.1. Lineage (NCBI taxonomy): Eukaryota > Viridiplantae > Streptophyta > Pinopsida > Pinales > Pinaceae > Pseudotsuga > Pseudotsuga menziesii. Next base: position 523,191 of record LPNX010143151.1, on the reverse strand, counting down.
TGAAACTTTCCATTCATACCTATGGCTAATTGTACCATCCAAGGTTTATCATGTTTTACGTTTACTAGTTTACATACATCAACAATTTTAGGAGATACATTGCTCCACTAGGGACCAAGATTAATCAATATTGAAATAGTAGTGTTCAAGATCTTACCTTCTATGTTAACCATGGTATCCTTATGGTCTGCTTGTTGGCCATCCAAGGCTGCATAAATCCACGATGTTCCAGCTATGTCCTCTATCGTTGGTTCTTCTTGTAAGTTGTGCAATACCCCACTGGTATTGTTCTTACAATATCGGGCATAATGAAGCACAATGTATTTCCAACACTTGATCTATAGAGGGGTATCATTGGCTCCCCAAGTTTCTACTGGCTTGTTAACATTTGGAGCTAGTACATCTGGATTTCTACCAGATTTGTTGAATTTCTTGTTCGCTAGAAAACTGTTGTTCTATTTCCTATACGGGGGTGTGTTAAAACCTGGTTTGTGGTTGCCAGAGAAGCTCTTATAGTTGTCTCTGTTTCTATTCATGTTCTCTTTCTTTAGCTCTCCATGCTCATAGTATATCCTAGATTTATGCAATGTAGTGTCCAAGGTTTTAGGCATGCCAAACTCAATCCTTTCTCAAAAGTTGGCAGGAACACATCCTAAAAACTACTGGATATTTAACTTTTTGTCCTTGATGTATGGCACATAATGTAAAAGAATTTAAAATATGTTAATGAAAGCATCCATAGTCATGGATCCCATATATAACTCATGAAACTATTTCACCTTTCTATCGAAGAAGATTTCTGATGTATATTTTTTCTTCAAAGATCTTACATAATTTACTCCAACATATTTCTCTTATGTCATCTTTGTTGGTATGCTTCAAGTCTCTCAACCATCTTGTTTCTTTTCCATTTAAATTATAGATGGCCATTCGATCCTTCATTTCACTAGAGTAGTTATGCACTCAAAAATATTTTCTCATACCCAACAACCATTCTCCAGCTTTCTCCCACGTGTTCACGTCTCCTTCATATGTTGGGGCTCTTATTTTTCTGAACTCCCCCTGGAGATTTTCATCACTTCTTTGTTTCTTAATGTACAGAGAGAGAGATTCCTCACTGGAAGGACTTTGATATTCTCCTTCTAGAGTTTCAGAGGTATGATCCTCTTTTCCTTCATCTCTTGGGATACTAGCCCATTTATGATAAGGTTCCTTCTTGAACATGTTTGTGGAATGAGTGGGTTTTCCCTGAGGGATTCCTCCTGTCATGTTTTACAAGAATGCTTCATTAATTTCTTGTTGTTCCTTTCTTTCATTTAGATTATCATATTTGAAACTTTGTATGTCTACTTGAAGACATTGTATGGTTTTCATCATATTAGAATTCAGTTCCACCACTAGTTCTGCTTACTAGGTGGGGGTATTCAACTTCCCTTATCAGATGTTATCTTCTTCAGCGTTCATGATATGTACTGTTTTTTTAAAACTCATGAAATTGCAAATTTTAATAACAGAAAAAAATTAAATTAGTTCAGAAACTTTTAAAACATACTTTATTTTCCTTGCAACAAATGTCTGGTAGGCCCATTAGGTCTCTTAGTGTGGAAATCAGGCTTTGATACCACTTGTAATGTCCCAAAAAAATGAAAAAAAAAATTGTTTAGGCTAGTAAAAACTACCCATGTTGGACATTTATTGAACTTTGTAGAATGTGTCGTACTCTGTTTGTATTGTTGTATTGTCGTAAGTTGTTCTTACGTCCTTCTTCCTTGTTTTCAGATGTGATTATTACTGTATTTTCTTATGTTGTCATAATGTTCATTACTATGTTGTTCGGTGGTTATGCATTGATGTTTAAGTTAGTTATTTCATTACGTACGTCATTATTTCTAAAATGTGCTTACTCTTGTATACATGATTCTAACTTAAGTTTTTTAATGGATAAAGGGGTGAAGTGGCGGGACTAGTTTCCCTTGTAACCACGTAAGAGGTAACAGTTTATACTTGTCGAATCGAGCTTACTTATTTATGATGAACTAATGCAGTTCTTTCCCCTTTTCATGCAGGTGCACTTGGCAACGGATAACTGTTTATAACACTTAATGAACAATGCTGACCGTTTTAGTCACTAGCGCTCACCTTTGCAAATCTACCCTAGTGACATTACATTAAGTGTTATTGTTGTTATTACAGAATTTATGATAGTGACGTGGTCACTTTTGCTCTTACTATCTGTATGACACAGAGTTATTATTTATGTGATACTTATTTACTATGGTGTAAAGGCTTATGACTTGTTCATGCCGTATCATATTTTTACTATATATTTTTTTCTAAATAGTTGAAAAATATTTGTAAAACCTTGGCTTATAATATTCCATGGCATATTTCATATGCCATGGATTTATGGTTGACCCTAAGTAATTCGTTGTATGATTGGGGCTTGTGCAATCCATGTTTGTTCGGGACAAGGCTTAAAGTAGTGATCAGAACTATGGAATTATGGGTTTTTGTAAACTATATTGGAGGCCAGGATGCTGACATAAATGCGCCTTGGGAAAGGTGGGAACCCAACTTAGGGCTTGGTTCATATGTTAGTCTTTCTCATTCATAGGCTTACTTCTTCTACTCTATTCCTGCATGGTGGAAAGAGGTGATATGACAATGGCGTGACAGGTATGATGGTAGTCTAGTTTCGCAACATAATTTGCTTGTTCGGTTTGATTTTTCGCATACTTATCATCATGGCATTTCTCTGTTACAGGTTTGCAGGGGTGGAGAGAAACATGGGTCGTAGCTCATGGGAAAATCCATACCCATTCAGGTAAGCTTGTTGTACAAGTGTTTACTTGTTCCCTTGTTTCTTCATGGTTACAATTGAGTTGTCACTCATCATGGGTTTGGATTTAGTTGAGTCAGGTTTCTAAATTTCTTCGTTTAGGAATGGTTTTTGACTGTAACTTAATGACACTACATTTTTATAATGCGATAGGATTGCATTTTTCTTTGTTGGGGTTTTAATGCGTTTGGGCCTGAACTTTAAATGTATGGTATTTTTTAAAGGGTACTCTATGCAATGAAGAGGACTTGGCTAACTTCTCAACAGGCTCTGTATATTTTGTAAATTTTTTTTATGGTAATGGTGGAAACACCACTGCTTGCAATGGTGCAATGGACGAGTTAAGAATGACCGTGTCAGTTCTTATTTCTTTTGATAATGATTATGTTTTAATAGTAAATCCATACTGTGTTTTTATTTCATGTTATGGTTATTACTGGACTGTGTGGATTCACAGTCCTTGTTTGCGTTATTTGTATGAATGTTAGAATTGATGGATTTTGGCACCATGTCGTATATGGAATTGGTTTTCCCGCCATTGTTGCTGCGATAGCCTACTAGATAAGGTTTTATTGTTTTTGAATTCGTTGTGTAGTTTTGATATGAGGGGCAACTATGGGTGGTGACCTTTCGTGGAAAAATGTCACTACTTGTTTTATCGTTTAAACAGTTTATAACATTGGTAATTTTAAATGACTGTGGGTTTATGTATGAGGTCGAGGGCCACATATTCTTGCATGGATAAATTATTGGGTATTTCTGACCTCTGTGTAAATATTTTATCTTGGTTTTATTACAACGTGCGCATATGTAATATAGCATGGCTTTTAATAGTTAGAATGCTATAGCATGAGGAAGAAATCCTATAGGATTCATTCTCAGTGACTTCTAAATGAAATAGACCCTACATGATTCTTTCCTCGGTCTTTTATCATGGTGAGGGTTTAAATTTAAATGGATATGATTTTGGGCTTGAATGACCACAGGAATCGATCTTGTGACCTCTATCTAATTATATTTATATTAAGTGAATACTGTAAATGGTATAATGTTTTTTTTCATTTATGTAGGGAATTTTTATTATGGCATGAGATTTATAATATGATTCATAGATATTTAAGGGTTTGATTTGTTATATCTACAATGGATTATTTATGTGGATGATTGGTTTACTGTTTTTATATTTTCATGAATGTACTTGGTACTGATAATATTAATCGTGGACCATTAGATGGATTCGATACTTGGACTGTTGATTTGACTCATGATATTACTTGATTAATGAAAGGTGATAATGTCTATTCTTTTTCTTTTTAGGAATGTAATGATATAGGCCCTAAGAGCTCTTCACTGGTTTTCATCTCAACTTTAGTACTTTGGATTTATTAGAGGTAGAACATTGAGTTTATACTATTTCTTTAAATAGGTTAGGGTTCTTATTATACATGATATTAGTTAGCTATAATTTATATTTATGTTTTATTTAAAGCTTAATATTAAATAGTATTTTACTTCTAAACATAGCTCTGCTTGCAATATGAACTCTGCGAGTAGAGTCTATAGGAAAAAAAACACATAGGCTCTGCTAGAATAATTCCTAGGTATTAGGAACCCAAAGTTTAGGAAGTAAGTGAAAATACAAAAGTAAAAATAAAAGAACCAAACCCTTGATAATTATTAGACACGAATTAAATTACAACCTAGGGTTTATAATTAAAATGTAAACCCTGAATGAATTTGACAAGAAAAAAAATATACATAGGGTTAGAAATATAATATAAACGCTTGCCTAAACTAGCTAGCACTTATTCTAGATAATAAAATAAGAACTCAAGAACCTCATACCTAAAAAGTGAAGCTCTTCTAATGGCTGAAAACCACACACTCAATTACCTAACATTAACAATTCACAGGCATATTTGACCTCTGTATAGATGATCGAATCACTTCGGAACTACCATGTTCCACCCAACCATGACCTATAACCGTTCCCGGTTTTAATCGGGATCCCCCCGAGATGGTTCCAACATGCAAGTAGCTTAGATATCCTAAGGTAATGCTTTCCTAGCTAGTATATCAGGACTAGATTAGTTCTCCTTTTTCCTCTTAGAAAAAATGTTCTCCAAGAACTCTGTTGAGAAAAATTAGGCAAATTAATGACTCCAAAAGATTGAATAGATCCCCCAGCCTCTATTTGGCTTGAGTCTTTATTGACGGAGTTTTCAGTCAAAGGGGAAGTTAAATCAAGAATCATTTCATTTTTTGATTTGACCCTTTGATTTTATTTAGGTACTTTTAATATTTAAACTTAGGAACTTTTGTAGGTATTATAATATTTAATTTTCTCTTAGTAATAATAATAGTAGATGGAACTTTTCCATCTTTCTTACATTATTAATATTATTACTATGTGTACTCTTTCTAAATACTCTGTATAAAGTATATAATGATTTATTATTTGTTAACATTTGTCTTAGGGTATCTGATATTGTGAGCTCTAGACCATGACGATTATATTGAGGTTTTATTTTATACTGGGTCAAAGACCCCACTACATATGAACATACTTATTTGTTTTGTATATTTGGCATAAGCCAATTGTTGATGATATATAGGTATATATATGTTTTTTTGTCGGGCATGGACCCTGAAGTGCATGATCGATGAGATGTTTTCTGTTGAGTGAGAGGCTCTAGAGCACATGAGAACTTACATTTTTGTTAAGCATAAATCTCTAGAACACATAAAAATATAATTGGAAATGTTGGGCATAATCCCTGGAGCATTCCATGTTGATGTTGAGCATAACCTCTGGAGCATCATATCTTTAGCCATTGTATCACTAGGTGTATCGTACAAGTACATCCTAGCATTTAGTGTTGAGCAAGAGCTCTGAAATTGCACTATTTTTGTAACTCCCTGTTATAATCGTTGAGTATGGGCTCTAGTAAGCGCTAGGGGTTACTAAAAAGATTAAAATAACCTCCGAGAGAAAATGAATCGAGGAATAATATTGATATCATCATACTTATTTTTAAGTGACTAAATGAAATTTTGAATTTCTGTATTCTCATCAAGTACTGAAGAACTACCATGTTATATGAGGGAAATCCAACATGCAAGGATGTTTAGATTTTCCTAGCCTAGTAAACCTTAGCCATCTATCTACTTGACCTTCATAAAGAAGTGTCGTACAGTCTAAGGGATCATGACACGTGATGCCCGAAGACAAGTGTTAACAAGTATTTTAATACTATGTATTTTATACATAGTATTTATAAAGAATTAATTACGATTAATTATATAATTGACTAAAGAAATAAGAGAAGCTCCACCAATTATTATTTATTGTTAAAGGATTAATAAATAGTGAAATATCTATGAAAGACTAACTAGGAACTAGTTAAAAGTTCCTAGGTTAAGAATTGAAAATTACCCCAGTAACTTAAAAAAGGATTAAATCAAGAAATCAAGGATTTCTTGATTTAACTACCCCTTTGATTGAGAAGTATACTTATAAAGGCTCAAGCCAAGCAAAGGCTTAGGGGTTCTAATTTTTCATCTAGGAGAATTATTATTCTACTTGTTTTTCTCTCAAGTCTTTCTCGGATAACTTTTCCTGTGAGGAAAAGATGATTGATTTAGAACTGATTACCACCTAGGAAACCCTACCTTAAGAGATCTAATCTACTTGCATGTTGGATTCCATCTCGACCGAATCTAGATTAGAACCGAGAACGGTTCCAGGTCATGGCTGGGAGGAACATGGTAGTTCCCAAGTGACTTGGTCATCAAATAGAAGTCAGATCTGCATTGAATTGTTAACACTGTTTATTCAAGTGTGCAGGTGCAGCCATTGACAAAGCTTCAACCCTACAATGAAATTTATAACCCTAATGGCTATGTTTTATGGTTAACAATCTACTAGGGTTTGTATATGCAAATTACTAATCATAGGGTGGAGAATTTTTGTCATATGTTTTTTATGCTCAGGGTTTCATCTCTCATAAATGCTCCTGTATTAACTAGGTTTTGATCTTAGTATTATTTTTTTACCTTGTCCTCTATATTTAATACTCTTCTCACATATTCCATTTGTCAGCAGAGGCTTGCCCTAATTCTCAGTAAAACTAGTTCAGTAGAATTTAATTAAAATATTGGTTATGTTAACTAATACAAGTTTATAATTTAAACTAGATCTACTAGGAACATAATTCATTTAATAAACAAGATAACAAACTATTAAAGACCTTCTAAGGTCTACTCTACATAATCATGTAAAAACAAATTAAATATCATAACATTCCAATTTAATAAACATAATCATAATTTACCAAACAGAGAAGGCATCGTGACCATCCATGTGGTCCAAGATCAAACCTCTATCTTATTATATAAAATCTATAGTCCAAACCACATCCATTTACTCAAACGAAATTCTTAATTCACGGTCTTCTTATTACAGTCATCCATTATAAAAACATAAAGGGTTTTAAATGTCCCATTTAAATCTATCTACACATAACCAATTCTATCATGTTAAACATTTAAACAACCAAAACTCATTTTAATAACAAGAGGTTGTGACATATAATCTGATAGATGTCCAGACTCATAACAATAAAATTAATAAAACCATAAGCATTTTATACTCAAGCAGTAAGCAATCGCATAACCATCTCTATAAATACCATGCTATACATCTAATATGTGTATGCTACGCTTTTAAGCTACTCCACAATACTTTAACCAAACAATGCATAAAATAATAGTGAGGTCATCAAGACCCTAGTTACGGCCTCAACCAAGTTCCAATGTAATCACACAGTCACTCTAATAAACCAAATCGATATCGTGGGTTGTCATAACCCTAGCTGTTACAGCCCATTTATTCCCAAATAAACAATTTACATTATAAAATTCCAACTAAAAGATATCATAGTCGTTGGGAGAGGCACATGCCATTCGTGGCATGGCCTGCACCCACGTTGATCCAATATAACAACTAAGAATACAATACTCTATTAAAAACATAGACCCATGTATATGCTAATGCAGAGCATGTGGTTACAAGCCAATGGACTATGGCACCATTTCTGCAATGGTGCAGCCGAGGGCATAATGCCCAAACTCTCGAAGCTTGCGACTTAAAATATAAACCAAACAAACAGAGTGTTGTGCAAACTGAACTTAACCTAAAAAAATATTTATATGCAGAGTAAATTTCCACAGGCTATAAGGCCACGATCAATTCCATTATAGTCCACATAAAGAGAAGCATTTAAATAACCATACAAATCCGAAGTTTTCACAGTATTTAAACACTGAATGAAATCGTAGGAATTTCATACCCAATTTATTACAGTTTTCATATTAAAGACCAATTCGCAGTATAATTACACAGTGAGGCACGAATCCTCTTTACAAATAGCCAAAGTATTAAAATGTTAATGGCAAGCTATGAGCTATGGCACCATTACAAGTAATGCTATAACCATGACCCAAACAAATGCCAAATCTCTCAACAAGGGTCCATTTAAAACCAAATCAAGCTACATTTGAAACTTCAAAGGTAGAGTCAAGAAGAAGAATTGAAACCCCAACCTACTAAATATTTCCAACTTAGGAATTTCCCAGAATGAGAGGAGGAAAGTAATATTGCTAGTAGGCTTACCATGGCTGTGAAGAAGAAATCCCAATCGACAAGTGCAGCCTGTGAAAACCCCACAGTTCCTTCTCATTGACCTGAAGACAAACCATGATGGCATGAGAAGCATGACCATGCCATGGAGAAAAACAAACAAAGCAATGCATTTTACACAGAGTTGCTTTAAGCTTACCTGCGAATCGATTGGGTCATCTCCATTCTCCAAATGCACAGAGGCCACATTAACCCACATTTCCAAAACCATAATGCACAAAAAGTGAATCGAAATTCCTTTTCCAAGTGTTTTCACCAACCCCAATGGAATTAATGGCACCTGCCAGTGGCCATTAACAACTCCATACACCCCAACCATAAGTTGTGGATCAACATTAAATCAACCAAGGAATATGTTAAAACCATCTATATTATGGTTTCAGCACCCTTTAGAAGTTAGCACAGGCTCAATAACTAATCACATGGTATGTATACCATATTCCCAACCTTATGATATGCACAACCCTTTAACACTATTGTATAGTGTCACAATGTCTTCCCCTTAGCAACAATCTTATAGTATTATCACATGCCCTCTATGCTAGTTCTTATAGGTAGTATTTATGCTTAATTCATAGTCTAGGTTTGTAGCATTTAGGAATCATGGCAAGTGTAGTATGCCATGATTCCATCTCTAGGAAGAACAAGCATAAGTTTACAAGCTTGCAACAAAGGTAAACCTGTGAAATAGAAATAAGAGATGAGTAAGTAACTAAAAGTAGAGAAAGACAATAACAATTGTAGGGGCAGCAAGATAATTCATAAGCATCTAGTAAATTAACAAATAAATATAATTAGCAAACATAGGGCGTACTTGAGTCATAAAATAGATCAGTAACAAAAGTGTAAGATAGAACGGGAAGTATACCTAAGAACTGAATTGTGTTAAGTAATCAATAATCCTGATGTCGCAAGAGCAACCTGTGAATCAATGAATAAGGTGCCTTAGTTTGAAAGAACTAAGTAAGCATCCATAATGAAGAATAACCTTACCTATCAGATTTTCATGGGAGAATGAGTCCCTCCACTCCATCACTTTGTTCCCATCAACAAACTTAAGTTAGTTTTTATTAAATAAACAAAGTATACATGTGCAGGAGAAAAACAATGATCTATATAACTCATTAATTCACTAATAGTAATAACTAAGATATATCGTCAGTTTAAATAACATAATCAAGAAATAAGAAGTAAACGAACTAATAGTCAATGAATATATAAAAGATTAATAAGACAGTGGATAGAATCCAAAGAGGTTGAAAGTTTAAGGAGCATCTATGTTTCCGTACAAGTACTAATGATCCCTTTTGGGTAGCTTTCACTAGCATATAATTTTTGTTCTTTTCAATTTTTGGGGACATTACAAGTGGTATCAGACCCCAGTTTTAATACTGAGAGACTTATGGGAGCACCAGGAATTCATGCAGAGAAAATAAAGTATGATAAGTAATTTATGTTACTAACAGAAACTTTTGCTGCTATTAAAAAATTTTGTGTTTCAGGAAAATTTTTACAGCACTGTTCAGTTTATGAATACTAAGGAAGGAAACAACTGGCACGAAGAAATGACCACCCCCACTTTGGAAGTGAACTTGGTGGTCGAGCTAAACTCAGACGTGCTGATAACTTTGCACAATCTTCAAGATGAAGTGAAGAGCTTCAGAGAAGATAGTCTAAATGAAAGAAAGGAACATCAAGCCATAAACGAAACATTAGTGTGTAACATGATGGGAGGGAGCCTGCAAGGTAAACCTACCCAATCCACCAATAGATCCAAAAGAGAACCATACCATGAGCAGGCTAGCATACCAAGAGAAGCATAAAAAAAATTACACTAAAGCAATTAAAGGAGATCATCACAGTCCTGTTAGTGATGACTCACTTTCTCCACAGAGAAAGAAGCAGAGAAGTGATGACAATCTTAAGGGGGGCTTTCAAAAAATAAGATCCATGACCTATGAAGGTGAAGTAAATATGAGAGAAAAGGCTCAATAATGGTTTATGGGAATGAGTAAGTATTTCTAGGTTCATAACTATTCAAGTGTGATGTAGGCTAGGCTTTCCATCTACAACCTGAATGGTAAGGAAGTAAGATGGTGGCGAGATTTAAAGCACACCAAGAAAGATGAGCTGCGAGAAATAAGTTGGGAAAACTTCCGAAATATTTTCCAAGAAAAATACATGTCAAAAAGTTTCTTTGTAACTTCCCCGACCCTCCCACCGGTGAAGAGGATGCTACTATATGCCAAATCATCCAGGCATCTAGCCCCATGAACATGAACATACATACATATAGTGCTGAAGCGTGATATTTAAAACATAAAACATTTTACGAAGCATAATCATTCATATACACAACGGAATCAAAACATATAAATCAACATTCATTCATATATAGATCAACATTTAACATGTATATCATCATTCATCAATGGTAAATATGTAATTGCAAACACAATTTAGGCAAGAGTACTTATCGTATAGAGAACTTGTTCCACAATCAGCTACATCACTACAATGTTCCACCCAACCATAGGCCCACATGCTCCTTAATCTCTCAGCAACGCTGCCACCCCCGAGCCGGCCATCATTTCCCAAGGAATAAGGAACTAACAGGCTTACACATAGCGAAGGATAACAACCCACTAGGGTACACAGTTCAACCAAGACAACACAGTTGGGATTATCAGGTGAACAACAGATTAGACAAGCCAACAAATTTAGGTTTATCAGGCCATCCAAGACCTGGGAAAGGCTATATGCTAAGCTAGTGAGCCCATTAAAGAGGTACAAACACCAGCACTAGAACCAACCTGGCTTCTAGAACACCCACAGACACCCAACAAAAGGAATCATCCCTTTCTCTAAAACACAGTCCCTCAAATCCCCATCTCCCTTCCAGTGCTATTCAGGGGTTGTGGAGAAAAAAGCCAGCTCAGTATCTCTGTCTGTGTGGTTCTCATTCCACTAGGTTTATCAAGCACCTCAAGGCCTCATTCACCACTACAATGCAGTCCAAGGACAAAACAACTGCATGCAAGCAGCCAAGCAGTTATTCAATCTTTTACAGGGGGGAAATACAGTGGACCAGAACATAGTAACTCATAGCATTCCTTCAAGCGATACCACCACAAAAGCAAAAAAAAACACAGACAAACAAATCGTGGCAAATGACAACCCACGATCAACTTTGATCCCACAGTACACAAATCTCACTGCAGTCGCTGGGAAAAATTACACAGACCAGGAATGGAAAATACCATACTTTTAAACTCTATGTGAGAGACAAAATGAAACCCACAGAACTATGCATGCAATTACAGACACAATTTCAACAATGGGAAGAACAGAAAATTAAGAAATCCACCAATGGTGGAAAAATACACTCTCTTTGCGTGATCAGAGCAGAGAAAACAATCAACCAGCCCTCGAGTTCATGAGGCAGAGGAGAACCAACATCCCCATAGGCCAACAATCTGTGTGGAAAAAGGGAAGGGGAACCCCCAACAATCGAAATGTGGAACCTTTAACTCAATCCGCATGAAGAAACTGAACAACCACAATCGGGGTAGTGGATAGGCCAATAGACGCATCGTGGAGAGAAAGTGAGTGGGCATGGGTGTGGTGGTGGTTTTTCTACAAGCCAATTGCTATCCCAACTAACAATGGAAATACTTAAGGGTGGTGGTGACACATGGATTTCCTCCATGACTCAATGTTCAACATTCCCCTTCCTTATCCTTCAGAACCATGCCCCTTCTCAATTTAGTTTCAGCAAACTTAGATGGTTGGGTTACTTAATTAAAATGTGTGTTTACATGATGCCACAATTAAATATATTTTGTATGTCCCGAGATACCATCGGTGACCATTCACAAAATAGAAACACAACATAACCAAACTAATGGTGGGGCCTTGGCTTTTAGCTCCACACCACATTTATTCACAATATGTGTATCATGTATTTATAATGCAAGCTGGGTTAAAACCAGGGTATTACATTCCCCTCCCCCTTCAATAGCACTGTCCTCAGTGCTTTACAAAATTTGAGCAAAATGCTACACTGGTACCGCCTCAGTGTTCTATGGGCTTGAACAAAAATGGATGTGCCAATCGCATGGTATCCTCTAGCTCCCACATAGCTTCTTCAGGTCCGTAGTTCTCCCATTGGAACTCTCCCTCTAGTTTCACCTGAATCACATCCAAATTTATCACATGGTGAGGATCATGTACATATTTCTTAAGCAAAGAAACATGAAAAGCATTATGAGCTCTAGTACTAGCAGGAAATGCAAGTTTATATGCAACAAGCCCTATTCTTTCAAGCACTTCAAATGGCCCACAATATCTAGGTGACAGCTTGGCACAACTTCCAAGATTCAATGAACTTTTCTTTGCCTTTGCTCTGAGGTAAACATGATCCCCAATACTAAACTCTCTCTTCATCCTATGCTTATCTGCATATCTTTTCTATCTGTCCTGTGCTGCTTTCATATTCTGCTAATTCTTACAACCTCTTGCTCCATTTCCTTGAGCAATTCTGGTCCAAGCACAACTCTGTTCACTAGCTTATCCCAAGTCACTGGTGTCCTACACCTTCTTTTGTACAAGGCTTCATACAGACTCATCCCCAACGATTCCTGCTATCCATTGTTGTAAGCAAACTCTACCAAGTGTAAGTAATCTTCCCACTTGGTCAGTTTGTCCATCACCTACATGCGAAGCATATATTCAAGCACATGATTCACTCTTTTTGTTTGCCCATCTGTCTGAGGATGGTAGGCAATGATGAAGTTTAGATTTGTACCCAAATATGCAAACAACCCCTTCCAGAAATTGGAAGTGAACTTGACATCTCTGTCAAAAATTATTGCCTTCGGCAATCCATGGAATTTGAAAATCTCCTTCATGAAAATCCTTGCAATGTTATCAGTCTTGTGCATAGAATTCACTGGTATGAAATGTGCTTCTTTGGTCAAGTCACATAAAAATTCCAGCCATCTTGTTTGCCTAGCATTCAAAGTAGGCTAATCAAACAAATACTTCAGTCCATAGTGATCGGTTTTGAGTTCAAATATTCTACCCATAAAGTAATGTCTCCACATCTTGAGAGGATGTACTATGGCTACAAGCTCTAAATCATGAGTGACATAGTTCTTCTCATGCTCCTTCAGCTTTCTTGACTCATAACATATCACATGGTTATCCTGCATAAGGACTCATCCAATCCCTTGTCTGCATGCATCGGTACATACCACAAAATCTTTCTATGGGTCTCCAAGCTTCAATACTGGTGCACTGGTGAGAATATTCTTCAACCACTGGAAGCTTTCTTCGCATATCGAAGTCCATTCAAACTCTATTCCCTTCTTATGCAAAGAAGTGATGGCATGTGCAACCTTGGAAAATCCTTCAATGAATCTCCTGTACTATCCTACAAGTCCCATAAAATACCTTACATCCATCACATTTCTTGGACTAGCCCAATTCATGATGGCTTCAATCTTCTCATGGTCTACTAATATACCCTCTTTGGAGATAATGCGACCCAAGTACTGAATTCTATCCCTGTAAAAGTCACACTTGCTCAGCTTTGCATACAACTGATGTTCCCTGAGCAGTTGCAATGTTAGTCTCAAATTATCTTCATGTTCTTCCTCTTTCTTAGAATAAACAAAAATGTCATCAAGGAATATAAGAACAAACTTGTCCAAATACTTACTGAAGACACATGTAAATAAGGCACATAAATGTAGCTGGCACATTTGTGAGACCAAATGGTACCTCTACAAACTCATAATGTCCATACCTTGTCCTGAAGGCTGTCTTATGAATGTCTTCATCCTTGATTCTCACCTGATGGTAACCAGACCTCAAGTCAAAGTCAATCTTGGAAAATACCTTTACTCCTCTCATTTGATCAAAGAGGTCATCAATCTTGGGCAAAGGGTATATATTCTTCACAATAACCTTGTTCAACTATCTGTAACCAATACATAACTTGAATGTACCATCTTTCTTCTTTACAAACAGAACCGGTGCTCCCCAAGGAGACACACTCGGTCGGATATACTTCTTTTCCAACAACTCTTGCAGTTGCATATTCAATTCTAGCATCTCCAGTGTACTCATTCTAGAGGGTGTCTTGGACACTGGGGACGCTCTTGGTACAAGTTTAATGGTGAAATCAATGTCCCTCTTTGGAGGAAATCCTAGAATCTCATCAGGAAAAACATCTTTGAATTCCTGTAACACCTGATAGTCCTCCAACCTAGGAGTTTCATCTTCTGTTAGTTCCAGGATATGAGCTGCATACAATTGGAAACCTTTCCTATAGAACTTTTTCAACAGCATTGCTGACACCTATCTTACTGAAATTACCTTCGGAATACCTTTCACTACTGTTGGGTTTCCTTCTTCATCCATGCATTCAAAAGTATTGTTATAATAGTCAAGATTCACTCTATGAGCTTCTAACCAATCCATTCCAATGAGAATATCATAGGAACCAAGTGGTAGAACATTCATATCTACACAAGTGATCAATCCATTCATAACCAATGGACACTTCTCTACCAATTCACTGACTTTCCTCTTAGTCCCAGTGGCTAGCTGGATTAACCAAGATTTTCCATGCTTTAACTTCTTAAAATAACAAATCTCCACTACCCTAGGAGTAATGTAACTATGAGTAGAACTAGGGTCAATCAAAATAGAAACAGATTGTTCAACAATTTTACCTGGAACATCAACCACTGTTGACTAGTGATCAGCCTGGCGGTCCTCCAGTGCTGCATAAATTCTAGGGACTGCTCTGGCTACCTGACCCACTGTTTCTTCTCCCTAAATGTTATAGGCTGGTCTTGCACTTTCATTCTCAAGTGGACAATATCTATGCAAGTGAGGTCCTTCACATTTCCAACATTTGAGTGGACCTTTATTCGGATGTGGCTCTTTAGGATTTCCATCTATCACTCCAACTGGATTACTCCTAGCTTAGGATGGCTGCTTCTATTGATTCCTGAATCTAGCAAGTTTGAAACCTTTCTTTCTTTGGTCAAACTTTTCAGTCTTCTTGTCCTTCCATGCCTTATGGTAATTAGGTTTACCTTTGCTTTGCTGATAGCAATATTTAGCATTTCTTATTTCTTCTTCAAGAGTTCTCAGCTCATAAAACTCAATTCTATCTTTGTAGGCCTGAGGCAATCCACTTAGAAACTGCTGGATCTTTACTTTTTCATCTCTGATGTACTGGACATACCTCAACAATTCCAAGAATTTATTTGGATATTCATCCATGGTTTGCTGTCCCAATATCAGCTCATGGAATTCCTTAATCTTATCATCATAATACCTGTCAGGGAGGTATTTCTTCCTGAAATACTTCTTGAACTATTCCCACTTCAGTTTCCTTTTGCTCATCCTCTTTACTTGCTTGAAGTGTTCCCACCAAATGGATGCTCTTCCATTCAGATTGAATATGGCAACTCTAGCCTTCATGTTTCCTGAATAATCTTGCACCTAAAAGTACTTCTTTATCCCAAGAAGCCAAGCTTCAGCTTCTTGTCCCATCTTTATCTCACCATAAAATGTAGGAGGTTTAGCTTTCCTAAATTCTTCTCAAGAGTGATCCCTATGGTGCCTTCTTCTTTTCCTTTTATGAGAAGATGAGATTATATCTACACTGGATTCTTTAGAGTCAGATGATCCACTGGAATTCCTTCTTCTTCTCCTAGTGCTGCTCTTACTGCCTTTTGGTCTTGATGTACTTCGTCCAGAATCTATATTTTTCTGTAAATTTCTCAAACTCTGCAATATGGCAGCATTCAACTGATGCTGCTCTTCATGGGATTTAACCAAGCTTCTCATGGTGGCCGCAACCTTGGACAGTGTCCCATGAAATATCCTTCCATTAGACTCTATGTCATCATTTCCATTACGGACATTTTCTCCCATGGCATCTTTTGCTCGCTCGTAAGAATCCTGAGCATCATATGCATCATGGGTTCTCATGACTGGACCACCTCTTGCTTTACCACACTGTTCTTTCTGGAGTATTGCTCTTGGAAGTTATCTAAAGTTCTGCAAATGTGTTAGTAGCAAACTGTTAGATGCATAACATTAATATAAATCAAAACTACTTACCTTTTCTTCTGGAAATTTTTTTATTTATAAACAACAATTATGCTAAACACGGAATTTTCCCTATTTCTTTTCAGCCCTATGACTGTTGATAATATACTGAAATCCACTGAAAACCTGCTAGAAGATAGTCGAAAACTGCATGAAAAATCACTGAGAATTTTCTTCAAAGAACCCAAATTTCCTTAGGCCCAATCGGACCTCATCCAAGGTACTTTTCTTATTCTTCAGTGGTCAAAACAACTACATTTCTGAAATGCATCGACGATCAAGTTGATGGTCCATCGGTGGTGTGTTGATGATTTCATTCTGGCATTTTCAACGTGAAAAACAACTAGACTCCCGATCTGTATTGACGAGCAAATCAATTGTGCATTGGGTGCATAGTCCGTTGAGAAGTCGCAACAACGGAAAATGATCTTCCTACTGTTTCCACAGTGAATGCGGCTGATATTTCAATCGGTGATCTGATCATCAACAGATTTTTTATGCTTTTTAACTCTTCATTAGCAATTCATTGGTCTCTTCCCTTCCTCCATGTATAATCCATAGTGGTATATCATTTCCAACTTCACTGGAGATAGCATAACCTATTCTTCCATAGCCGTAAGTCTATCAATGATTGAAACCCCTAGGATCTACAACATCGAGACTCGGATGTACTTAGTGTTTTCGATCTCTGCAACGGTGGACGTTCAACAAAATTTACCTATCGTAGATCATCGACAACCACATCATCTGATCATCGGTGATGTGATCAAATAACCGTCACCGACGGCTGATCATTCCTTTCCTGACAAATTTTTTTGAAAATTTTCTCTTCCTTTCCAAACCTTCATCGGCTCAACGATCACTTATTTTCTGCCAATATGTTTGTTATATATCGAAGAGAACTTTCTCTATCTTTCGCTGACTTTGGGGGATCCATCTCCCTTATCCTTCGCCGATCAAGTAACTGCTTGTCACGACCATAATCCACTAACACCTTGGCATCGACGAGTGGAAGACTAAAGCATCAGCAGGTTAGTTCGATCAGCAGCTGCAATGATGGCTCATCATCTTAGATCCTTTTTGAATCGGTTGTCCAATCCGCTAATTCTTTTTGATTGGGAAGATGAAGCATGACTTTGACCAGCATCGACAGTCGGAGCTACTCCCTGTCAGAAGACTAGTGCTATAGGCTTCCGTAATGGTGGTCGCACGAAACACTATATTCTTCAAATTTTGTGCCATCGGCGGTCAGAGGCTCTATTCGTCTGAAGCATAGTGGTATAGCCATCCGCAATGGCGAGCACTCGATCAACTAATTTTCGCCTATGATTTCAACACTTAAACAAAATTTTGAAATTCCTTCTTCTATTGGCAGTCGAAACCACTAGCACTGATGCATTGACGTTTTAGTCCCCATGGCAGCTGCAATGGCGGCAACCCATTCAACTAATTATTTCCAATGTTCATTGATAGTTTCCCTATCTAACCATAGGTGATAAGAACAACTATCTTTCACCGATTATCGATGGTGGGACTTCCAAAAAAAAAAATTCAAAGTTTTTCCGGTTACCGTCCATCAGGTGGCCTTTCAACTAAGTGCCCACTGTATCGGAAGATATTGTCACCGAGTCTTCCGATGGGCCGATAGTTCTGGCAATTAGAATTTTTTATGAGTTTTCCTGCAACAATTTTCTGATTTCTACTGGGCAGAAGGCAACCTGCCTCTGCTATCTGATCTCTCATGGCCCATTCAGGCCCACGCTGCAACCAGAGCTCTGACACCACACTGTAACATCCCCAACCCTCCGACCGAGGAAGAGGATGTTACTATATGTCAAATCATCTGGGAATCTAGCCCCATGAACATGAACATACACTAGTGAAAAATGAGAGATTAGTGACCGGGAGACCAAAAATTTTGGTCACCACAATTTTTTTCAAGGGATAAATGACCAAAATTGATAAATTTAAGGAGTCTAACTAAAAAAGACCTAGATAAATGACCAATTTTGGTCAAGGGGTATCTAGAAAAAAATGACCACATAAAAATTGGCCATTTATTTGGTCATTTTTAGTTGTGGATCAGTTCGGCAATGAAAAATTACAATTTTGACAACGTTGTATATTTTACTAAATTCTAAGACTACAAATGGATTCGTAGATACCCTAGAACTTAGTAAATTGCAGAGCCGCATGTGTTACAACTCCACTGTAAACACCAAATTAACTATGACAATGTCCTAGGGGTAAATTAACTATGACAATGTCCTAGCAGTGAGCTATTACTTATATATTTGAAAATAACTATACAAATATACCTATATACATTTGTTTTTAAATATTTTATTTATAAATAATATTAATTATTAAACTATTTACATTATAAATTAAAAAAAAATGTTACTAAGTATTTTTTATTATATACTAATAATACATATAAAATTTTAGAAAAATATGCTAAGTTATTTTTTATTATATACTATTAATACATATAAAAAAATTAAGTTAAGCAAATACAAATATAATAGAATTCAAGTTAAACAAATACAAATTTCATTATATCATGTTAGTGTAGTTTCACAATTTGGGTTTTGGCGCCAACATGAAGTGGTGGGTGCCAATGTAGAACAATCTTACATTTCACTCAAGATAAAGCCCAAGGTGACCTTATTCAAGGCTTCAATGGCACAAGGTGTGTTTCAATCTATGGCCATTTTGCCCTATGTTCTTCCCTCCGCACAACATTTTGATGATTACCAGGGCGCTACTGCAATGCAATGAAATATTCATCTCTGATCTTCAGGATGGAGTCCAATTCAAGGGTTTCTGCAATGGAAATCATGGTATTTTTTAGGGGTTCTTTCCCTTTTGTTCAGCTGAAATCCGACATTTAGAGATTCGATCCGACTACCATTTCATCATTCCCTTCAAGGAATTCGGGTTCACACACAAAGGCCTCTTGGAAATCTATGTGAAGGATTCCTCGTACAAGGCCATCAAGGAGAATGATATCGACCTCGAGTCCATGGGGTTCTTCCTGAGCACCAGAGATGTCCGGCTTCACATCCTGAAAGATCTTGAACATGGACTAATTCGTTGTGTACTCGAGAGTAAGCTCATCACACCCGTCCTTACATTTAAGGATTTGGAGAATTCATTTCCCTTCAACAAAACTTTCAAAGAGCTCGAAGCAAACAAGTTTACTCTAGTCTTTGCCAATTGTATGTGTGACATCATGGTTTCAATGGATGTAACTATAGTTATTTATAATCTTGAGGGGGGCGGTGATGGCACCATGCATTATCTTTCGGCTGGTGAAACCCTTATGTTGAATCTTTTTTTCACTGTCTTTGATATCTATTGCACTGGTTGGGGTTTGGGTCTATGTGGTTATGAAAAACTACCTTATGACCTACTGGAACCATGTATTCATGGCCTCCCTCGTCTATTTGAAAGCTCTAAATCTACTATGCGAGGAAGATGACAAGTCCTTCATTAAGAGAACCAAAAAAACCCATGGATGGGATGATCTATTTTATATTTTTAGTTTTCTGAAGGGAATTATGCTTTTTACCCTGATTGTCTTGATTGGCACCGACTGGTCCTTCTTTAAACCCTACCTGCAAGGTAAGGAGAAGAAAGTTCTCATTGTTTTCATTCCCTTGCAAGTCTTAGACAATATTGCTACTGTGGTGATCGATGAGACTCGGCCGTATGGCAAGGATCGGCTTGCCTAGAACCAGGTGTTTCTCCTAGTTTACATGATCTGTTGTTGTGTTGTCTTGTTCCCCATTATCTGGTCTATAAATAATTTACACCAGGATGCACATACTGACGGCAAGGCAGTTGTGAATCTGATGAAGTTGACTCTGTTCAGACAGTATTACATTGTGGTGGTCTGCTATATTTAGTTCACTCGCGTTGTAGTTTATGTTCTGATCACCATAACTACTTACCGCTATGCCTGGACTAGTGTCATGGCTGGAGAATTGGTAACCCTTGCGTTCTATGTGTTCACTAGTTATAGGTTCCGTCCGATTGAGCACAATCCCTATTTTGTGGTCGACGATTATGAAGAGAAGCTTGTTTCCCAAACATTGAAGCTGGAAGATGACTTTGAGTTGTAAGAAAGCAAGGATCTGATGGATCCCTTGGGGTTATGACTTAGGAATTAGATGATGATATCATTTTAGGTACTAGTTGCTGTTAGAGTGCCAAATAATCTTGGAATTAATCATAGCACAAAGGGATTAACAATGAGGGGTGAATCTGCTTTAAATGAAGCTTGATCTTCTCGGTGTTGTTTCTGGACTGTATGAATAGATCTCAAGGTACATTTCAATAGGCCAATTTAGTCTTGTAATGTTCTTTTGCTTGTTATTTTTGTAATTGGAACAATTTCTCTTTGGTATGAGTTTGTAATGTATTTTTTCGGTTGAATTTGATCACCCTTTTTTTAAATTAAAATTTGTGTATAACCCTAGAACTCTGAAATTGCTTCAGAAATTGCTCAAATCTAAGATAAAGATTATGCTAACTTGGAAAAAGGATTATCCAAGTAGTGTGGTGAACAGACACTTGTAAAAAACAGTATGGATAGCCTCTCCATCCGTTTTTCATTGTTAAGGGTTTGTCTTGAGTTCTTAATTTCCAATCAGATGTACCTAATTTCCTCCTCTTTCGGTATCTGGTAGGTCTTTTCATCAGCCGCCAGAGATTGTGATTTGCTACGAGAGCTTGTGATTTGAAACCTAGTTTATATGGTGTTCAACATTTGCAATTAATTGGTAAATATTCTTTCTTTAGCTACAAGAGCCCATGATTTGCTGGGAGAGCATGTGGTTTGAAGGTTTTGGATGCCTGCCCATAGAGTGTCGTCTCTGTTGTTCTGCATTTGTGGGTAAGAACTCCTTTATTTGTGATGATTGCTCAAGCAACATTGAGATGCCTGAGATAATTTATGGATATTTGAAGGGTATTATTGCCTTATTTATGCTTGTTTATATTTTTTAGGTAGTTGTTGGTCCTGCTTCTATATTAAATTCTACCTGTAATAATCTAAATATGGTTGCTGATTATGCATTTCCATCAATCTTTTATGACCAACATGTTTTATTTCCCCCTTTTTCTATTATATATATGAAGGTGTGAAATGAATTGTATTGACTTTGATAGTAGGGTTTTTGAATTGATCTAGATGCATTAAACTCTAATTTTTTCGTAAGATCTAGATGCATACTTTTCTCTGTCTACTAACTTTGCTCAGGAATTTTGACTTTTTGATCATATCCCCCCTGTGTTCATGCTTCCTTTGTTAATGATCTTCATCATTGTTGTTCTTCTTGTACACTTTACATTTTCCTAGCTTATGCATGCCATTACAAACTGCTCTATACACAATCCAGTCTTTTTTTGGTCCTATGATAGTCACTCCTAGAAAATGTCACAATGCTTTTGATAATGAGAAGATTCCCTATTGCAAAGTGAATAAGGTCTATTTCAAACAGTCCTTAAACTCTCAATTCATTGTCAATCTAGAGAGGTACTCTTGATAACACTTTTATTTTAACATTATTTCTTCAAGATTTCAACAAGCTTTGCTAGACTTCCCAACACACTCGTAAATATGCTCAACGAGTCCGTTTATACTCAATATCCCATTAGGTCATCTAAGTTTCCTTACATCTTTTTTCATCTTTAAACACTTTTACTCTGTCAAGTATTCATATGATTACTAGGATTTTTCCTCATAGACATATA
>LPNX010143151.1:479469-500400 GCA_001517045.1 Pseudotsuga menziesii | reverse complement strand
TGCTACAGGAACAAGATAATGCACTGTTGATATAGGCTTCAGAAGGGACAAAATTCATCTTCTCTGCTGCTACATTTTGGGTTGAAGGAGACGTTGTGTTTGAAGTAAAAATATATAGAGAATAGTTGACATTCCTTGAGAAAATCACATTCATCTCACACATGCATGTGACTCTTGTTCTCATAATAATTTTCAGAGCTCGAAATGTTTCTCAAAGTCTGATATTTTGTGCATTTTCTTATTGAAATGTTGTGATGTTGTTGGTTATTACAATTATGCATGGAAATAAAACACTTATAATATTTTTACAACAGTTTGGGTAACACACTTAATGGTAGAGATTCTTATAGTAGTATGCCATCCAAATGTTTGACAAATTGTACAAACAAAACACCACATAATAGGCTACAACAATAAATTTACCAAGTGTTTCAACTCCATCGTAAAAAGGAAGGGACCCAAACTTTAGGAAGAGTGAAACCTACAGCAGTGACATATATTTAAGCTAAGGGGAAAGGTATGAAGTCCAGAAACTCACAGGCCATATAACAGTCAATAATTTCATACGTCTTTATAGCAGCATCAAGTGTACTTACAACTCTAACGAGTCACAGCTAAAACTAGTAAATTGTCTTCAAGGAATATTGATAGCTTAGTACAAGTTACCTTGGAACATTACAATTTTATATGGGGGATATTACAATAAGTTTATACAAACTCATCTACTCTTACTGCCACAGACTTTATTTGACTTATTTATTCGAATATTGGTATTCATGACATATTTAAAAAAAATGCACTGTTGATGTAGGATTCAGAAGGGACAAAATTGATCTTCTCTGCTGCTACATTTTGGGTTGAACGAGACGTTGTGTTTGAAGTCAAAATATATAGAGAAGAGTTGAAATTCCTTGAGAAAATCGCATTCATCTCACACAGGCATGTGACTCTTGTTCTCATAATAATTTTCAGAGCTGGAAATGTTTCTTAAAGTCTGATATTTTGTGCATTTTCTTATTGAAATGTTGTGATGTTGTTGGTTATTACAATTATGCATCGAAATAAAACACTTATAATCTTTTTACAATAGTTCGGGTAACACACTTAATGGTAGAGATTCTTACAGCAGTATGCCATCCAAATGTTTGACAAATTGTACAAACAAAACACCACACAGTAGGCTACAACAATAAATTTACCAAGTGTTTCAACTCCATCATAAAAAGGAAGGGACCCAAACTTTAGGAAGAGTGAAACCTACAGCAATGGCATATCTTTAAGCTAAAGGGCAAGGTATGAAGTCCAAAAACTCACGGGCCATATAACAGTCAATAATTTCATACTTCTTTATAGCACCATCAAGTGTACTTACAACTTTAACGAGTCACAGCTAAAACTAGTAAATTGTCTTCGAGGAATATTAATAGCCTAGTACAAATTACCTTGGAACATTACAATTTTATATGGGGGATATTACAATAAGTTTATACAAACTCATCTACTGTTACTGCCACAGACTCTACTTGACTTATTTATTTGAATATTGGTATTCATGATAGATTTTAAAAAATTGCACTATTGATATAGGCTTCAGAAGGGACAAAACTGATCTTCTCTGCTGCTACATTTTGGATTGAAGGAGACGTTGTGTTTGAAGTCAAAATATATAGAGAAGAGTTGACATTCCTTGAGAAAATTGCATTCATCTCACACAGGCATGTGACTCTTGTTCTCATAATAATTTTTAGACCTTGAAATGTTTCTTAAAGTCTGATATTTTGTGCATTTTCTTATTGAAATGTTTTGATGTTGTTGGTTATTACAATTATGCATGGAAATAAAACACTTACAATCTTTTTACAACAGTTTGGGTAACACACTTAATGGTAGAGATTCTTACAGTAGTATGCCATCCAAATGTTTGACAAATTGTACAACCAAAACACCACACAGTAGGCTACAACAATAAATTTACCAAGTGTTTCAACTCCATCGTAAAAAGGAAGGGACCCAAACTTTAGGAAGAGTGAAACCTACAGCAGTGACATATCTTTAAGCTAAGGGGCAAGGTATGAAGTCCGGAAACTCACAAGACATCTAACAGTCAATAATTTCATACTTCTTTATAGCAGCATCAAGTGTACTCACAACTATAACGAGTCACAGCTAATGATAATGCAAAATGGACACGTTAATTTGTCATTTTCTTTTGCTATGATTTTAAAGAGCCGTAAGAGATTCACAATGCTCGTCAGCATAACTCTGAGCTTGTAAAGTTAAGGGTTAAGGGGTTCTATTTTTGTGAATTTGATACTGTATGTATTGTATGTGTTTTTAGATCGAGCTTCTAGGGTGGTCAACTATTTGAAGTTGGGTTTTTTTTGAATGCCAATGAGCATAATGGTGGTTGTCTTTCATTTTTTTTTGTGATTTGGGAGGTATTATTGGGGGCAGAGGTGGAAGGGTTGTGGACTAGTTTTTTATTTCAAGTAAGAAGACAGATTAGGTTTCAATTCTATCTCAATGCTTATTAGGATGCACATTATTGCTGTGGTGGAACGTTCATTACTAGTCACGTAATGAATTTTTGATGATTAGTTTGAATGATGGAGGGGAGACACTCTCTGAATCTTAGGATTTTAACAGTTGTTCAAGCAAAATAAAATGTTAAAACCCATAATTCTGCCTTTGCCTCTGCCTACCATGAAGATAGTGTAGATTAGCCTTTGCTTTGGAGTTTTCATTTTGATACAACCTTCTTCATAAAGGTTTGTATATAATTTGTGTTTGTTTTTGTCGTGATCGGTGTGGTTTAATATTCTGTAGAACTTTCATAAAGTTGGGTATTGGTAATTCCTACCAATTGAGAGATTGGGTAGGTGAAAATTGAAATTCCAACTAGTGTATGTTGAGTGAGCACCCATGTTCTCAGTCTGTCATGGTTGGTTTGCTCTGGCCTCCTCAAAAGGACTAAAATGATCCATTGGTTTGCTCTGGCCTCCTCAAAAGGACTCTAAAATGATCCAACACTCTTGGTGTAGTTTGCCTTTGCATGCAACGTAGTTTGTATTGTTTTTTGTTGTGACTAGTGGGAATAGGAAATCCTCAGCAATACAACAGATATTGTATATCTGATGTGCATTCTAATTCTTTCCTTGTTCCATTTTATTTATCTCTTTGTTTTTCTTTTGGGAGGTTTTGGGAGAGGTTTGATATACTATTAAATGGGCTAGTTAACAAATTGTTTGGCTTTTTAGTTTGAGGTTTCCAATTTATAGATTTTGATTGAGTTTCTACTTAAATTTTTATTAATTATCGTTCTTCCAAATTTTTTGATTGGTCATTTACTTAAAGTTTCACCAAAATTTCACCCATAAAGGTCTTATTGATGCAGGCCACTCTCCAACTTGCTCTCAAAAGAATCCAAAAAGTGCTAGTTTTTATTATTTTGGTTTTTGAGGAAGCCTGTTCTGATTTTCTATAGCATATTTCTATAGCATACTTTGATGCCTTTTTCACTTCGAGGATGACAGGTTTGTGGCTACTAGAAATATATTGTTCTGCAGTGAATTTTTGTTGGATTTCTATGGTTTTGTGTTTTTGGTGGGAGTTTTATCTTCTATTCAGTAGTGTAATTTGCAGGATATTTTTGGTGTTTTATTGGGATTAACAAATTCATGAGTCATCAATTTGTAGAATGAATTGTTTCTAGAACAAAATTGTTCATTGAAAATTGTTGGTTCTGAAGATTTGGTGTTGGGAATCAAGATTAATTTGACAGTTTCTTGTACTGTTATTGTTTAGATGTGGCTTTCTCTGGGAGTAATAATCCTGATTCATTGTACTAGTTGTTTCTGTGACAACAAAATGTAGTTGGGTTGTGTACAAGCCTAAGCAACATAATGTTGCATTATCTTTGGTGTTTTACACCTCTTTTTGTGGGGGCTTCATCTTGTGTTCAGAAGCCTAATTTGAAGGCCATTATGACTATCACTTTTTTAGTTGTGTCTGAGAGTTTACATTCTCTACTTATGTAAAAACTAGGTAGCAGAATGCTGGGTACTTGGATCTATCGTTTTTAGCTGGGATGTCTTTTGGTCAGGACTGGGTTTCATTAATTATAAAGTTGAGCTGTCGTTTTTAGTTTCACATGATTTCGTGAAGAATGGGTTTCATTAATTTCTAAAGAAACCACATGTTCAAGTATGTATGAGAGTAAGCACCAGAGTGATATTTGGATATATTGTTTTTGGTTTGAACTTTTGATATGTTTTGGTGAGGACTCTGTTTCAATAATTTGTAGTAATTTTGATAGACTGAAGGTTTCATGCTTAATAATAGGATAAAATACCATGTAGGAGGATACTTTATTATGATGTTATTTTCTTTAGTTTGGTTGTTTGTGCTATGGTGAGGAGTGGGTTTCATTAATTTATAGAAAGTGCTTGCTTAAGTGTATGAATTCCTTAGAACCAAAGTGTTGTTTTTTGAGATTGTCATCTTTGATGTTTAGGACTTTTACAATGTATTGTGATAGCTGCAAGAAGTGCACATTTTTGGGATTTCTTTGGTTATTCAGCTTACAATTCTTTTCTATGGGTTACGATGGATGTATTTTATATGCATTTTTGCAAAGGCCTTCATTTTTTGTCTTTGTTCTCTTTCAAGCTCTGGTGGATGAAAGAGAGGATGGTTTCATATGGGAAAGATGTCCCATTTGAGACTCAGTTTTTGCTAGTCGAGGGTAGAACCCTCACTTCTAAAGTGAGAACCCTTGCTAGCATCAATACTATATGAATAACATCAATTGTTGCTAGCGCAGGGCTGTAGAGAGGCATTCTAAAACCTTTGTTCATCGTGAAAGAAAGACGGGTAATTTCTTGTGGAATTGAACCTTGGTTTTTTCCAACGATGTCTGAATGTGTTATGTGTGCTAAAACGTTTAGCTCACATAGAATCTTAATTGAGAATAACAAGTATCTGTGTACTATTTTACTAAGTCATTATAAGTCTTTGTTGGTTCACTGTTAGCTTAGAGTTTGGATATTTGTCTTGCAGTTACTTGACATACTCAACTGGTTCGGGTTGTGTGAAAGGGATGCATTTTACACAGATGTCTCAGCTGAGGGAGTAAAACAAGGTCTAGAAAGGTAGAATGTTTTTCCAGGCCACTTGTATGTTCTATAAATGTATATTAACTTGTGTAGATATATAGTTACACAGCGACATTATCTTGAAGGTCTAGTTTAAAATGATTATGGTTTTTTTATTTCTTTAACAGTCTAGAGAAAGGGGGCACCCCTTCAAAGTTTCTGCTTATTGATTATGGTTGGAAATCTGTTGAAATGGACCCTAATGCAAACCCTCCTCAAGTTGGCTATTCAACAAAGTAGGTTTGATCTCCTTTTTTGTTTGAACTAGGACATTTGGAGACAATAATTCATCTCTATTTGTTGTTCGAAGATAATTTCCTTTCAATTCTTGGCTTTCTAATGGAACTCTAATCATTATATGGGTTCATAACTCATTTTATGTCCACTCTATCCACCTGCAATATGTCTGTCTTATTTGAGCAAGGCAACTTTTTGTGACTTAACATCATAGTAGTTTAATATACTCAAGTCATGATTCTCTCTAGTTCTACAGAGAGAAGGATGCACAAATTTTAGATGCTGCACTTGGTCTATATGGATTTTGTGATAATATTGTTTTCATAGTTTAACACCCTACCCTCCCTTCTTTTGGGGCAAGTTGTAACTCACTTCTGAATAGCTTGTGCTGATCAATTTATGTGTTGGATGATCATGTTCCATATCGCATTTTGAATCATTACAAGAGTTTTTTTGGAGTTGGTTAAATATATTTGGGCTTCTATTTAAACTTACCTTCTTTTGTACCATAGATGATTTCATACTGATAAGAGTTCTATTTCATTTTGATATGCTTCAAAGCACAGATTCAGATGATGAGGTGTTGTTTGATGCCACACAAGGTCTAATGGAAAGGCTTGCAATAGAAGCAATATATGAAGTTTCCATGGTAATACTAATAAGAAACCTTGTAAATGTAGTTCTTATAGAATGTTAGTCCATTGGTTTTGACTGCTATGTTGTCATTTTTCCACTGAAAAGGTGAAAACAGAAGCTAGGATTATGGAGGGTGACGTAGGTAAAGCACTTTGTCATGAAGCTGTAAGAATCAATCCCGCTGCACTTGTAATGGGAACAAGAGGACTGGGGATAATCAAGAGGTAAGACCCTTTTATTTTGAATACTCTTCATCTCCTTCTAAGCTTAAATTTGTGTTTAAAAGTTAGAGCATATCTGAAATGCGAGTATGCTATTTTTGGTTCAAATGTTTTGTTGTTTCTGACATCTTCTATGGTTTGAAGTGTATTGCAAGGGAGTGTGAGTGAGTACTACTTTCACCATAGTAGCTTCCCTATAGTGATTGTTCCTCCCAAACGTAAAGTTCATTTACATTTTTTTTTCTCCTTATCAAATTGAAAGTAGTTGTTATGCATGGAAGTTTGGACCTGGATACAACATTCTATTTTCATACAGAAACTTGTATTCAAATCATGTTGTTGGTTTTCAAAAGGATTCAACCTGTAAAAAAGTAGCAGTAAATATAGTTTCATAATCAAGTGTGTCGTTTATCATGAATTGTACGAATAGAATAACGATATAACCATGATTATGATAAACAATCGCAATAGATCAATAATATTATCATCAAACAAAATAAGAGTAATGAAATAATGGAAACAATAGCAACACATACACTATAGTGTTTGGTCAAGCTTGTGCCAACAGGGTTGCTGAGATATAAAGACCACGAAATCCAGTGTGTTAATGCAATATAGTAACATGGTGTGAATGAGTCAGATATGCCAAAGATACTAGGCACTTGTGCTTCCCCTCGTTCTTGCTTATGCCATTCTCTTGCTACTTGTGCTTCACCTTCATCTTCCAGACAAGATTATTTTACCTTATACAAACGAGTAGTCTAAGGGACTCAGAGATCTAGCTTCCTCCATTGAGGATGGTACAAGAAGTAGCAGTGAATTCCAAAATAACTTGTTTGAGAGTTCCAAAATAGCAACATATTTATTAAAGCATAGGCCTTCTGTCTTGTTGGTACATTGTCTTTTCTATTGGGTGTTTTGGGGTTTAATTGGAGTATGGTTTGTATGTATTGTGCACATGTCAATGCAGTTGCATATTGCTACAAATAAGTTGCATATTTTTGGTCTCCCAACAACTATAAAATACCTGTGTTCATTGTTAAGTTTGTTTTTTCACGCACGCTCTCTGATGGTGTTTTGGCTGTTGCTGTGTTTCCCTTTAAAAGTTTAAAAAGTTTAAATTATGAAGTATTATGTATTTCTATCCATGGCAGGGACAATCAAGCAAAAATTCAGTTTCTTCAATTCCCGTGGCACCCCATGTCCATAGTACACGCAAGGCTTCTAGCGATCATCTTGCACTTAATATAGACATGGACTCTGATAAGTCAACTTCAGACCGTGAAGATGAAGAGAAAGGTTGAAATTGTTGTTCTCTGTTTACTCTGCAATACGAGTTCAATATTAATACTACCAATAACTTACTACATTCATTAACTGGTGATTGTGGCTCAGGTCATGTTTTCAAGTCACTCACATCAACTGGGATCATTCAAAAGTCTACAAGATCACTAGCACATCGGATTGATGGGATCTGGTAACCTTTTAAACTTTAAAGATATTTTCTTGCATTTGAATGAAATTGTTTTCAATTCCTTTCATGCTTTGGCAAAGATGGAAATAAATTTCTTTGGAACTAAGGTTTCTGGTGGGCATATGCTAATGCGAAAACCTACAGCAAGGATGGGTATTATAGTTTATTGGGTTGTACTAAATTTTTGGATGGTTGTGACATTATTGTAAAAATAATTCACTAGTGAGATTGGCTAGTTATACAACTACAACGTGAGGTGTCAATATGTTGAGGTATATAGTAATGATTCCTGCTATCTCTACTAAAAGCTAGAAATACATCTTGCTCGTAACTCATTTATGACTATTTCTCAGTGTTTCCAGGTATTTCATGTAGTTACTAATGGACATTTTAAATTCAACCAATACAAATGGAGTCGAAAATCACAAAGATGTGCTCCACAAACAGGAACAGGTCATTTTTTATTTTCTGTCAAGCGATTTTAATATATCCTAGCAGGGACTCAGCTCATGTCACATGAATTTGGTAGGATCCTGTATTTCATATGATTCTGTATTTCTATTGTTCCTATGATCATCCTTGAGTGTAGATTTAATTTCAAATCTAAACTTAGTTCCAAGTGTAGATTCAAAGGAAACCTGTTTTGATTTGGTTCCCAAGTTGGATGAGCATCAAATTCATTGTCTAGAGCACAAGTTATTGTGCAAGTACTGATGGGCTACAGCCTACACATTTTGCAAGGTGTTTAATTTACAGCATATTTTCTTTGCAAGGATAGCAATGCTTTGGGGAGGAAAGCTTTCTGCTATCATTGTTGTCTAATGCCCATTCCAGGAATGTAAGACAATAGGATTTCAACATTTGTTTTTACATCCATGATTCTTTTATGCTAATTTTAGTAGTCATAATAGTAGTACTGTTCAATATTTTTTTCTCTCAAGGTGGGTTTCAACACCCCTTATTTTGTTTCAGCCAGCATTTGTTGTTTTAACATGTAAAATAAAAATATAATATGGTATGAAGGCCATAAATTATGGTTATGAGGTAAGCATCACTGACTATGGCTAAGCAACTACTTCATTTTGTTCACAATGGTTCTGTTAATTTTTTCTTGGTTACCATGTATTTTGATGGTTATATACATCAAGGAGCGAGTGCACCAAATTGCAAAATGTGTAGCAATTCATAGAAAAAATGGTAAGAGTTTGATAAATGTCCAAGTTCCTTGTTGTCAGGGTCATCTGGTCAAGGAAATGAGATCTGTGAGTATATACCAATCATTGAAATGTTAAGATTCCAAAAAATTTAAATCAGTGGAAGGTAATCCTTTCATATAGAGTGGAACTTGATCAAACAAATAAGACAAATATCTCAAACAACTGTGCATTGCGGTCATGAACAGTGTTTATCCTCGTAGTTGAGAATATCTGGCCATGGCACTATTTTATAATGTTGTGGATGCATCTGTGTAGCTCATGACCAGTGTTCCACAAACACCTCACACTAATCTACAGATCGCATTAGCTTTGCTATTCATATTGTGGTAACCTTATTGGATGGTGCTCATTTCATTAGTAGCCATTGAATTTGTTATTATTGGCATGCCTCGTAAAATTGACAAAAACAATCTAGTAAAAATGCTGGTCATATGAAAATGACCAGATGCAAAAGTGGTTTCACAATCAAATGCTAGTGCCATATCTTGGTGGAGATGATATTTGTCATGAAGAGTTTTTCAAAATGATGAAAGCAATAGCAACACACACATTATAACACACTTGGATTTAAATGGGAAACCTGAGTAGGAGGAGGAAAACCCACTATCGAAATGGCATAGCTTGGTCATATTTGGGAGAATAAGAGTACACTAGTACAACTAATAGCATAAGTTCGTAATAGAGATAATATCTAACCTATTTAGCTTGGGACTAGGTCTCTACATAGCCTAAGGTTATTGACAATATCAATAGAATGATCAATGACCCTATCTAATGGTTTGTTTGATCTTGACAATATTGATCATGCACTTTATTTATAAATTATTACATTGTTTGTGTCGATACCTTATGGGCTTTACTTACAAAAAATGGGGTGCATTCCCACGCAACAGGCTTATATAACACTGAACATTATAATTATCTGAATGTCTAGATTTCAAAATATTCTACCAACTCTTATCTCTTTTGTGCTACTTTTATAGAGGCTGGTGACCAATCAGTATTATAGAAATCCGGTCAGATCTCTATTTCACATGGACACAAGGAAGCATGCTTGCATTTGGTATGATTTTAGTGCCAATCTCAGGTGATTGTGGACTAATCTATTTGCAGAAATTGATTGTGTGTATGTGTTGAGAACAAGTGATTCGAAAGTTTATCAGATCAAAAGTTCATATTTTGAAGGAAAATTTTATCAGATCAAAAGCACAGGCCATGACTGATGATATTGAGGCTGTTTCAAACAATTTTACCACTGGTATGCAGATATTACATTCCTATAAATCTTTTACTATTAGGAAACCTGACTCTCCAACATGCCAAATGAGTTCAAATGGAAAAAAAATAACAAGTAGTAGTTCTTTTTAGATTCGTGATTATAATTCATAGAAGTATTTTTTTGCATATACTAGTATATATGATTTTATTCCAAAGTGGCTAGGTTTTATGGGTGTGGTTCATGTATGAATTTTTTTGTGTTGATATGGCATGTCACTAGAATATATATGTATATATAGAGAAAATTCATGAAATTTTTGGAGTGAATATAAAGTGAATTATCCAGAGTCCAGAGTCCAAGAAAGAAAAACTCATGAATTTGTTTGATTATATATAGATATAGAGGGTAAAATATGATGGTTGTTGGCTTGATGCCTGAACTATGTCATGAACACTTTTAGGCTGACAAGTTAAAAATAACATTTTATAATTTTCGTTTGTTTATATACAAATATATGTTTGAAACAAGGACAAGGTAGGCATGTAGGAAATTGGGAATGTTGATGCTATTTGATGGGTTTTGATTATACTGGTGGTTGAGTATAACATCACAATAGTTTGATGGGGTTCTAAATCATTCATTAGTTTCCATAGTTGTCATGTCATTCACTAACCACATGACATATAGGGGTGAACTCCTTCATAGATTGCACTATGTATGCAGGTTTCTACCTATGCAGTCGAGCATAATTGTTTTGTGGATTCGTTGATTATCTTTCCTGTTGAAATCCATTTCCTGGTTTAGAGATGAGTTTTACTTTTCTTAGGTACTAAATAGTTGTAAATTTATCCATTCAAGTTTAATTTTAACCAATTCTTAAATTGAATTTGTCAGATTAGATTTTATTATTTTGCACATGATATTGGTTGTAGATTTATCCATTCAAGTTTAATTTTAACTAATTCTTAAATTGAATTTGTTAGATTAGATTTTATTATTTTGCACATGATCTTGGTTATTGTTGTTAGCTGTTGAACAAGATAAATAATTTGCTTCATTGTTTTTCTACTTTACAAGTGATATTTTTTTATTGGATTTTGCAGGAGTGAGCTTAACTTATAAGTGGGCCATTGAGTATGAAGATCCTGCTATTGAAGATTTGCCATTCAGTATGAAGAACCCGATGTTAAGGATTTCAAGCTGCTAAGTGTGGTTTTGAAGCTGCTGGCGTGGGATCTAAGTATGGTTTAGTGCTGACTATGGTTTTGAAGCTGTTGATGTGGGATCTAAGTATGGTTTTGTAGCCAAGTGCAAGTATGATGGTTTAGCCATTGTAATATTTTGAAAAGTGATGATTTTCCTGTAAAGTTATATGGAAATTAATATGAGTTTTTGAGAAAACTCATATTTATTGTAATACTTTTGACATCTCATATATTATAATTTGTGGTTTAAAACTTATATATATGGTTGTACTTTATGTTATGTATCAATGTTGTAATTATGAATTAATTAATGTGACATTGTATGATTTACATGTGTAATAGATATTATTTACAAGTTTTATAATTAATTATAATGTGACATTGCATAATTCACAAGTATATTAGATGAAAATAAATGTATGATTTTTTTTTAATTAAACATAATATGATATTAAAAATTTATATTGATTAATAATGGACACCATTTAAACTACTAAAATATAATGACCACACATAAAGCGACTAAAAATGACTAAATTAGTGACCAATAATTGAGAGATATGTGACCAAACAATGAGATATAAATGACAAAAAAAATGACCAAAATTCGCATATCAATGACCAAAAAACAGTTTTGGTGGCTAATTTATGGTCTTTTATTACGCGACCAAATTTGGTCATATTTTAGCTTGTCATGTGGTCATTAATTTGGTCATAAATGTGGTCATATAATTGGTCATTGATTCAAATACATGACCAAATCAATGACCAAATATATGACCAAATTAATGACCAACCGACAAGCTATAAATGACCAAAATAAAAATGACCAATTTTGGTCACGTAATAAAAGACCGTAAATTAGCCACCAGCGATCGCCAAACCAAAAGTGGTCATTGATATGCGCATTTTGGTCATTTTTTTTGTCACTAATCTCTCATTTTCCACTAGTGATACATACATATAGTGCTGAAGCATGATACTTAAAACATAAAACATTTTATGAAGCATAATCATTCATATACACAATGGAAGCAAAACATATCAATCAACATTCATGCATTTATATATCATCATTTGACATCTATATCATCATTCATCAATGGTAAATATGGAATTGCAGACACAAGTTAGGCAAGAGTACTTATCTTATAGAGAATTTGTTTTGCAACCAGCTACATCGCTACAACGTTCCACCCAACCATATGCCCACATGCTCCTTAATCTATCAGCAACACTGCCACCCCTGAGCCGGCCATGACTCCCCAAGGAATAAGGAACTGATAGGCTTACATGTAGCCAAGGATAACAACCCACTAGGGTACACAGTTCATCCAATCCGACACAGTTGTGTTTATCAGGTAAATATAAGATTAGCCAAGCCAACAAAGTTGGGTTTATCAGGCCATCCAAGAGCTGGGAGAGGCTAAATGCTAAGCTAATGAGCCCATTGAAGAGCTACATACACCATCACTATAACCAGTTTGGATTCTAGAACACCCACACACACCGAACACAAGAAATCAACCCTTTATCTGCAATGCAGTCCTTGAGACCCTGATCTCCCTTCCAGTGCTATTCATGGGTTGTGGAGAAGAAAGCCAGCTCAGTAGATCTGTCTATGTGGTTCTCATTCCACCAGGTTTATCAAGCACCTCAGGCCCTCATTCACCACTCCAATGCAGTCCGAGGACAATACCACCGCATGCGAGCAGCCAAGAAACTATTCAATCTTTTATAGGGAAAAATACAATTGACCAAAACCTAGGAACTCATAGCAGTCCTTCAAGCGATACCACCACAAAAGGGAAAAAAAATACAGCCAAAAAAATTGTGGAAAATGACATCCCACGATCAACCCTTAGCCCACAGTACACAAATCTCACTGCAGTCGTTGGGAAAACTTACAAAGACCGGGAATGGAATATACCAGACTTCCCAACTCTAGGTGAGAGACAAAACACAACCCATAGAACTATGGATGCAATTACAAACACAATTTCAACGATCGGAAGAATAGAACATTAAGAAATCTGCCAATGGTGGAAAAAGACACCCTCTCTGCGTGATCAGAAGAGAAAAAACAATCCACCAGCCCTCAAATTCATGAGGTAGAAGAGAAGCAACATCCCCACAGGCCAACAATCTATGCGGAAAAAGGGAAGGAGAAACCACAACCATCGGAATGTGGAACCTTTAACTCAGTCTGGATGAATAAACTGAATAGCCACGATCGGGGTAGTGGATAGTCCAACAGACGCATCGTGGAGAGAGAGTGAGCGGGCATGGGCATGGTGGTGGTTTTCCTACCAGCCAATCATTGTCCAAACTAACAATGGAAATAATTGAGGGTGGTGGTGAGACATGGCTTTCCTCCATGACTCAATGTTCAACATTCCCCTTCCTTATCCTTCGGAATCATGCCCCTTCTCAATTTAGTTGCCGCAAACATAGTTGGTTGGGTTACTTAATTAAAATGCATGTTTACATGATACCACAATTAAATATACACCGTATGTTCTGATATACCATCGGTAACCATTCCCAAAATAGAAACACAACATAACCAAATCGATGGTGGAGCCTTGGCCTTTAGCTCCACACCAAGACTGTTTACAATATGTGTATCATGTATTTTTAATGCAAGCGGGGTTAAAATCTGGGTATTACATTCTTTTTCCGCAAGGTAAAGGAGTTCCATGAACTACGCATGGGGTCCATGACTATGGATGCATTTATAAACAGATTTATGGATCTGCTGCAATATGTACCATATATCAAAGAAGAGAAGGTGAAGATCCAATAGTTCCTAGGATGTCTTCCTCCCTGTTTTTGGGACAGGGTAGAATTGGACATGCAAAATACATTGGATACTGCACTACACAAGGCCCACATCTATTATGAGCATGGGAATTTATGGCAAGAAAACCAGAACCGAAACCAAGAAAAGTCTAGAAACATTTTTGATAACCATAAGCCTGGGTCAAACCCACATCCTTATACAAAGAAAAATAACAGCTTTCAAGCGAACAAGAACTTGAACAAAAATTGTACAAAGCCTTATGTACTAGCTCCTAATGGTAATAAGTAAGTGGCAAGTGGAACCAATGCTACTCTTTTAGCAATCAAGCGATTGAAATGCAATGGGACACATTATGCCTGAGATTGTAAGAACAAGAAAAATGGATTCTTGCATAACCTGCAAGAAGAACCTACCATTGAGGATATAGCGGGAACCCCATGAATCTATGCAGCATTAGATGGCCGACAAGATGACTATCAATATACAACGCTCAAGATCAAAGGTAATATCTTGAACACCTTTCTTTCAATACTTATTGATCTCGATGCTTGTCGGAGCTATATTGCACCTAATATTGTTGATTTATGCAAGTTAGGAAAAGTAAGTCATGATAAACAGTGGCTGGTACAGTTAGCCACCAGTAGGAAATGAAAGGTTTCGGAGATTGTTAAAGAATGTAAAGTAAACCTGAATGGTTTCCTTACTAAGGTAAACCTGAACATCCTACCTTTAGGATCATACAATATTCTTATCGACATGGACTGGTTGGAACAACACCATGTCATGCTCGATTGTCTAAACAAGTATATCTTGTGTACTGATGCCCAAGGGAACCAAGTGAAGGTTCAAGGCATACCAAAGAAAGTTTCTGTAAGACAAATCTATACCTTACAGGTGAAGAACTGTGTTAGGAAGGGCTGGAAGTTGTTTACGGTGAACATTCGAGATGTAGAGTTAGATAGAGAACAACGCACAGAAGACTTCCCCGTTCTTGAATATTTTAAGGACGTATTTCCTGAGGAAATTCCAGATTACCTTTGAAACAAGACCTAGAATTTTCCATCGAAATGACAACAAGATCAGTTCCGGCCTCCAAATCCTCTTACTGCATGACTGCACTAGAATTGGTGGAACTGAAACTGCAGTTGCAGGAGTTAATGGAGAAGGGGTATATCCGACCCAGTGTGTCCCCTTGGGGAGCATCGATTTTGTTTGTAAAGAAGAAGGACGGTATGATGCGGATGTGCATTGATTATTGCCAACTGAACAAAATGACTATACAAAACCATTACCCACTCCCTAGGAAAGATGATTTGTTCGACCAGGTGGGTGGAGCCAAAGTCTTTTCGAATATTGACCTGCGATTTGGTTACCATCAGGTACAGATCTGAGACGAATATATTCCCAAGACCTCTTTTCATAGAAGGTACGGGAACTACGAGTTTGTAGTGATTCCGTTCTGATTGACCAATGCACCCACAAACTTTATGTGTATGCTGAATAACATATTCAATAAATATATGGATAAGTTTGTACTAATCTTTATTGAATACATTCTGGTTTATTCAAAGAATAAAAAGGAACATGAAGCACACCTTCACATAGTACTTCAGGTGTTGAGAGAACACCAGCTCTATGCTAAGTTTAGTAAAAGTGACTTTTACCAACCACAAATACAATACCTAGGTCACATCATATCCGAGGCACGAATAGCTATGGACTCGAAAAATATTCGATCTATAAAGAATTGGCCTACCTCGACTAGTATGACTAACATTAGGTCCTTTTTGGGTTTAGCTGGGTACTATAGAAATTTCATTGAGAAATCTTCAAGAATCGCTTGTCCCATGATGGCTTTGCAGAAGAAAGCAAACAAGTTCTTTTGGACTGACAAGTGTGAAGAAAGTTTTCAAAATCTTCAGCAGCTTTTGATGACCGTACGGGCGTTGTGGATTGCAGATCTTGATGAATATTGTGTGGTATGCACGGATGCAAGAAAGGAAGGACTTGGACGAGTCCTCTTTTAAAACTATCATTCAATATATTATGAATCATGGAAATTAAAAGAGCATGAGCAAAATTCTTCCATGCACAATCCTGAGCTAGCAGCCATTATCCACGCTTTGAAGATGTGGGCAAACTACCTCATGGGAAGGAAGCTCCTTCTAAAGACTAACAATATGAGTCTAAAGTATTTATTCGATCAACCTGATCTGAATGCGAGGCAAGCCAGATGGTTGGCATTCCTAAGTGAGTATCACTTTGAGCTAAAGCATATTAAGGGAAAACATAACAAAGTTGTTGATGCTTTGAGTCAAGGAACTCATATGATATATGAGGTGACCCTGATTCAAATTGATGTAGATTTGCATGAGAAGATTAGAATGGCCAACAAGTTTGACATGTTCTATGTGGAAATCCTTAGGAAGGTCCAGGAGGACAGGTTGTTTCAACAATAGAAGGATTACAAGGTGGATGACTCCAGACTACTATGGTCCAAGGATAGATTGTATGTTCTAGATGGAGGGGACATTCGGTCCATCATCCTCGAGAAATTTCATAGGGCACCTACTTCGGGCACCCAGGATATCAAAATATGATATATGCCATCAATAGACACTTTTTCTGGCCTGAGTTAAAGGCCAACATTGCAATGCTTATTGCAAAATGTCAGGAATGCTATCTAGTTAAAGCTGAGCGCTAGCACCCTTCGGGATTGCTATATCCATTTCCCATTCCAGAATGGAAATAGGACTCTTATCAGTATGGATTTTATTATTGTCTTACTGAAAAGCATCAAGCAAAATGATTACATCTTTTTAGTCATTGACATGCTGTCAAAGGTAGCACACTTCATCCCCATGAAATCGACCTACAAGGTTGTGAACATTACTGATATCTTCCTGAAATAGATATTTAGATTGCATGGGATAACCAAAGTGATTATGTCATATCGATATGTTAATTTTACCGAAAAAATTGGAGATCTTTATTCTCTGGATTAGAGACGGTGCTGAACTTTAGCACTGCTTATCACCCACCATAGACGGACATGAATATTGAAAGAGTAAACCAAATTGTTGAAGACATGCTTCAAATATATGTCATGAACAACCCCACCAAGTGGGAAGATTATCTGCACCTTGCAGAGTTTGCATATAACAACGGGTATCAGGCTTCTACCAAGATCAGACCTTTTGGGGTACTCTATGGACAAAAGTGTAGGACCCCAGTTACTGGGGACAGTCTGGTGAATTGACTCATGTTAGAGCTTGACCTGTTATTGGACTTGGAATAGTTAGTTACCAAGGTCCAGGGAAATCTTAATGAGGCACAAGACCGTCAGAAAAGTTATGCGGATAAGAAAAGGAAAGATAAATACTACCAAGCAGGTGAGCATGTTTACTTGAAAGTGAAAGCAAAATGAAGCTCATTGAGATTAGGTATGTGTGGTAAGTTAGCACCTATATTTTGTGGTCCTTTTGTAATTCTAGCCAAGAAAGGACCAGTGGCTTATGAGCTAGCATTACCTACGGACGTAAGAGTTTATAATGTTTTCCATGCATCTTTATTAAATAAATATGTTTAGGATACTAAGCATGTCATTGATGAGTCATTATTACAGGTGGAACCTGAGGCGGAATTTTCCCCTAAGCCTTTCCATATATTGGACAAAAGAGAATTATAGCTTCATAAGTGCATCGTAGTGCATCTAAAAGTTTAGTGAAAGCACTCTAAGGTATATGAGGATACCTGCGAGAATGAGGCCACCATGAGAAAGGCTTACCCTGCCTTGTTTCATGATATCATTCAGAGTCCCAAGAACACTAGGGACGATGTTGTACTAACCAGGGTGGGATGTAATATCCTGAATTTTGGACCTACCATTTATAGGCATGAGCCTATTGTCCATGATGATTATATTAATGTTTTATTTTATACTGGGTCAAAGACCCCACGACATATGGACATGCTAATTTGTTTTGTATATTGGGTGTAAGCCAATTGTTGATGATATATATGTATATATATGTTTTTTGTTGGGCGTGGACCCTGAAGCACATGATTGATGAAATATTTGTGTTGGGAGTGGACCCTGAAGCGCATGATTAATGAGTTGTTTTGTGTTGAGCATAAAGATCTAGAACAAATGAAAATATAATTGGAAATGTCGGGAATAAGCCTTGGAGCATTCCATGTTGATGTTAAGCACAAGCTTTGGAACATCGGATATTTGGCCATTGTATCCCCAGGTGTATTGTATAACTACATCCTAGCATTTAGTGTTGAGCGAGAGCTCTCGAACTGCACTATGTTTGTAACTCCCTGTTATAAGCGTTGATTATGGGCTTTGGTAAGCGCTAGGGTTTTTTGAAAAGATTAAAATCACCTCTGAGTGAAAACGACTCAAGGAATAATATTGATCCCACCATACTTATTTTTAAGTGATTAAATGAAATTTCAAATTTTTGTATTCTCATCAAGTACTGAAGAACTACCATGTTATATGAGGGAGATCCAACATGCAAGGATGTTTAAAGTTTCCTAGCCTAGTAAAACTCAG
This sequence comes from Pseudotsuga menziesii, assembly GCA_001517045.1. Lineage (NCBI taxonomy): Eukaryota > Viridiplantae > Streptophyta > Pinopsida > Pinales > Pinaceae > Pseudotsuga > Pseudotsuga menziesii. The sequence goes on along the minus strand of LPNX010143151.1, from coordinate 481,671 downwards.
CCATCTCTCTAGTTGACCTTCATAAAGAGGTGTGGTTAAGTCTAAGGGATCATGACACATGATGCCCAAAGACAAGTGTTAACAAGTATTTTAATACTATGTATTTTATACATAGTATGTATAAAGAATTAATTACGATTAATTCTATAATTGAATAAAGAACGAAGAGAAGCTCCACCAATTATTATTTATTATTAAACGATTAATAAATAGTAAAATATCTATAAAAGACTAACTAGGAACTAGTTAAAATTTCCTAGGTTAAGAATTGAAAATAACCCCCGTAAATTAAAAAAGGGTTAAATCAAGAAATCAAGGATTTCTTGATTTAACTGCCACTTTGACTGAAAAGTATTCCTATAAAGACTCAAGCCAAGCAAATGCTTGGGGGTTCTAATTTTCCATCTCGGAGAATTATTATTCTCCCTGTTTTTCTCTCAAGTGTTTCTTGGAGAATGTTTCCTCCAAGGAAAAGAGGTTTGATTCAGAACTGATTACCAGTTAGGAAACCCCATGTTAGGAGCTCTAAGATACTTGCATGTTGGAGTCGAGCTTGGGGAGATATGGATTAGAACCAAGAATGGTTATGGGTCATGGTTGGGAGGAACGTGGTCGTTCCCAAGTGATTTGGTCATCAAATAGAGGTCAGACCTGCATTGAATTGTTAACACTGGTTGTTTAAGTGTGCGGGTGTATCCATTGACAAAGCTTCAATTTCAGGTATGAAACCCTTGAAGGCCTATTACATTTCTTCCCAAATTTTCATTACCGTTTATATTAAGTAATGGCTGTAATGAAATTTCTAACCCTAATGGCTAGTTTTTATGGTTAACAATCTGCTAGGGGTTGTATCTGCAAATTACTAATCATAGGGTGGAGAATTTTTATCATATGTTGTTTATGTTGAGGGTTGCATCTCTCATAAATTCTCCTGTATTAACTAGGTTTTGATCTTAGTATTATGTTTTTACCTTGTTCTCTCTATTTAATACTCTGCTGACATATTCCATTTGTCCGGAGAGGCTTTTCCTAATTATCAGCAAAACTAATTCAGTATAATTTAATTAAAATATTGGTTATGTTAACTAATACAAGTTTCTAATTTAAACTAGATCTACTAGAAACATAATTCATTTAATAAACAAGAGAACAAACTATTAAAGACCTTCTAAGGTCTAGTCTACATAATCATGTAAAAAAAAATTAAATATCATAACATTCCAATTTTATAAACATAATCATAATTAACCAAACAGAGAAGGCATCTGTTGGGCCAAATTAATGTCATTTGAATTCCATCTTAGTAATTGCACGGCCATTTAATTTGTAAATCTGAGGTTCGTAGGCTTACGAAGCACATGCAAATTATATGCAGGACTGAAGTGAAATTAAGCTAATCTAACCTCCCATGAAACTAAGAATAATGTAATCTAACCACCCTTAAGCTGAAATAAGCAATTGCTAATCTAATGCTGGAAGATGAAACACACGGCTGAAAGTAAATTGCATAAAATAAAAACAATATATCAAGAGCAACAAGACAACACATGTGACCTCACATTAACAATCAAGCAATCATAATTTACATCACAAGAATCAATGACAAATTATGAAAACATCAAAACCAATATTATGTACAAAATATAAGAATTCCCTTCTCCATATTACAATGTCAAGACTAAATTCTACAATCTACTATTCTCTAAGATAATATAAGATTTAAGATGTTCTAAGATAATCTAGGATTTAAGATTATTGAAATGAAGAGATAGCACTCCCTTTTATGCATGAAGAAAATAATGATCTCATAATGAGAGATCCATTATTCACTCAAGCACTCAACTACTTTCCTATTATTACAAGATATGATCCCTTCAAATCCTCCACATATCTCTCACCAATCCTTCACATGTCTCTCAACCAAATCTCCATGATCTTCTCCTTGGAATATTCTTTGCATAACTATCTCCTTGAAATGGTGGAGGAGATATATGTGAAGTCTTTTCTTTGAATTAATCCTTCACATATTCCTACACATTACAAAGCTCATCCATACTTTGAGATATTAGTGAAAAACATGTTAATTTTCTAACATTTAATCATAAATTCAATTATAATACTAAAAATAAATAAAGTAGAAATAATAACGTGAAACCCACATATATGTATGGAAATTGTATGATAAAAGGTTAATGGGATGAT
>LPNX010143151.1:398959-478151 GCA_001517045.1 Pseudotsuga menziesii | reverse complement strand
GGTCCAAAATTCAGGATATTAAAGTTAAGTTTTCCTATTATAAAAATATTTCCCATCTATTCAAATTTTACAAATTATAATCATCGAAAGTACATGGAAACTAATCCATGTCAAAAAGAGTCTAGATATGCTCTGTCCTCTTGAGTCTGGAGGGAAACATATGATTTTACACTATGTTAAAGTGACCTTTCGCATCTTGTAAGAGATGAGGGAGACATACAAATATGACATTAATACCAAGATATAGATATACCACATCATGAGAATCCTGAACTCTTAATACCATTTCTTAAGACTTAGTAATTAAATAGGGCCTCTTGGTGAGGAAAATCTCATTTGGACATTATTTATGGTTTTTTTATGTGCATACAAACTTGACCCATGAGTTTCATTATTTCCTATCTCATGGCTGCTGAAGAAAGAATTCCCAACATGGTGATATGAAAAGATAGAATGGGAGGAGTTGCGAAGATAAGTTGGGAGTCCTATTGCTAATGCAGGGGATTCATATCTCCCCTGTTCAGCTAACAGAACCTTTATCTCATATATTTGGTCCTATAGTGCTTGGAGTGACATCGGATTGGTGGATGAGCACACGCTAATTCTGATCACGAGAAACAACTAAGTGGACTGTATCCAGTTCAGACACCAACTACAAATATGAGAAAACATGCAAAACCTATTTCCACCTAAATAGATAATTTAATGTTACTACACTAGGGTTTCCAATCCTCGATTGGATGAATCCATAATTAGTGCCAACGATGGGGAGTGGTCGAGTAGAAACAATCCATTATCTGCTATGAAGATAGTCTTTTCCTCAAAAGAGCATAATCACGGTGCCAAGAGATGGGCTGGAACAAGGAGTTGGACGACTAGTACTGTTTAGTGGAATTGTTGGGGCTCGACAAAAGAAGGAAGTCAAGGATGCAAAGAGAAGGGTTACACAACTATTTGATAGACACAGGGGAGGATGACGAAGCTGGTGGGAGAAATACTCGTTGGGGCTTATCCAACATTTTGACTATTAGCTAGTGCTTTAAAGTTTGGAATATGAAGGAATGAGCAATTTCACATTTTTTCATTGCATCTCTTGTTTGCTACCTTGCTTGTATTATGAAATTATTCATGATTGAGGCAATTTTGGTTGACTTTTAGCTTTTCCAACATTCTCATAGTGTATAACGCACTCGTGCCTAGTTTTTTTAGAATGAAAAATCAATTCCTTGATATTCAATAATGAATCAAAGAGATCTCTGTTAATACGTTAATGTTCCAGTTTACAGCAAATTATGGAAACTAGACAACAAAAAAGTCTAGTAGGACTTAAACAAATAAAATATGAATAGACTTTATTCATCTTAAAAAAATGAGCACAATGCATACTTGTCAACCAACAAAATGGGTATAACTAAACAGTAATATTAAGTAATATCAAACTGAGTAAGAACGATAATCCTCTACTTAATTATGAACTTAGTCTAATTCATCAACTGCAAGGGACTGTGTCCTTTCATGCACCTGTTCAGTTATATTCCTTGGCTTTCATTCCATAAATTACATCACTTGTATTGTCGAAACTCTAGTGGAAAATTACAGTCACATTCAATATTCATCCAATATGAGTTCAATATTGGTTTTTTGGTCTCTTGATCCTTATTATCCCCTCATCTGTTTTCTTAAACTATCATATGGTTTGTTTGGAATGTTAATGGGGTGTCTTCAAATCTGATTAGACTCTTTAACCAATTTCATATGCTCTTCATTAATTAATCCTAATGACCAAACTTGACATCTTGTGTATGAAATCTCGAATGGCATAATTACACATTTTTTATCCTATGGCATCCATGAATCATCTATTTCAAATTAGTGAAGAAAAGTGCATTAGAAAAATTAATAACATCAAGGAGATACCGTGAAGAAGAATTTATGGACTTGCCAAAATTGTACGTTGAAGGGGTGCGTATGCTCGAGGTATTGTATAGAAGAGAAAATGTACCATCTCAAATAGATATATCGACCTAGCTAACTATTCAAACTTGATCTGTGCTCGATAAATGTTGTTAGCACGTAAATAATTGATGTGAGCTCTAAACACATGTAAAGATTGAATAAGCACGTTAACATATTCAAGAACATTGAAACCAACAACAATAGACAATTCAATAATAACATACCAAACTGAGACTGCTTTGACTTAGTCAACTCGTTTCTTCAATCTAGATATAAAGAAGGGATTAGTTATTTCATAGCCACCTTTATTGGAGTAGTGTTTATATAGCTTATATGATAAATCTTAAGCTATGACTATCCTCACAATCATTTTGTTGTATGCTGAGAGTTTATCTTCTCATATGTTCAACTTTGTCATTTATGATTATTCATGACACTTATGATATCTCACATTACAAACAAATGATATTTTATATTTACAATTTTTTGTATTTTTTGTGTTTATGTGGAATTTTATAATTAGAAATGATATTGTTTAAATTTTTTTTTTCTTAATATATGTTTTTCTTTAATTTTGTTTGTCCTTCTAAGTTTGTGAATTAATTTTCTTCGTACTATTTTTAAACATTATTTTGAAAATAAAAAATATTTAATTTTGTTAGTAGTATTTTGAAATATTATTTTGAAAATAATAAAGTATTTAAAAATTACTATTTTTTTATGAATTATTATTAAGATATGTTTGTAATTAATTTTACAATAGATTTTTTATTTTATTTAATTATTAAATTATTAATATTGTTATTATAAATTTGATTAAATGTAATTACATTAAGAATATGGGGATGTTTTACAATCCAATATAGAGAAGATAAAGAAGATGTCATTAATGTTACAACATAACATATTTTAATACTAAAAAATAAAAATAAAATATTAAAGTTATAAATTAGTAAATAAAAACATATACCCTTAAAAAAACATTACATATCTAATAAAAAGTACATATATACTCTGGTAATTTAATGATCATGATTATTTATAAAGTGTAATTTTATTTTAGATGTATAAAAATTTTAAAATAAAAAAAATTAATAATAATAAACTGGATTCTTCATAAATCTATATTAATATAAATGCAAAAGTGATTTATTATTTTAATTAATCACATTTAATTATACTTTTATCATAAATAACAACACGTTTTTATTTTATTTTTTAGATACCCGACCCAACTTTGAACATCCCTTAAATTATGTGATGCTTGTATTCACTGAATTTTGAAGAGGACTTCGGTTTTTATTGGATTCCAGCCACCACCTTGATAATTAGTCAACTTTTTAATCACATCTTCAGGAAAAGGAAAAAGAAAGCGTGTAAATACTTTTTGTGGCATTTTGTATATTTTCAAAAGCTGTTGTTTTCCTGCTCATAATGTGCAATAATATTGATTTCGGATTCTTGAGTATTTTCAGCTGTGAATCATTTGGTTCGCCAAACAGTGTAGAATAAAGACCCGCAACAATAAAAAAAACAAAACAAAAACAAAAGGCCTACAACACTACAGCAATATAGGAATCAATGGCATCTGGAAATAAAGTTGTGTTTCGAATTTTTAAAATCGGACGGCGCATATCATCTTCTTAAAGTTGGAAACGTACAACAGTTTATCCAAGTATCATTATTTGAATGTGATAGCTAAGAGAGAAAACCGTCAACCCTTAACAAAAGCTTGATGCGTGTAATTTTACTTCCAATCACTCGAAAATGTTGTAGATGTTAAACATGTATGTCTTGAGGTATTTTGATGGCTATTGCTTACCAAATGCTGGAAAGTTCAATATTCCATCTTATATCCTGGATTTCTTACAGTTGTAGATTAGAACATATAGAATAGATTTTACTGCTCCAGTAGGCACATCAGTGCTTTTGATGATATTTAAGCCAGCTATGTCTTCAAAACGTGTCTGTTATCAATTTTACCCATCACATATTCAACTATTATGTTTTAACTACATAAATATACAAACTAGATAATCTATAGTACTATCTATAACTGAACTATTATATATAAATATATAAGGATATAATACATAAACAATTCTGGAAGCTATTTATAAACCATTCTACATTTAAATCCAAAATAAATAATCCATTTAAGACCCATTCTACATTTAAATCCCAAATAAATAATCCATTTAACACCTTTTCAAGGTCTGCTATATTGAAAAGAAACTAAAACGCAAATCATTCCATTAAATATTGGCATCATAACTAAATGAACAAGAATGTGGTGACAATCCTTTGGTCCAATGATTCACATCTTGTTCACATCTCATTCTACATTCCTAGAAATTAAAGTAAATAACATCACAATTACATATAACTTAACCAAGTAAAACAATTAAACAATTATGCCATGTTATAGAGAGGTCACGATATGGACTAAGTTTGTGCTATTTTGGAGAGTGAACCTTTAGTCTAAGAGGTTTTACAATGCCTTAATTTAATAATGGTTTGTGTAAAACGCATGTATAAGTGGATTAACAATTTTTTAAAATGTGGTTAAAATGTGGTTGGTGAACATGTATAGGCTATGAAGCTCCTTCTTGCAATCAATGTTGATACACAAGGGTTACGGTAAGGGTCTCCTCCCTCTGTTGGCTGTGACGATGTTTCTCCTCGAGGCTTTCTTTTCGGTTACTGTTTGCTTCTTGAACCTGTATTTTTTGGTTCTCTTCTGTTTCATGGCTGTAGGGTTTACTCTATTCGTCTCCTCTGCTCCTCCTTGGGATTGTTCAATGAGCCGTTGCCGACGACTGGAGTCCATCCTCATGGGTTGAGGACTAGTACCAACCAGTTAAAAACAAGTGGGAACTGTACATAGAAGTCGGTTTTGGCTTGGTCCTTTGAATGGGCTGTGTTTTCGGATGGATTGTGAATCCGTCACCTTTTTTCTAGCGTCGTCGTGATGATTTTTTTGTCAAACCTCTAGAAGATTCTCCATCTCCGGTGTTTTTTGGGGTTTGGGGGTCTGTTTGTCCTTTCCCCCCACATCCGCATTGTCTCTGTCTGAAAGTGGTTTTCATCTTGTGGGTCGTGGTATTGATTAGGGTTTGATTTCTTTTAACCCTGCTGTTCCCCTTTGTTACTTTTTTAACTAGGGATTAATTAAGTTTCTCTCTGGCGCTTTGGGTTTCTTCATGTCTCTTTCTAGGGTTTCGTTGGCATTTTGTTGTATGGTGAGTCACTTGTTGGGGATCTACTTTCTGTCCTTATGTCGAAGACCCATGATGGGTCGCCCGACCCATCGGCTGACTTCGCTGCTGCTCGCTTCCGTCGTCGTAGAAAGGCTAAGGCCCATAAAATTTTGGATGGGAAACTTTGATTTGTGGTTGGTCGAGATATTTATTTGGATAGGGTGGAAGCATTATGTGCCCAAGCGCTGATTGGCAGATTGGAATACGCTTCGATGGACAAAAAAGGCTGGTTTTCTTGGGCCACTAAAAACTAGAAGCCCTTCTTATCATACGTTCCAGCCATCAGTCTCCTGGTTTGGGGATCGATAGTTTTTGTCTTCCTAGGGGATGATCATGCTACTCAGGTTCTAAACCGCCTTTGGAGAGTTGGAAAAGGGTCTCTGGTATTAGATCATTGGCATGTAAATTTTGATCCTACGCATGAAAGGGTAAGGAAACGACGTTTGTGGGCTCTTCTACCGGGGCGTCCATTCCCGCTGTGGAATCGTCCTCTCTTGGAAGGTGTGGGTAACACTATAGGCCGTTTTGTGGAACTTGATGATGATTTCATGAACTCTTACGACAAGAGCATGGCCAAAATATTTGTTGAATTGGACATATCGAAAGGGTTACCAGCAGAAATTGAGATACTCTGTCAGGACCGCCTGTTCATACAACGCCTGGACTATCAAGGTATTCCATTTAGATGCAGTTTCTGCCGGGATACAGGTCATTTGCGTCGAGCTTGTCCGTCTTTTCGTAATGGCTCTTCATCCTCGGATCAATGATCTCTTTCTGTGGCTCTACTGGCCACCTCTCAAGTTCAAAAGGAAAATAAGGTAAGTTGGACATCGGCTCCTCCAACCCCTTCTATTGGTATCCTAAATAATGCTTGCTCCCTATTTGATGATGTTTCGGACCTTGATTTGGCTTTACTGGACTCTGTGGTGGGTAGCAGAAGTACTCTTAAGCCCTGAGCAGACCCAAAAGCGCTGGTTGTTTCTTCTCCTCATGTCGGTCCTCCTTCACTTGATCTCACAGCTCCGATATCTAAGCTTTCCCCTCCAACATTAAACCCTCCTTCTCTCACCTCTTCTGTTTCTCCTACATCTTGTGTGGCCCTGCAGGGCTCTCATTCTCAGGCTCCCGTTGCAGCGATTCCAGTGGTTGTCACGCCTCGACCTTATCCATTACTTCTTCTGGAAAATGTTTCGCCTTCTCCACTATTTACTGATGTAGACTTTCCTCCTCTCGTCACCTCTAGTCCTATGCTCTTGTCTCCACATAATCCTGTCACCTCTCCATCCTTTTCTGATCCATCTTTAACAAAGTCCTTGAGTATTTTTTTAGACAAGACTCCTCTTTCCCCGTCGGTTCTCCCTCTCGATTCCATACGATTTGAGAATGTGACTATAAGGAGGAAGAAGAAAAATACGTCTCCTCTAGATGTCGTGGATCCCATCCCGGTCCCTTATACTCCATTGTCCACAAGACTTAAAGCTGTGGCTCGCAAGCCTTCCTCTCCTCCTCAAAGCGTCCTTAGAACTTCGACCCCTCATCTGATTGATTCCTAATGCATTTTCTCACCCTGAATGTTCAAGGATTGGGGGGTTTAGCCAAGCAAAAAAGCCTCTGTCACCTGATTGTTACTCTCTCTCCTGATGTCGTTCTCCTTCAAGAGACAATGACCAGTTCGTACCCTGCCTTATTTGCCTTTTCCAAGCTCTGTCGAGGATGGGAGTTTTGTGCTCTTAACTCTAAAGGTCTCTCTAGGGGGATTCTCTCTGGATGGAGCCCTAAATTGCTCAAATGTAAATCTTTCCATACAGCTACCGGTATCCTGCTCAAAGCTTCAATTAGTGGCTCTTCTTTTGAGCTATCTATTCTTAACTGCTATGGTCCTTACCTTAATCGTGATTCTTTCTGGAGTGCTGTGGAAAATGGTGGTCTCCTCTCATTACTTAACCTTATCCTGGCTGGTGACTAGAACTTCACTCTTAATGCCTCAGATATTTGGGGCTCTAGAGCTCAACTGGATCCTTTGGGACCTTTCTTCTCCAAGCTTTTCTCTGATCATCATTTAGTGGATGTGGCCCCCTCCTGTGCAGGCCCTACTTGGAGGAATGGTAGGATGGGGGAAGACGGTATCTCAAAAAGACTAGATCATTTTTTATTATCACATCAACTTGTTAGCTCTCTCCCCAGGTATCGGGTTTGGGCTCATAGATGTGGTATTTCTGATCATTTCCCTATCTTACATGATTGGCTAGATCAACAGAGTACTAGTGCTTTTCCCTTTAAATTTAACCAATCATGGTTAGTCAATGAGGATTTTGTCAAGATGATTCATGCATAATGGCCTCTTATTCGTTCGGATAGCTCGATGGATGCTATGTTTGAACTCTCTTTTAAACTTCGTGTTCTAAAAGATAAAGCCAAATCTTGGACTAAAGTTGAAGCTCGAAAGATGACGGATAAGTCAGTCTTCCTGGAAGAGGAGATTAATTCTCTTCTTTCTTCCTCTCATTCTGCTATTTTAAATGAAGATCAATAGCAAAGATCGAACTCTCTCAGGGCTGATCTACAAAAGGTGTTAGATCATGAACTTTACTCAACAAGACTTCAAAGTAGGGTTACTTGGGATTTAAATGAGGATGCTAATACCAAGTACTTTCATGCGGTGGCTTCAGCTCGGAAAAATCATAATGCTATCTGGAGTTTGCAAGATGAAAGGGATACTTGGGTTTCGGATGATCATAGTATCAAATTCCTTGGGACTCGTTACTTCAGGAAGATCTTTGAAGATGATCATTTGAATAATCTTCTTGCCCAGCTTAAGGTTATTCGCCTTTTCCCCTCCTTTATCATTTCTGAAGAGAATGTGGCTTTCACTAGCTCTGTCACTATTTCAGAAGTTGAGAGGGCCCTCAAAACATTTAAAAGAGATAAGGCGCTAGGCCCGGATGGCTAGCCTGTTGAGTTCTACCTGACTTTTTTTGACCTCCTGGATCCTCTCCTCATCAATATGGTGGAAACTTCTAGGATTATAGGCAGAGTGGCACTCGCCCTCAATTCCACTTTCCTAGCTCTTATTCCTAAAGTTGATCTTCCTGTTTCCTTTGCTGATTTCCACCCCATTTCTCTCTGTAATCTTTGCTATAAAATCATTTAAAAAATTGTGGCTCTGAGACTCAAACCATTCTTAGATGCTTCCATATCTCCTCAGCAATTCATCTTTCTAAAGAACTGTCAAATCCTCGAGCCCATAGCCATAACTCATGAAGTTTTACATACTGTTAAAAATCACAAGAGATGTGCCCTCATCCTGAAGTTGGACTTGTCAAAAGAATTTCATTGGGTTAATTGGACCTTTGTACGTCTTATTCTCATTCAGATTGGGGTTCCACTTGTTGGGGTGAATTGGATTATGGGTTGTATCTCTTCAGCTAAATTTGTCGTCCTCATTAATGGTTCTCCTTCTACCTTTTTCCCGGCCACTCGTGGTATCAGGAAGGGTTGTCCTTTGTCTCCCTTGTTGTTCATCCTGGTTATAGAAGGTCTTAGCCTATTGATAGAAGATGCAAAAAGGAATGGTAAGATAAAAGTTATGCAGATTTCTTCTCATCTCTTCGTCACTCATTTACTTTTTGTAGATGATGTGATCTTGTTTGTCTTGGATTCCCTTGAGGAATGGATGGCTTTCAAAGTCATCCTCGACACATTTTGCGAGGCCTCTGGTATGTGTATAAATATAAATAAATTAAGCTTTCTACATAATGATTTGGATGAGGCTCTTCTCTGAAGAATTTATGGTCTCCTTCCATACAAATTTGATTTTCTAAACAAAGGATTTGATTATCTTGGTTACTTCCTCAAGCCTTCGGGTTATCTGATAAAGGACTGGCACTGGATAGTTTCCAAATTTGAGAAGAGGATCTCCCATTGGACTAACCGGCTACTGTCTATTGGTGGACATCTAGTCCTCATTCGATCTGTTCTGTCGAGTATTCCTATTTTCTGGTTGTCTCTCATTCCGATACCTACCACAATCTTAGACAAACTCAAAAAACTGATTTTTTCCTTTCTATGGGGCTCTTCTTCAAAAAATAAAAAATTTCATCTCGCTGACTGGCAAGTGCTGGCTCATCCGACTTCTCTTGGTGGCTGGGGGATTAAGGACTTGCCTAGCTTCAGTCTTTCTCTGAGAATGAAAAGTTTTTGGCTTGCTCTTAACAGTGAAGGCATCTGGCATCATCTCATCTCTGTTAAATATATGAAAAACAGGACTTTACACTCCTGGTTAAGGGAAAAAAGATTCAATATTTGGAATGCCTCGATAATTTGGAGAGGTTTCATTTACCTTACCGTGGATTGGTAAAGGGATTATTTGGCATGTTGGTAATGGTTCGGCTATGTGTCTTGGTGCGGATCCTATAGTGGGTTTGGGTTCCACTTTTATTTTGCCGAGAGACTTGAGAGAGTATTTGGAAGATTCTGGGATATGCTCTCTAGCCCAAGCTATGAATCTTACTTCCTCTACTTTGGGCTATTGGTTCACGGCTGAGGAGCTTGATCTTTCTAGTGATTGGAAAACTCTTCGGGACAATTATATAAGGGGGCTGGAATATGGCAGAATTCAACTTTTTGATCATCATGATACCCTTCTTTGGTCTCATAATAAATATGTAGGCTCTTTAATAGTTGCAAAAGGATATGATTGCATTCTCTCTGTCAATTGTTTAGAGCTTCAAGATCCTGCTCTGGATTTCCCGAGGACTCAACGTATTCCTCTGAAAATAGCATGCTTTAGATGGCTATTGGCTAGAGGACGTATATTAACTTGGGATCAGCTCTAGATTAAAGGGTTCTAGGGGTCGAGTCAATGTGTTCTGTGTGAAAGGAATATAGAGGATGTACATCATCTCTTTTTGAATTGCCCCTTCAATATGGTTATTCTCACTCATTTCGCCACTAAGTTTGGATTCTCCTTTCCTTTCTACGACTCTATCTCATCCTTTCTGGCTCAGTGGTTTAGCTGCTCTGTGCGCTCAGCTCCATTTAGATATCTGCCACTTTTTATCTTCTGGAGTATCTGGCTTCTTCGTAATAACTTCCTTTTTGAAAATATGGAACCTGTCTTCTCTACTCTTATTTCCAGGATCAAAGGTTTCTTAAATTCTTACCCTGCTCCAATAAAAATTCTTAAAATTTGGGATATTGGTCCAAAACCATGGATGGCCTTTCCTTATGGATTTTTCGATGGGGCTACTACAGGGAAAATTGGTGTCTCAGGATTTGTGATCTATCTAAATGATGCTCACTTCTTCAGTTTCTCCTTGGGATGTGGTGGCAACACAAACACTAGAGCGGAATTATTGGCTCTTTGGGCAGTTCTTAGAGTAAGTTTATTGATGGGTTTCCCCATTCATATGGTTTATGGTGACTCTTTGGTTATTATCTCTTGGTTCAATAGACTTTCTCCGCTTGATGTTCCTGCTCTGATGCACTGGTGTGATGAAATAAGAAATATGCTACAATTGGCCCCTCAAGTGATTTTCAAACACATATTCCATGAGCATTACTCGCTGGAAGATGGTCTCTCTAAATAGGCCTTGAAATTGGATATGGGTTATGGCACTTTCTCAGAAAATCTGGATGGTATGGTCATCAATCATGGCCATTTTGATATTTCTAATGTTGCTGAGTTTCTTGTATTTCAGCCTTTGATTTTCAGCATTTGGTTGATCATCTTTTCTTGTTATGTTTGAGACCTCTCAGTCAGCAATTCTTACTTAGGAATGTCTGTTTGACAATCATCTACGTTACTTACACAATATATTCTGACCTGATATTTCAGGGATGATGAGAAAAGTCTGCTATGATCAGACTTTTTTAATTATTCTGGAAGGCAGTTATTATATGTCTATGTGTTGTAATAGTTTGCTTCAGTACTCTCAGTCACAAAGATGGATTATGTAATTGATGTCTTTTGATTCTTATGAATAACAAAGACTGGTATTTTTTCCTCTGAAAAAAAGAGAGGTCATGATACTACCCTGTGGGTTCTCAAAGCAAAGTCACACGTCACTATAAATAACCATCTCATAAATTTTATAAACATCAAAGAAAATTACAGAACCCATGAAACTTTACATATAAAAAATTAAACAAATATGTCATTACACAAGAATTGTTCCTTTTATTAAATGATAACAAAATGGTATCACAATTCCACATAATTAGAATGGGGACACAATCGAGTCCTACGAACATACAAAGCCAAGCCTTTTACATAAATTAAAAGACAACTTAATACAAATAGCCACGAACAAGATTCAAACCTTATGGATTTTATTTACCAAGGCCATGCTATACAACAAAGTATGTGGGCTACATTCATACAAACAATACTATTACAATAAAAAAGCATTATGCGAAGACCTTGTTTTCTACCCAATGTTGTAAGCACAGCCTCAGCCAATACAAGTATTACATTGAGTTCATGTAAAAGTCTAACCAACATCGACGAAGGCCATCATGGGATTGTACCGATGGGATTTTATAAATCCACATTATATACTTAACCCTAAAATCATACACACTAAAAAACCATATGAAGCTACTTAACATTCACCCAAGCCACGACATACCAATTAAAGTTACACAGTTTGAATACAATTACCACTAACCTTGTTAAAGGCGTCACTCCACAAGTTAAGCAATGAAAATTAAACAGTAATAAAACACATGGAAGCTATAGCATCCACGATGGGAAAGGCTCATACAATTTATCACATGGCCATACCCCACGCTGTCAACCATTTCATCCAAACATAAATACTCAACACACTGACCATAAACAAAGGTGTATGCCTCTATATAAACCATCATAATAACCCTTTAGCACAGAAATTAAATTCCATACACACACAGTAATCAAATTAACCATGGCCATCTCATAAAACACAGGGGATTTACATTATGAAGAGTAATACCAATCCCAATCTTTCGACACAGACACCATTAAATGCCGAAAAGAAGTCCACACACGCATGCCAATGGGCTATGGCCCTATTGCAAGAATTGGTCACGCCCATGGCTCAAAATCCCAAATCCATTTTATGATTTACATAACCCAAAATTTAAATACACACACCCTATGAGAAATGCTAGTTTTCTCCACATCCAAAACCCACACCATTAATTTAAAATGAATGTTTGTGCAATACAAAACCGGAAGGTGAATTCAAACCCCACATAGAACCCCAACATTAAAACGATGAAACACAATGTAGACAGGCTGAGAGAAAACAACCACAATATTGTTGGGAATTATTACCTTGCATTTGGCTCACAATCAAAACCCCGACAAAGCTGGAGCCATGCTGCTCAGCGCCACACTTTGGCACCTGCAACCAACCAACGAAAATACGAATTAGAAGTATGGCAATGATCAAGCTTCAAAGCAACATGATCTAGCACGCACAAAAACCTCAAAGCAAATCTCACCTTCTAGGTTTGAAGGTCGCCTCCATAACCTGTGCGCTGAGAAGAAAAAACCCCAAATGAGAATGAAATGACCAAACCATCATGAATCAAGCCTAAGGGAGGGATACCACAAAAATCAAGGTGCATTAATTGCATGAGTTGGTTTCCACCACCAAAGCCAAAAACCACTATGCTATAGTTTGGTAAAGTTGCATTAGTATGGGCCTCCATTGCCATGCAAGGGTTAAACCCCTTTACCATATATTCCAACCATATGTTATGTCGCCACCCCAAATCATATCACAAAATAACACATTACAACAATTATGTTATAGTAAGGTTTAATATATTACAATGTTAAGGTTTAGTGCATAGTCCATCCTTGGTGTACGGTAGTCCTAAGTCAAGCCACAAGGCTTATAGATTAAATAACATATATACCATAGGTTTAAATCCTTAACTTAATACAATGAAAATTTTCCTAAGCTTAATGCTTAGTGAACATGGCATATGGAATATGCCATGTTAAAACATTTTAACCCTCATAAAAATCAAAGGTCCGTCCTTAAGCCAAGATATTGACTTGCAAATAAAAGAACATAGGAAATGTTAATAATTTTCAATAAAGCAAACATAGAACGTAAAAACATACTAAAACATAAATGATGTGATACAAAGCCATAATGAAGCATAAGTAATATACACGAAATTCAATAGTGATAGCTAAATTGAAGAAAGTAGTATTTTACCTTGCTATACTTCTGAGTCAGCAAGAAACCAAAGTCAACTAGCAGTATGTTCTTTAAGATCAAGACTTTTAGTACTCATTAAACAAGACACCATTGCAAAGTATGAACTGGATATGAAGTAAAAGAGGTGCCTTAGTTTAGAGAACTAAGTAAGCATGTGAAAAAATAAACACCTTTACCTCTAAAAGTGTCATGGGAGAACGAGTCCTGCCACTCCGTCCACTTTGTTTCCACAAACAAAGTTAAGTTAGGACTTTATAATTAACAAGTATCTCTATGCAGAAAGAATGAAGCATTTAAATCTAGTGACGACACGTAAGTGACAAAAGTATAAACATAAGACTAAGCACTAAACAACAGTACGACCTCATAAGTAAAATACATTAAAAATAATGACTAAAAGTAAAAGACAGAGCATAAGAATAGATTATGAATAAATAGTGGTCCATGAAGTGTATGATATAGTTTCACAAGTGAATAATGTTTTGTCTAGGTAGGTTTTACTAGCCTATAAAAAAAATTATTTTGAATTTTTTGGGACATTACATAGTCTCATAAGAAAGCATATCAACACCACACTACTAGCTCCATCAACATGCCCATTCAAAATATCTAATAAGTATCATCAGTTATAGAAGCTCGAAACCCTTTGATATGCCAGAACCCTTCCAAAACAGACGCTCCTTCTTTTGCTAAGATATCTGCATGAGAATTTCTTTCACGATAGATGTGCTTGAGCTCCACATATTCAAACATATATGAAATTATATTTACTTCATGTAGAAGCCATAAAAGCTCTAAATTTTGAATTCTGTAGTTACCACTTGCTCAATTAATGACTAACTAGGAGTCACCAAAAATCTAGATCTTAGTAATATTATTCTTCCTACCTAAGGTAAGTATAAGCTTTAATGCACAAAGCTCAGCAAAGTTGTTAGTCCCAACCCCTAAACTAGGTTTAAAAGAAAAATAATGTTCATAAAAAATGTAAAGCATACCTTCTGCTCCACATAATTTTCGTTCACCAGCTGCCGATCGATAAAAATATCCCCAAGGGTAATATTTATCAATAGGTTCAACAACAACAGACATAATTTTCATAACATCATTGTCCTTTGGAAAATATCTCACCATACCCAAACTAAAAGAGGAAACCTGTGAAGGTCTCAAAGAAATATCTTCAAAGCAAATCTGATTTCTTGCTTTCCAAATAAACCACATAACTATAATAGGTGAAGATATAATATGCCCGACCTCGATATTAAGACACCAAGTCTTCATACAGTCTACCACAAAATTCCCACTCCATAGATTCCTGATTTTTAACTTATCTTCAAGATCTAACCAAACACTCATGGTAAAAGGGAAATCCACACCTAGATAAAAATTAGTCTCAACTTTCATCTTAAACAAATAACATCTACCAGTTCCTTCCTTTCCCTTCCTAACAATAACATCCCATGTGATTTCCTTATCAGAAAATAAGAACCAACATAAGATTTTTGACTTTAGAGGACACTTTAGCTTTCATAACACTTTCCACCACCAGGAATATTCCATCTCATGCTTGTCTAAGATTAAATGAAGATAGGCATCTTTTGGAGAGTATTTACCATATTTAGACAGATTCAATACCAGTTCATCAGCATCATTAGATATTCTTACATGACTAGATTTGAGAATAGCTAAATATTCATTCCAGCATGTTATATCCTCGATGTCCACTAACTTAAGATTATTAGTAGATTTCCAAACCTGTTCCATCATAAATGTCATTCCAAGACCTCCAACATATTTTAAAAAAAGATTCCAATAGAATGTAATTTGTCAATCAATAAAGATGGTAAGAGGTGTCTCCATTTGCATCCCACCATACCAACCAATTAATTAACCCAACTCATTTCATGACGCTGAGTAAGCCTTAAAATTTACCAAATTTACACTAAGTTCAATCAAACTCTGCAATCTTTGAGGACATAAGTCCCTGACTTCTTTAACTATGGGAAGTACTTGGGATTTTCCCAAAAACTCATTATGAGGAGTACCACAGTAACCCCAAAGTAGCTAGCTCCTAAGAGGAATTGCCAAGAGAAACGAGAAACGATCCCTTTCGATTGAGTAGAAGCACCGGTGAGGAACAAGCCAAGTGTTGTCTTCTAGCAGTCTTGGTGGCCGAGAGACCACCTTCATCCAGTAGGAACCCATTGAAACTAGGGTCCAAATTTCATACCCACCAGTTTCATACACACAAGCAAACACAATTGATCCTCCATGATCTTTTTCACGCCTAAGAGGCAAACCACCACCATTTGGAACACTTAGTTGGCACCATCGTAGTCGTTCTCAATGATCTATGACTCCATCAGAGGGCCGCATAGCCTCTGATTTGGATTCATACCCATATCATTCTGAGCCAGACCTCCACACCACACCATCTAGCCCCATGGCTACAGTAAATCCGGATCCAATTTCTGGTCTAACCTTAGCAAGTGGACCCATGTCCACATCACAACCTGTCACCCACAATGTGGCAAGTAGCCCAAGCACAGTCATGCAGATGGTCATTAACCAGTTTCCACCACCAATAGTGACCAACCAAGCTGGCCCAGTGGTAACACATGGGGGCAATGGGCCCTCCACACACATTGTCCCCATTGTCATGCAGGGGGGCAGTGCACCAACCACCCACATTGCCCCTACCACCATTCATGGGGGCAATGCTCCTGCCACTCACACCATCCCACCCACAACACTTGGGGGCATTGGCCCATCCGCCATGGTACCACCACAAGCACCCCAAGCTGTGCATATGCACTATGCACTTGCAAACCCCACCCCCATTGCGGCCCCATCCCACATCAACTTGGGGTCAAATATGCCATTCATGGCCCACTAGAACTTTCTTGAATTGGCTATATTGACGAATGACCCCATCCGTCACCAAGATTTTTGGCCACCCATGCGAACTAAGCTGCCATCGGACATCCCAAAGTTCAAAGGAAAAGCCGAGGAATGTCCCCAAAGTCATATAATGATATTCCATCTATGGTGCTCATCTAATAGCATCGTAGAAGATTCCATCAGGCTGAGGCTGTTCCAATGCACCCTCATAGGTTCTACATCCAAATGGTACATTAAGCTACCATAAGCCAAATACCCCAACTTCAACTCCCTAGTCTTCATGTTCCTATAGTATTTCCAACTCCCTGTCAGATATGATGAGGGGGTGGAGATCCTGCTATCCTGTCGCCAAAACAATGCCACCCACATCACTGACCATATCCATGAGTGGTGGTGGCATTACAGCTTATGTAAGATCCAACACGATGACAGGATCTTCTTGGATTGGTTCCTCAAGAATTTTACCCCACCCATCGCAAAATACATCGCATCTGAATGTCCCCAATCTGAAGAAGAGGCCATACTTAAGGCACAACAATTTGACCTCATCTACGCCCAGTCAGGATACTTGTACACTATTGTTCTAGACGCTCCTCATCCAAATACCTCTTACCGCGACGCACAAGGGGCATCCCACGTAGCACATGGCATCATAGTGTCAGTCTCCCAACAACCACAGTCTCGACCAACACCACCTGCCACGGCACCGCAACCAAGAAACACTGCTAATGTTGCTTATCAAAATGAAGCTCTAGACTATGCTTGAATGATGTCCCGGTCTAGAGCAACCACCTCTTATGCACAACATATGCCACTGCAGCAAACTCAGGTGATAGCTTTGCCAACACAACAATATGTGGGGCAAATGCCCACATCCGTGGCACCACCACCCCCACAAATATACTATGCACCACCAGTGCAACAATTTCAAGACCCCGCCCCTGCTCCACCCACTCCATTCGCTCCATTGGGACAAGTGTTCACACATCAAAATCCTCACAACCAGCCTGCCCCCAATAATCAACAAGGGCAAGCTAGAAATAACTGGCCTCACAACCAAGGCAATAACAAACTGCAGGGAGGTTGTCAATAACCAAACCCTCCTAATAATGTCACAGCTAACCAACCAGCCCAAAACCCCCTACAACAGAATGCACCAAGACACATCGCATCGTTGCACACAAACCAACCCTGTACAATCTGTGATGTCTATGGGCATTACATGTTTAAGTGTCCCCTCATGGCTCGCGCTAAGCAGGCCATTCAAGATGAGGCCCAACAGGCCGCTAATGCCCCCATCCAAGCCCAACCCAACTAGGCACCACAAGGACCTCCTCCCATGATGCTTCAAAACTCACTACCAGTCCAAGGATTGGTGGAAAATGATCCCCTTCCTCAGACCAATCCCAATGCTTCGGGGGCACCGCCCATGGCCAAAATAGGTGTTGACCACCTGATGACTATGACCACTGAAGAGTTCAACTTACAGACTAGACAAAATTAGTACGGTACAACCACCAAACCTATTGACTCATCAGCTGCATCCACGTCTAAGAAAACCAACCTACCTCTCTAGTTACCTCCGTTCCCGCTCCCCCCCATACGCAAAATTGCCAATAACGCCACAGCTAGAGTTGTAGTCCGCTATAGCATTGTGGATGATTTGGCCCAAACACCAAATGCCATGTCTGCTCTTGAGGTACTTAAAATGTGCCCAATGCAGCGAAAAGCCTTACTAGATGCTCTAGGGGCAGTAGACCCCTTTGATTCCAAGCTAATCACATTTGACACAGAGAACAGATAGATGTGCATGCCCTCCACTATTGTCTTCCAAATCCTAGTATCTATCTGGAACTTGGTTGTGCACCGATGCATAGTGGATGAGGGGGAATCCACGTGCATCATGTCTACCTTAGTTTGGCAGAAGCTTGGATCACCGATTCTGTAACTGTCTTCCATGACTCTATGGGATTATGATGGACACCCCACTAAAGCCCAAGGAATCCTCCCCCATGTCCCCATCACGTTAGCTGGGAAGATAGTCATGATCAACATCAAAGTCATCAATGCTCAACTGGATTACAACCTCCTCCTTGGGAGGAGTTACATGTATGTCGTGTGAGCCATTGCGTCAACTATCTTTCACCTCATGATGTTCCCCCACAAAGGGAAGATTATGATGATTTACCAGCTCACCTACCATGATCCGCAAGGGTTAATGATGCCTGCCAACATTATCCCTACTATCACCACCACCGATCCGCAAGGGACAACTGCACATGCTAATGTCATCCCTACAACCAACATTGTGGTTGAAAACACACCAGCTTCCCCACCATTGAATGTGGGCCTTGGGTTGTTTACCGATCCCACCATGACGGCTCCTTTCCCATTGATGTCACCACCACCGACACAAAAGCAAATTGCAAACTTGTGCATGGTCTCATCATGCACCACTGCACCCAAGAAGCAATCGTAGCTACAACCCCAACAACAACCACAACATCATCCACAGTCACAATGCCAATAGCAGCCACAACACCACCCACAACAACAGCATTACGTGCAGCCGCAACCACAACCTCACCCCCACATGCAACCAGTTGGGAGTTATGTGGGCTCATCTCTGATCCATACAATTCCCTTCCTCTTTCCCCCACCTGGTGTCATGAGCAAGCACATCATGGACACCTTAAGACTACCCAACCTTATATTGGGGATCCTGGTGTGGTATTTGGATGCACCAGCTCAACCAGCCATGCCCCATTTTTTGTTAACTCTAGTGCAACCTATTGTGGTTGAGTATCGCCCCCCACCCGGTCCACATAAACCAACAAACACACCCGCACCTACATCTCCCCAACCCAAAAGGGTGAGGGGGAAGAACACCAAAGCCACCGCAAAACCATGGCTAATCCCACCTTGTGCCATCTGCGAACAACATGGCCATCCAACTTAGGATTTCCCTGAAATCCCAGTGATCTGTGTGCATCTGGATGCCATGGATACAAATGAAAACATCCTCGTGGTTGAACTCCCAACTGTGCCAGTAGTAAAGAACAAGGGACTGAGTACAAACCATGCTTGTGCCCTTTACGGCTTGTATGTACATTACTCCCACCATTGCCAAGACTTGCCCAAATTTTGAATGGATCTTGCTGACCTCTGTCACCATTCCCTTAAGTCTGAGATCACCCTGCTCAAAGAATTTCACCCACCACCGCCTCCTTTGTCCGACCCCATGTCCATTTACATGATGTCTAGTTCCCTCGACCAGCTCATTCCCATATCCAATGATGGTCCATCAGACCTGTCACTTCATTGCTTCAACAACGATGAGGAGATCCTTGAAGCCCTGACCGCCTCAGAACACCCTTGGGATGACATGCACCATCGCTCGTTCTTCCTCTTGGAAGAGCTTGTGTCGCAATCTGACCAGTTTTCCATGGAGACCAAAGATTTCATCCATGGGAAGGTTGATTGATTCAAGAACCCAATCCCGGCACTAGATTCCTTTGAAGAAGGGAACATGGCAAAAATTTTGTGAACAATTAAAATTGACATCTCAACCAACTCTGAGATTATTGAAGAAATCATGTTGGGGGCATTTTTCTCCCTGGAAGAGGTCAATGCCTACACCGCTCTCTTTCAAGAATTATGTGACATCTTCACCTGGTCATACACTGAAATTCCCAGCTTAGATCCATCCATCGTGGAACACCACATCGACACATGGCCTGATGTGGCACCCATCCACCAAAAGCAATGGCCCATCCATCCATCCAAAGTGGCAGCAGTGAAAGCCAAGATAGAGAAGCTGTGCATGGCCGGCTTCATATATCCCATTACATATAGAACTTGGGTTTCTAATCCTATTCCCGTGAATAAAAAGAAGGGTACCATTCACATTTGCACATATTTTCACGATATCAATGGGGCATGTCCCAAAGACAACTTCCCCACACCATTCATCCATCAGATCATCGATGCATGTGCTGGACATGAGGCCTTCTCCTTCATGGACGGTTTTTCTGGATACAACCATATCCAAATCAAAAAAGAATACCATTGCAAAATGACATTCACAACTCCATGGGGCACATTCTCCTACCAAGTCATTTCCTTTGGTCTCAAAAATGCCGGAGCCACCTTCCAGCGCACGATGATGCACTGCTTCCGTGATCTTACTCACATCATGTTGGTGTGTTTCGACAACCTTGTTGCGTAGTCGCAAAGACACAGACAAGACATAGATGACTTGCGACAAGTCTTAATGTGATGTCACCAGTACAGGATTCACTTGAACCCATTGTGTGTTTTTTGTGTCCCCATCAGTCGTCTCCAATGATTCATCGTGTCACACAAAGGAATGACCCCTGATCCTGGGAATGTCCAAACGAATTTCCCCCTAACGTCACCCCTTTGAGTGACAACATTCTAAATTGTATTATAGTATTTTCATTTTTTTTTTACACATTTTTCGTCAATTGAGTCTTATGTATCGTTTCCTCTCATTGCTTCAGATGGAGCACTCCTCCGATTGCTATATGGGATTCGTAGATGGAGCAAGCAGATGGTACCCAAACCTCACCTTGGCTGCATGGATAATATACTCCCCATCACATGAGTTGATCCATGTCGACGGAATATTCATGGGCACTGGGACCAACAACTAGGTGGAATATGATGGTGTCAATGGCCTCTTAGCCGCCATTCTACAATTACGAATTCACCATCTCGATGTCTTCTTAGACTCTCAACTGCTTGTTTCTCAACTGTACAATCATTGCTGAGTTTGCAATCCTTACCTCTTTAGAAAGTACCTATGCACTAAGCACATGATCAGAACATTTGAATCCATCACATTCACACATGTTTCCAGGAACCTCAATAGTATCGCAGATCAAATGGCTAATGATATTCTAAATTGGCACATCCATAATAGCATATAGGAAACATACAACCAGAACAAAATGCATAATCATGTCTAAAAATACACACAGAGTGTAATAATATATCACATAGGCATTTGCATTCCACAACATAATAAAAATACTCACATAATAAAACCATAAAAGCACATCCACGTGCATCAAAAATATATAGATATAAATCCATAAGTCGCATGTCCACAATATGTCCAATACAAAAAGAGAGAAGCCACATATGCTTTCTCAACAGGATATGCATAAGAGACACAAAAACCCCTAAGGGCACCTATGCAGTAAGGGTCATCCCCACAAGGATACTAATCTGATTCAGACCCATCATCTGACTCAGACTCATCATCTTCCAAAGAATATGAATCCAATGCAAGAACACCACCTCTCGCCATCTGGTGAAAGTGCTCGCAGGCCACTGCCATCTTCCTCATGATGCCCGTTAGCTTAGGAGGAAGATTGTGAACAGCAGCAATAAAGTTGGTGTTCACGTGTTGCCAACCAACATCTGACACCCTAGTAGCCACCTCCTCTATGTATGGCACTAGCCCATCCATGTCCCGCTCTCGCCTGCGAGGGTTCCCAGAAGGTGACACCGTAGAAGCTGCCATAGGAAGCATGGTAACAACCCACCTCCAATGCCCAGGTGGCAGGTGAGGACCAACATCTACACACACAACCAAGGACACCATCAGTCCACACACATCAACATGAAAATAACTAACCAGCTCAACTATACTATGCACAAAGATGAACATAAAAACATCAAGCACACATACCAGCTGGTTCCCAAGCCTGACAAGGAGTTTGGGGCATCTTTGGATCTCCCTGGAAGTCCATAACCGCGTACGGGTACTCCTTGATCACCACAAGCAGCTAAAGCCACTGCTCCAACAAATCCTCCTTGAAGAAGCATCCCACTCTATCGCCACCTTTGATAATCATCATCTGGCACCACCTATACATCCTCGACTCCTGCGGACCACAATCCTCCACAGCCCGATGAGGACAAAGTGTAGGTACTTTCTCAAAGAAGAAATCACATAGAAAGGAGCCAAAGCAAAAACCAGTACCACTAGTCTTCGACCTGTTCAGTTGATGCCGAACAACCTGCAAGTACATCTGGCCCCATGCATAATATGTGCCACCAATAGCACGCTTGACTAACTATAGCTAACCACCAGAAATATTTTGGCTCCCCATGGAACCCAAGATGCACTGTAGTAAATTCCCCACCACCTGTGTGGACAACTCCTTGATGTCACACATCAGGATGTAAGAACCACGCACATATGTCGTAGCGTAACAGTGTCGCTCGCATAAATCCTCTAATGTCTCCCCCTGATATAGTACAGGAGCCAAGTCACCAAATACTCCCAATATTGGGAGCCCAGTAATGAAGTACACATCCTCCAGTGTAATCTTAATACGCTATCCCTGGAAGAGGAACACCTCCTCAGTAACATCCCAAAAACTGATAAGAGTTTCCATAAACAAACCCAAGCTCCGCATGAGCAGAATCCACATGAACTTCAGTAACCCATAGCGGACCAGTGTATCTCTAACACCCCCATCTTGTAATGATGCATCTCTGACTAGCTTGCAGTCTCTCTCCCTCCATTTGATCTCCACCATCCTGCACAAGGCAAAAAACCTGATGTCAGACCTCCCCACCATCAAAAATCCACCTGAAGAGGGCCAGGGCACACTTAACTGAGCAAAAGAAGCACCGAGGGTGCTCATAATGGCCCAACAGGTGTGCCCAGGGTGCACCTTTCCCTTCAAAATGAATGACCTGGTGCATTTGAAACCCCAAACAGCTCATGGGGGGCCTCCAGGTGGTCAAATCCAGTAAAAAATGCATCAAAATGAAGAGGTTCAGTGACAGCTTTTACCTACAAGTCGCGGCTCGCGAAACCATCGATCGGATCAAGAGAAATCATAAAATAGAGAATTAGGGCCCACCTCTCCAAATCAATAATGAACAGTGACAATGACACTTTACCATGTGGACCCTCCCCTTTTATAGGCCCCATTTGACCTAATTTCTTCCGATTGACATAATAGGACCATACAGACTCTGTTTGAGACACCGTTCATGCCATAGGTTTCAGAATTATGCCCTCTATCCCCTTATGAGACCATCGTCTCATGTTTAATAATTCAATTTTGGGACCATTTCCCACAAGTCACCTAGACTCACGAGCCCTGACATAATAATGCGAGTGTCTACGGACCATTAATCGTATCACACTACCCGGTCGGAACTCATGCAAGCAATCGGGCTGCCGCCTGTTAAGGATTGTATCATATTTTTACCTTTTGTATTTGTATTTGTCTTTTTCACCACACCTTACGTAGACATCTAGACCATAGTCCATAAAAAACCTTTGTTTTTCTTCCATATATTTGACATAGAAGTTTCCACGGGCCACTACCCATTAAGAAATGTAATTTTAGCTTTTATTTTGTATTTTTAGCACATAGATTGTCTTTTCTTTTTTTACCACACCTTACACAGACCTATGGACCACTGTCCACAAAACGATTTCTTTTCTTGCACGTATTTGGCATATAAATTCCTTCGAACTTGTACTTAGATTGCATGTGGTCGATTTTGTCCACATTAACACACACACATGCTCTCCTGACCTCTGTCTGAGATCCACCTTGATTTGCATGCCTCTGCCGCACCGTCTCGCAAGCCTCTGGTGCGTCCTATCCCACGCATGTATTGGTATGTTTGAGATCCTTCTGCTCAGAGAACACTATGTGGATGACCTTTGGACCTCTATCCACCATCCCGACATGGGGGTACCGCTCGTGCCACCGCAATCGGTTGACCACATGGGAGTTTCATTTAAGCTCTTTTTTGACTCCTTAAAATAAGGAAAAGATAGCCAAGCGTAGCTGCTTCCTTTCCCTCTCGTTAAAGTATAGGAAAGGGCATCTACATTGTCTCATTTACCTCCTTTTGTGGACCATTTAGACCATCTCATGAAAAGGACCTCCTTGGCACACTCAATCCAAGACCTTTCCTCTCTGCATACTTTTGTGCTTTCTCAGGCAGAGGGGCTGCACTTGATGAAAAAGCTCACCATCAGTCGTTGTTAAGCTCTTTTCCAGCCATTTCAACAAGAAAAGATTGCCGAGAAAACTTGGTTTCATTCATGCTCGTAAAATTATTTGAATGATCGTCCAGTCAGTACAACTTTAAACTTTTTCTGCTTGATTAGACTACAAACGGTAAAGAAGTCTCTCATCCCCTCCAGGATGGTCGAGCTCTTGTATGTATACGTTTATCCTTTTTCGGGCATAGGAGACTACAAATGAAAAATATCCCCCATTGGAGTCTTTTTTGTGCTTTCAGACTCACTAAAATTGAAAGCACCATCGAGCATTTACCTTCTTGGGATCGCCAAAAATCCACGACATCATACCACAACGGTCTCCCTAGACACCACCCCACAGAAAATAGTTTGGCAGCATTCCCACATTAGGTTTCCTTTGTTCAAAGTACTCTACAATGTGTTTTACTTGGATCCCATTATTATCAAAAGTGTCCACCTCCTCCAAGTATCCCCCATCTGCAACAACATTCCCGGTATTACAGCTATGATCCCATTCCCATGAGTTAAGTTTCATTTTCTACCTAGTTCACCCTACCACCATACTCTGAAAAAAGGAAGTTTGAGTCTCCCACTCCCCCGTTGCCCCTGTTTATTTTTTTCCCTTCCCTTCCCTCCCCCCTAATTCAATGAGTCAGTCCGCAGATTGCTTCACATCTTTATGTTATCCCTCGTGCTCCTGGTCAAGGAAACATTCTTCACCTTGACTAGGGTCATGTCTCTCTCTGTCGATGCCAACACACATATTCCATAGGATAGACCCAGAGGTCCATGTACCTTGGTTTCATTGACATCATTGATGAGTTCCTTGGACCACTTTAGAGGAGTCCTTAGTGCCTCTTGGGATGGTTATTTCTCACGTGCTCGACTTTAACTCCATCATCGCACCATTGAGATTCATACAGGGTTTGTTCCACATAGTACCTAGTCGAAGACCCCAGATGTCACCTGACTCTAGCACATTGGTGAGTCCACTCGAGGGACCTAAACAGGTTACGTCCCTTGTGATTTTTGGGTTGCATTGGAGATAGTGTTCAGAAGCCCCGGCAGTGCTTTGATATACCTTTATGATTGATGCAGCATACTTGTACCATAGAGATTCTGACTCTCAATCAGTGAGTCCATACAGCTATGTACCATTCCAGATCAAGTAGACCGTTATTCATGAAGATATAGCATTCCATCAGAATACCATGGGTCTAATGTACTAGATAAGTATTGTACTCACCCTCACAGGAGAGGCAACCAGCATTGTAACATCAGTTGTATATGATCAACTCTTGTATTTTAGAGCATGGATCAAATGATTCTTTTGACATGGTCACGAGCATAGGAATGCCTGCCTCTTCCGCATACATGTCACACATTTATTGTATCTCACCCATTGATGGGAACCAAATTAATACAAAACCAAAAGTCACCATGCCCCAGCCCTGGAAGCACCACCTCTCGACAACAAATCCTATGATGTCCATCGGCCATACATTGAGCTCCTACCCTCACACATTAGGGGGCAATCTATTAACCCAAAAATCCCCCACACAGCTCTCAAGGGCCTATACCACCCAAGGACACCATCCCATAGCACTCATTTTACTCCATAACACCTTCCATGACCTTCCATTTGACCGCCACACCTCCAAAAGAGCCCAAGGATGAAGAAAAGGGCTAAAAACCCTAAAAAAGAGCTCGAAATAGACCCCCAGGAGCTAAATCCCTCAAAAGGGGGACAAAACCCTGAAAGGGGCTAAAGTTAGGGTAAAAGGGGATAAAGCCTTGACCAATGGTGTAAAATGCTAAAATCCCTTGGAAAAACTATAAAAGGAGGGTGGGGCATCACTCTTAATAGACTCCTCATTTGCGTATTGTTATTCTTCTTGTGGATGCTTTGAGACCTCTTGCTCTTAAACCACCCACTCTCCCCCTCCTTTAGCTCCATTTCTCCAAGCCATTGCTCCCCAACCAAGAGAGAGGTGCTCCCATGAGCTAAAGCATGGTGGCCCATTTCCACCCAAGTGAGGTATAACTTCTTTTTATGCATGTTCATTTGCTTATTTTGTTTTCTAACCAATATTTTTATTTGCAGGTTTTCCATTAACTTTGTTTGCAGGTTGTTTCATAGTAGTATATGTTTATTTTTGTAGGTTTTGGAGGTGGAACCCTAACCCACTATGTGCAGAGCGGTTCACAAGGGCTGCATCTCCATATTTCTTTCTGTTATTTGCTCTTAGATGTAGTTTACAATAGCTGTCATTTACTTGTTCTAGTGTAGATTAGCTTAGTTTCAATTTGCAGCTCTGTTTCAGTCATTTTTACTTCCTCCTTTTACTGTTTCCTAATGGTAGGAGCCTACCCTTGTGCCCTATAGGCACAAGGAAGCCATTCTTACCCTTGTAGTGAGGAGAAATTCTCACTACAAGGTCGTTCCTTTTCTTATACTACTCAAAGCATAAACTTTCTTTTCTTAACACTTGATCCAAAGTATTGGGGTTATCCAATTCAATCTGATCTCTATAAAACTCTAGAAGGAATCTTAAGAATCATTGGACCTTGAGCTTTTCTTCTTTAATGTAAGGAACGAACTATAGCATATATAGAAACTTATTGATGAGATCATCCATGGTCATTTGACCAATTTTCAATTCATAAAATTCCTTGGTCCTTATTTCATAATAGATTTCTGATAAGCACTACTTCTTGAGCAGTTTCTTAAACTCCGACCAATATAGGTTATTCTATTTTAACCGACGGGAGATATTTAGGTCTTGGCAACAAATACTAGCCTTCCTTTTAGGTTGTAGACTTCCATCCTTAACTTCATGTTGCTGGAGTAGTTGTAAATATGAAAGTACTTTTTAATATCCAGCAACCAATATTTTGTTTCTTCTTCGATCGTGGATTCCCCATCAAAACTGGTGGGTTTAATTTTGTTGAATTATCCTTCTAGGTGGTATACTATTCTGTTTTTGGTTTCTCGAGCTTGAATCCCATATTTTTTAGTTTTCTGGGAGGAACTACCTTTTCTTCCATCACTTCCCCCAACTCCTGGGTCCCTACTTGCTTTTGGTGGTTTTTCCCCATTTTTTTTCTCCTACAAACTTTGTAATAGTATCTCATTGAGTTCGTGTTGTTTCTCTTGAGCCCTTTTTAGTTGTTGATTTTGTGCTTTGAAGCTCTGCTTTCCCACTATCAAATTCTTCATAGATTCAAGTACCTAGATGGCTTCAAAATGATCTAGTTTAGGATGCATTCGCTGAGGTACTGGTGTACCTTCTTCAGGTGGATACTCATGATCATTTTTTGAGGCCATCACTACACCCTGTTACAGAGAAATTCATGTTTTTACACAAAACATTCCAAAAAAAAACATCAAGGTTAGAACAAAACTTTTCCATAATTATCCGGAACTAGGTGTTCGTAAAGGGATAAAGGGTTGAACCTGTAGCTTAGATATCATTTGGGACATAAAGAAATAAGCTGATAAGGTGCAAAAAAAAAAGTATTCAATATAATTCATTTCACAAAATTTTTGGCTATAACCTTTCATAAAAAATGTATCGTTAAGATTAAAAAGTAAACACCATTAATTTACACAAGGAAATACAACCTTCTGCAATTACATACACTTCTACAACTAAGAAAAGTCATTTACTCACTCAAACTAACTTTTTTTATTTTCGACCTGCACATTCCTCAATGCGGCTTGTGACGGGAGGAACTCTACAAAACACCATTGCGATTTCCTACCCTTTCGCTTTCTACATTCCACCTTTTTGCCTTCTGCTACATACTTCGAGAGTCAGGAACTTAACATATTCCAAACTCACATCACAACATTCCCCCTTCCACTGTAGACTTCGGGAATAAAAAACCTATACGATGAACTTATCTCACCACATTTCTCTTTATTTATTCCTCCTTTCCACCTTCTATTGCAGACTGCGGGAATCGAAAAATTAACAAACGACGGAATCATTTATCCATATTTTGACCATCCACATTCCTCCTTTCCTCCTTCCACTACAGACTTCGGGAATAAAAAAATTAACAAATGATGGAATCATTTATCTACATTTGTTCCTTCCGCATTCCTCCTTTCGATCTTTCCACTGTGAACATCTAGAATCAGAAAATTAACAAATGACAGAATCATTTATCCACATTTCATCCTTCCGCATTCTGCCTTTCCACCTTTCAGTGTGGACTATGGGAATCATAAACTTAACAAACGACACCTTCATTTGTTCACCTTGCTCTTTCTACCTTCTTGCTTCTAGAAAAGGACTTCGGATCATGGAAAACCAATACTTGGCCCTCATTTCTATTTATGATTTCTACCTTCCACCTACTTCCGTCGCTTGCAGAATCTAGGGCATAGAAACATACACTTTACCTTATAATTTTCGACTCTTTTACTAAATTTAAGTTTCTTGCGCTCTAATGCAGAAAGTCTAGAATAAAAAGAAAGGATGAGCAACATGTGCTCTCCATACTTAGAAAAATAGGATCTGAGTATTATTTATTTGTCTCAATCTTACATTCTGGGAGAGCCCTCATTCCTAATTGGAAGATGCCCTCACTTGATTCCTTTGTCGAGTCCTTAATACAGGTGCAAGAGAAGTTGATCCAGATGGTAGTCATTGAGACTTCCAAAGGTCAAGATCTCCTAGTGATAGACTCTAACAAAGTGCAAGCTAAATGAAACTCTAAGGGAAAGTGCATAAAAACAACTAATTCAAAGCCTAAATAGAATCAAAATAATTCTGAGGGAGCTTCAGGCTCTAATAAGAAGAAAAAGTGTCCCTATTGTATGAGGGGTTTTCATCCGGAAGACTCATGCATGAAGAAGACTCTCAACCAGTTGAAATATCTATGTGTATAGAACAATATTTCATTTCCATGAGGTGCAGAGATTTATTATCATGAACAAAATACTTAAGAACATGATATATGCTTGCATGCAAGCCTAACTCCGTTGAAGGATTATTTGATAGATTTTGGAGCATCCAACCACATGGTTTCCTCTACGAAATCCTTCATGACTTTCCCTCTATGAGGAGGACCTAGCACTCATATGGGAGATGACTATAAAATCCTGGCTATTGAGAGAGGTTCAAAAAAATCTAGAATGATGAGCTCATGTCCTTTCCTACAACAAAGCAAATTGTTGAAGATGAAAAAGAAGCATAATTTTTCACACAATCATTTCAAATTGAAGAAAGTCTCCTTGAAGAGACTACTTCTCTTGTTGCACTAGAAGTGTATGATATCTATGATATCTCATATCCTCACATGGATGATCCACAAGAAGACATTTGAATCTTTGTTTTTGAATAAAAACTCTCTTTCCATTCTTTGCAAAACTTCTCCAGTGATTCTTCTATTTTAAGTTATGTGCATAGTTTACTGGTGATTGTTTCATAAAAGGAAGATGAATTTGATTGATCTATCTCTAATGATGTTGCTGGTGTTCAAATAAGTAATACCATGGATATTTTGGAAATAATATCAGATTGTAGCAGTGATCCATTCACTCTCATTGATCTAGTACTTCCAGTAAGTTCCTACATGATTGCATGCACCGATTTTCAGAATTTTGAAGAAGAAGAAAATTGTGCATCTACCATATCGGTGGACCACACTCTTGGATATGATATGAACCTATTTGTATCTGACATGATATTATTTGGATCTGATATGATATTATTTGGTTCAAGTTTTAACTTTCAAGAGCTTTCAGTAATGCTTGTAGCTGCTCTCATCCATTTTGGTGTGAAAAATCAAGTACTGCAAATATCCTTCAAAGTTGTTGCTGGCGATTGATATCATTCCACACTATTGGATATGATTATGAACCTATTTATATATGATCTAATATTATTTGGTTCATTTTTTAAATTTCAATATCTTTGAGTAATACTTGTAGCTACGCTCATCAATTTTGGTGTGAAAAAACAATACCGCAAGTCTCCTTCAAACTTGTTGCTGGGGATTTGATGTTACTTTCCTCTTATGAGTTTGATGATATTATATTTTTTGAATAATTAATCATTTATAAAGCTATATAATATTATTGATATTAGACATTCTCTCTCCACAGTCTCAGGGATTCTCTATCTATCTATTTGATCACATGCTCATCTCCTCACAGAACGAGTAAAAATTGAGACATTATGCATTGGCCTAGACACTTGCTCCTAACACTTGGGGATGTTTTTAATTCACATGGTTAAATTTTCAAGGCTGAACTATGCTATTTTCTTGGGTTTTCCTCACATGGGTCAAATTATCAAGCACCTTTTCTCTCTTATCAGTTGATTTTTAGTTGCTCTACATGCCTCCAGTTGTCATCTTGTAGCTGTCCATATTCATGATTCACTTGAGCACATTCTTCTTCTTCCAAAGAGGTAAATTCCTCTAGACATAATCATTTTGTTTGGATTCATAGGTTAACATGCTGAGATTAAGGATGTTGCTGCACAAAAGAACAAGAATATTGCTTTGTTGTTGCATAGTGTTGCAAATTGCAACAAAAGGTTTTGCAAGTTTTTAACTTGTATTTCCCGATTCATATTCCTCACCTCTTGATGTGTTATAGCTGATTTTACCACACATGGTGAATCACATTTTTATGGCCTTCCCTGTCCCTCTGCAAACTCCTTAGACCCCATGGACCATTTTTGTTCCTTTGATATTTCCAAGATTACTCCTAAAACCATGTAAAAATTGTCATACGCAACTTTTAAACCCTTTCTCGGGTATATACGTGGGTTTGACCCCTAAAACCACGTACAACGAGATGTGTGCAAAAGGCCAAATACTTTCGGAGTTTTCCTTGATGTGGATCCGACTCACTTGTCTCCTCGTTTTCCATATGCCTTGAGATCGCTCATATTTGAATTTTCATCACCCCATTCAAGAGCTATATAAGGAACCCTTTGAATACATTGAAGGCATGAGGAATTGAGAGAAAGAGAACTATAGTCCATTGTTGCCGGAACTTGTGCATGAGTATGCATCCCTTTGTCCCCTGGAGCACTTTTGTGTTCTTCGCAAGCTTGCCATTTGCTTGTGAGCTTGCTATTGAGAGATCGAGGATTGAAGTGGTGGATGCCCAAGTGGGGGACTCAATTTTTCCGATTCGCAAACATGACGACAGAGGTTGTATTCATTGTAATCTGTGATTTTATATTAATAGAAATATCTTTTCCTGTCCAATAATGTGTATTTGAAGGAATATTTGATCCATTGATGATTTCAAATGCTGATATGTTATTGATTATATATGCTAGAGTAGATCTAACATGAATATATATAGCATGATTGTATTGTTTATTGAATGTTGAGGAAGCAATTTATCAATTCAAGCTGGAGTTGGAAAGCCCAACGGGGATCTACATCAACCATCCGGAATAAGGTATGAATCAAGATACTCTAGTGTTAGATATTTGGTTTTTCTTGCATATAGGAAATGATTGATTTCTGGAGTCAAGCTTTCTATTGTGGTACCCCAAGCCATAAGAATTTCTCTTCGTAATAGAATTGATGACTCCACTAGGGAGTTGCTAGTAATTTTCCTTTGGGTGTTTTTATCAACATTCAATGTTCTTGAATTGCTCTTATTTCTTTGTTTCTGAGTTGGGTTTGGGGGCATGTTTTCTTGGTAGTGTCTGATTGGTGTGAATTTTATCTTAGTTTATCTTTCTTCCTTTCTTTTTATACATTTTTCTTCATCTACGTAAGTTTTTAACTCACAGTCACGTATACACGTGGCTTTGAATGCTATATCCACGTATATACGTGGGTCCACTGCGTACAGTCGCATATGCATTGAGTTTTTCCTTTTAGAGGAATATGGATTGTTGCTGGGTGAATTTTGATGATTACTGAGTCTCCTTTGACACTGCTAGAGTCTGTATACACCTCTATTTCTGACCAAAGACACTTTTTTTTAGGGTAAATTTCTTTTTTAAGAATTTTCTTGTCATTGCATTTTCAATTTTTTGTTTTGGGATTAGTGCATTAGCTTTCTTTTACCTTAGTACTTTTTGTGAGTGTTGTTTGAATGTGCTTGCAGAGTCTGGGGTTGGTAGAATCATTCTTTTGCTTTAGTATCTCATTTTTTCAAAAAATCCAAAAATATTTACTTCTTTGCATCAATATGCATTGCACTTTGCATTTTTCGTGGTACTTGCACTAGGTTTGCTTAGAGAAGTATTAGTTAGGCTTTCATATGGGAATGACTGCATTTGTCATTTGAAGAAAATTTTGCATTTCATGTAGTAGCATGACCTATTTTTCATTTGACAAAATGCATTTGCATTGATTGTTAGGTGTGCATTTTACTTCGAGTTGCGTCATAACACCATTGGTTGCACGGTTATCTACCTTTTTTGAGTAATAAAGCTAAATCAAAATCAACACTTAATTAAAATGGATTACACTACTTTATTTGATAGGGTACACCAACAAGATTAGGTTTTAGGGTCTTGGAATAGTTCATTGTGAGTAAATTCTCCAAGAACACTAAACAACAACATGTATGTGTCTGTCCAAGTGAGAGTGTGAAATTCCTTGTTATAATTAGTGTTTCTTAGGATCCTCCTCTTACAAGCGAGTTAAGCATGAGGCAGTGTGAGTGGTTATTAATTGGGATGACCCCTAGTCATAAATGAGTAGCACTGAATATATTTCTAGGATTGTATTCATATATACAGGCTCTTTCAAGAGTTTCAAGCTTTGCTTCCCTGCCCATACTGTCAATCTTGGATGCGACTATCTGCCTCAGCATTGATTATATTGAGGTGACCTTAGTTTCCTTACCTAGGTTATCGAGGGGGTACTTGGCAAAGATTAT
Organism: Pseudotsuga menziesii; assembly: GCA_001517045.1. NCBI lineage: Eukaryota > Viridiplantae > Streptophyta > Pinopsida > Pinales > Pinaceae > Pseudotsuga > Pseudotsuga menziesii. The sequence goes on along the minus strand of LPNX010143151.1, from coordinate 444,893 downwards.
TCTGTGGGTGTCTCGGCTAGGTTGGGGTCAGACATCACAGTCGCTATATGCCTTGAAGCCGAGGGCCACAATAATCAATTATGAACCTCCGCTTGTTTTATATGGGAGTCTCAAGCCTTTCCTAGGCGAGACATACCTTCTTCATTTAGGAGCTCACATATCCTACCCTTTTTTGGTTGTGATTGGATTTATATTATATTGGTGTATGCTCTGTGCACATTAGCTTTCTTAGGGTTTTCGTAATTAGAGAGTCGTTTTCATTTTTTGAGTCATTGTGGATTCAGGTGCAGTACCTCGCCGTTCTTGTTGTTTAGCAAGACTTCTGCCTTCTACATATCCTCCTCCTTTGGGAGAGATAAGTAGACAATCCAGGAACACTACTTCTCACATTGATTCACACATGATGGGAGATCATGAAGATGAAATTCCTGAGCTACCTTCTTCAATTCACGAGGTTGAAGAAGAAGAGCCTACCCCTACATATGACCCTTCACTTGATATACCTACACACTCTGGGTATGATCCTTCACGTGATATACCTACACACTCTGGGTATGATCCCTCATCCACACATCGTCAGTATTGGATGACGGGTGGAGAGACTCATCATGAACCTGGGAGCACTAGTTATGGTAGTTATGATATGTCTGGTATTCCTACACATGATTCGGTACCACATATCGAGACGGAGTTTGAACCTAACACTATTCCTGGGGGCATTCCTAGTCACTTCCATGTGGAGAGATTTGGGAACTCAAATCACATTGCACCCTCCATCCTAGTGGTGGAGGTCACATCACATGTTCGTCCTAGACCTAGTGCTAGTAGTCCGATTCGGATACCAGAGCCAAGACGAGTGACTATGGGGAACACCACTTACATAATCTCACATGTCCCTTTGTCCTCTATTCCTAGTTCTTTGAATGTTATTCCTCCCCCAAATTCATGTGGTCCTTCAGGCCGAAATGTTGTTACAAGTCATGTGCATATTGCTGCTACTCGTGTCATTGTGTCTCAAAGTAAAGTACCTCTTGTTGTATCGGGAGGTCATATTCCTACTTCTGGAGGTCATATTCTTACTTCTGGAACATCTATTCTTACTTATGGAGTTTCTCATGGGACATCTCATGGAACTTCTTATGGACCATATTATGGACCATAGTATGCACAAAGTTATTCACTTTATGGGTATGGGTAACAACAACCCACTTACTCCTTGAATTATGGCTTTGTAGCCCCAAATAGTCAAGGTACACCACATTATGGTGCTTCCATGCCACCCTACACGGGTCAAATGAGAGGAGGATACTATGGCCATGGCCATGGTGGTTACGGTGATCAGTCCTATGTGAACCAATATTATCAGGGAGCAACTCATAGACCTGCTCAACTTAGGCTCCCTTTCCTTGCAATGTTAAATTTGCCTGACTTGTCGAGACTAATGAATGATCCAATACCTTATGACCCAGCTTGTCCAGGTGTCCCTATGAAGCTTCCCTCAAACATTCCCAAGTTCAAGGTGTTACCACCTAAGTTGTACTTAGTGGTTTTTTATCAAGTGAGCCTGATGAATTGGACAAGGATAACTTGTTTAGACTTAAGAAGACCTTTGGAAGTAATTCTCGGAAGCGCTTGTTGTACTATATCACATGTTAATACCCCATGGGGGAATTGTAATAAATGTTATAGCATGATAGTGTCTATAAAAGACTTGGTCTCTTAGACTTTATTTTTCAATTTGATCAGCCCAGGGTGTTTTTTCCCTTGGTTATTATTGGTTGTTGAATAAATGACTGATAATTTCTGAGTTTTTCACTCCATACCTCCAAAGTTGGGGTGGTTGGCTTGGAGTTTATGCCTATTGAGGTTATTAGAGTCTATGTGTCAATGTATAAACATCCTAGACATCATGGTTGAGTCATATGAACATGTCTAAGTCCCCCTAGGTTTTTTCAATTTTTCAATTTTTTAGTTTTTTCAGTGTTTTTTATTAAAATTTAATTTTCCCAAAACTTAGGCTATTTTTTAATAGTTTAATTGGAAAAATTGATTTTGTAATAAAAGTGGGACAAATAATCAGTTTTAGTAATGTAGGTGCTCATTTTCAAGCTAAGAGCACCATGTAAACCCATGGACCCACTATTTCCTACTTTTGAGTGATTTTCCATCACTCAGGTCAGAAATCCCCAAAAATCAATTATTGATGATTTTAATTAATAAATTGATGAATAATGGAGCAAATCCAAAATCATAGATCAGTGGATTCTCAGCGGATTTGATTGAAATCGGTCATATTTGAAGCAGATTTACTAGATCTGACAAATCCTTAACTGAAGGAGGTGATCAAATCAAATCCAAAGTTGATCTTCAGCATCCTTTATGGGTAATTTCACCTTCCCTCTCTCCTCCACACGTTTTTGGCTCATCTGGATGAGTTTTGGTGGATGCTTCAGTCAACAGGTTGAGGTGTCAGTCAGATAAGCTCTCCGATTGACAATTGCACTCAGTGAGACTCAGATCTGGCTCCGTTAGACACAGATCAGACATTGATGGACTCTCTATAAGCATATTTGGTCTATATTCTTGGGATTTTCACCCCCCCTGGGCTGGATCTCCTTGTTTTTGTATATATCCAAGCAAAAGCCTCCACTTCCAAGCTAGTTAGAGCTGGACTAAACGGATTTCCATTGTAACTCTGTACTTGATCATCATTTGTGAATAGAGAAGTGTTGGAGGCTATACTGTGTAGTGCATGTGTATGTGTGGATTCTGAGTGTTATGCTGCTGATGTGGTAGCTACAATTTCTTGCCAAATTCGATGTTGCTTCTATGCTCTGTCTTCAAGGATTCGGTTGAATCAAGTAAGGGTGTAAACTAGGCAAGTTAGATTACTTTATCTTTTCTATCCATATAATGTATGCTCAAAAATTTCAGTTATATGCTTAAATAAGATTATTTTTGCATAATCTTTCATTTTTGTTGCTTTATACATCTATATCCAGATCTCGCAAGGTGTGTGCAGGCTTGCGTTATTTAGTTGCAGGTTCCTAATTAGATTAAGGTGTGGATATAGATTGAAGCAATTCCTATCCAATAAGCTCAAGACTCTATCCCTCAACACTCCACACAAGGGCCTCCTTTCATCTTGCTCCATTCAAGCAACGATCCGATCTTCTCTCCTCTTCTTCTCATTTCTATAAAAAATCAATTTTCTCACCTGGTTACGGTGTGTAAGCTTTGTTATCATTTGGATCTATTTCATTAAAGTAAAATATACATAGATATGATATTTGAGACCTCATAGTCTAGATCTCAATTCTGAAAAATATCATTAAGTCTTCTAGATCTAGCATAAGGAAATCGTCCATTTTGCATGACAAGTTAAAGAGAATCAGTAGGTTGCATGCACCAATTTTCCTTTATGTTTTAAAAGAGATTAAATCCAGCAATCAGTGCATACTTCATTGTCTGCACAAACAGCAAGCCAATATCCCAAGGAAAGCTTGCTTTCCTTGGTTCTTTTTTCACCTGTTTAGCTAGTTTTAACTTCATTTTTTTTTAGATAAGGTAGGTTGATCCAAAGGGACTATTAAAGTGATTTTGGGCGTATTTTATTCTAACATGCTCACTGTATTTTAGTAGGTCTGGCTGAAAATAAAGGAAGCTTCTGTCCAGAAGTGGCCTCAGGAGCATTCAAATCCCCCAAGGGGTCTCCCTTTTCACTAAAATCTTAAAATTTTTGCAAAGTTGTAAGATCTTGGTTTCAGCTTGTATAAGGACCAATAAGTTTATGATATTTCATTTTTCTGATATTGTAACTAATAATAAATAAAATTATTTTTGGAATAGGCTCTTTCGAGCCCATTCCCCATCCCCCCTAGGGGGATTTGCATCGGTGTCCTTTTCGTCGCTTTCTACTTATTTCTTTTCAAACTAGCATTGATCTAATTTGCAGGGTAGTATACTTGATTTTATTATTAATTTCATATTCCAATTTTTGTTTTTCAAAGTAATCATAATATTTACCCCACAATTTTCCGATTGACCCGAAAGGGGAAAGAGATTCGTGGTAGGACTAATTAGAAAACTAGAATTGTGTATCTGTTTCTTTTCGATCATTTATTTTTCATCTAGTATAAAATTAACCCCTCCTCGATTCCCCAATTGAGATCCACTTGGATCGAAAGAGGTTTCTGGAGGGTTTTCCTTTAAACAAGAACACCCAGTTTAAAACTTACTAAAATTGACAAGACTCTAGTGTGTATGCTCTGCACTTGGATATGGTTCATCTGATCAGTCAAGTTGTATGTAAAGCACTTGGGTGACTAGTATAATTAGGACTCACTCTCCCCAACTGACAAACCATTAGGTGAAAATCGAACACCAAGATCAAACCTTTTATGGTGGAAAAATACCCAAAGGGAGCGGGAACTTATGAAAAGTGACCTCAGGGTGCCGATCTCTATCACACCCTGACGGGTGCATTACGAACAATAGCCCAAGAGACTCCATTTCAGCCCACATATTCCTTGCGGGTAGCCGTGAAGGTTTAGTTTTGGACATACTCCAAGTACTCTCGGGTATATCTAGAATCCCCCCTTCGCCTAATTTTAATCAACTCACACTTCATTTTTAACTTAAAATATACCAAGAGGCAATCGCAAAACACTCACTCCAAGCACATGCAAGTAAATTGTTTCTATTTTCCAACTCCATTCTAAGGCATTGGTTATTTTCTTGTTTTATATATACATTGTGTCTCAGCATTGTGCTTTCGTGTGTTTATTTTCATGTCTTTCCATATTTGATTATCTATAGTTAAATTGCAAACTCCTAAGTAACTCAGTCAGTTTAACATCACAACGCTAAGTAATTATCCTTAGGAAATTAATAGGGTCTACCCCCCTTGGCTTCATTAGGAGTTGAGGTTAAATGGAGGAGTCAAGAACAAGGTGACAGCCTTGACTCGAGACTTTCCCCCAAGGACACACTGAGTGGCTTGAAGATTTCTGCCACGTGACCCAGGTGTGTGAAAGGCGGCAACATCTTTTTAGGTTGATCCAAAGGTACTATTAAAGTGATCTTGGGTGTATGTTATTCTAACATGCTTGCTATCTTTTAGCAGGTCTGACAGAAAAGAAAGGAAGCTGCTGTCCGGAAGTGGCCTCAGGAGCGTTGAAATCCCCCCAGGGGTCTCCCTTTTCCCTGAAATCTTAAAATTTTTGCAAAGTTGTAAGATCTTGGTTTCAGCCTGTATAAGGACCAAGAATTTTCTAATATTCCAGTTCACTAATATTGTAACCAATACTAAATAAAATTATTTTTGGAATAGGCTCTTTAGAACCCATTCACGACCCCCCCTGGGGGGATTTGCATCGGTGTGCTTTTTGTCGCTTTCTGCTCATTTCTTCTGAAACTAGCATTGATCTAATTTTTAGGGTAGTATACTTGATTTTATTATTAATTTCATATTCCACTTTTTTTTTTCAAAGTAATCATAATACTTACCCCACAATTTCCCGATTGACCTGAAAGGGGAAAGAGATTCATGGTAGGACTAATTAGAAAACTAGAATTATGTATCTGTTTCTTTTTTATCATTTTTTTTTCAGCTAGTATAAAATTAACCCCTCCTTGATTCCCCGATTGAGATCCACTTGTATCAAAAGAGGTTCCTGGAGGGTTTTCCTTTAAACAAGAACACCCAGTTTAAAACTTACTAAAATTGACAAGACTCCAGTGTGTATGCTCTGCACTTGCCTGCGGTTCATCCGATCAGTCAAGATGTATCAAAAGCACTTGGATGACTAGTATAATTAGGACTCACTCTCCTCAACTGACAAACCATCAGGTGAAAATCCAACACCTAGATCAAACCTTTTATGGTGGCGAAATACCCAAAGGGAGTGGGAAGTTCTGAAAAGTGACCTCGGGGCACCGATATTTGTCACACCCTAATGGGTACGCTATGAAAAATATCCCCAGAGACTCCATTTCAGCACACATATTCCTTGCGGGTAGCCGTGAAGGTTTAGTTTTGGACATACTCCAAGTACTCTCGGGTATATCTGGAGTCCCCCCTTCGCCTAATTTTAATCAACTCACACTTCATTTTTAACTTAAAATATACAAAGAGGCAATTGCAAAACACTCACTCCAAGCACATGCAAGTACATTGTTTCTATTTTTTGACTCCATTCTAAGGCACTGGTTATTTTCTTATTTTATATATACATTATGTCTCAGCATTGTGCTTTTGTGTGTTTATTTTCATATGTTGCCATATTTGATTATCTACAGTTAAATTGCAAACTCCTAAGTAACTCAGTTAGTTTAACATCACAACGCTAAGTAATTATCCTTCACAACTTAATGGGGTCTACCCCACTTGGCTTTGTTAGCAGTTGAGCCTAAACAGAGCAGTCAAGAACAAGGTGACAGCCTTGACTCGAGACTTGCCCCCAAGGACACACCGAGTGGCTTGAAGATTTCTGCCATGTGACCTAGGTGTGTGAAAGGTAGAAACACTTTTTGGCACTATTGCCAGGGATAAATATTTTTATTCCCGAGTACGACTTAAATTTACTTTTTTCTCAACAAATAAAAAGATAAAAACTTTTTATTGATCTAGTCTTTAAAAAACATAAAAATTAAAACTCGATCCATCTGGCGACTCCACTGTCTAACATCCCTTCAAGAATTTCTACCCGAAGAAACCGCCAACAGTTATTCAATCCTCTCCCTGATCCTAAAAGGCTTATTAGGAAAATATTGAATAGGCATACTTCCCGTAGAAACCTTGAAAATTTAGGAGACCAATCCCTCACAGATATTCATCACATATTTGTAGAGAGTCATGTTCACTAATCTCAAGAAATGACGGAATTTTACAAACCCCTTGACTTTTCTCAGATAGTAGGTAGTCCTCATGACATTCCAAAAGATGCTATCAAGAAGCTCCCCATATTCCAGTGCAATAATGCCATCACTGCCAAGTCTCGCCTTCAAAAGTTTGAAAAGCACCTGGTCAGTTATTGCAATGATGCTACCCATGACCATGACGATGTCAAAATGACGCTCTTTGCTTTATCCTTGGAAGATGATGATGAAGAATGGTACTTTGACCTAGATGATGATTCATATAAAACTCTTAGTGAATTCATAGATGGTTTTAAGAAGAAATGGGGGGAAAAGAAAGAACCAAGACATTTGCTTGCTGCCCTCTATAACATAAAGAAGATGGAGAATGAAAACATTGATGAATTCAATACTAAGTTCAGGCGTGTGGTTGCAGAAATCCCTAGAGAAATCAAGCCAAGGGATGTTTCCATCCTCATGTATTGCATCGAAGCTTTCACTAGTGATTTGAGGTACCAGTTAAGGGACAAAGAGTCAGCTGATCTAAAATCTGCTCAGGAATTGGTTGAGAAAATAGAAAAGAATGTGCATTCTTTAGGAAAATCCAACATTCTAGGTTACACTAGGGGAAACACTTCATACAATGAAGAAAAGGGAAAATCCTTTGAATCAGAAGAAAAGGGAGACTCTAAAGATCCCATGGAAAAGGTAACAGACATGATAAAATACTTGGTTACTAGTCAAAACCAACTTATGGCAGATCAGTCTGCACAATTGAATCTTATGCACAATAGAATAATCACAATGGAAAGAAATAATGGACCTAGGAACTTTCAGCCTAGGCAGAATCAGATGTATCAAAATAAGTTTCCTCAACAAGAGCCTAGGATTCCAAACTAGTTAGACTCAGCCAACATGGTAGAAGAAGTAATTCCATGGTGTAGACCCTGTGAACAATTCCACCAAGAAAGCACTTGTTATGTTGCAAATCAAGTCATGGAACATGGACTTCCCGAGGTCAGTAATAAGGAAACAAATGCAAGTGAGCCTAATCATATATAAATGGTAGGCCAGGCCTACCCTTTGTCACCATATAAACAGTACAAGCCTGAGGATGAAACCATTGCATAATCTTATAGTGAAACTTATGATTAAAACTGTAATATACATTATGGGACTCCTATGCGTTCTCCATATAATGATGATAGTCTGGAAGGTTTACTACCTTGTGGCCTTTTCTCCAAAGAATATGAGTATGAAAATGAGGACAAGTATAGCTTGGAGCATGATACAAGTGACGAAGACTCCCTTATCCCCAAGAAAGATGTTGATGAGGAGTCCTGGACATTCATGGAAAATCCAGTCTGTGACATAAATAAAGAGGAAAATAATGAACCGAAAAATTTTGATGGTTTTGTTGATTTTTCTGTCTATGGCATATCTAAAGGAGAGAGCATGGACCATGTGGCCTTGGGAAACTTTGATATGAAAAAGGATCATGTTGTTTATCCACATGACCAGTCTGAGCCATATATCAATATCAGTAATGAAGACAAAGAGAACTCGATATCGGAACCTGATATCAACAATGGGGAATCCATCACATCTAACATAGATGATGGTTATGACTATTGGGATTTTTGTGGATATCTTATTAAGAATCATATCTATGCTATATCAATCAAGGGGAGTGTCTATTTAGAAATTTGTGGAAGTCCAATCTACTATACTTCCATAGAGGGAAGCATGGATATGGAGACCTTGGAAAATCCTAGTATGGAAAAGCATCATTCAAAACTCTTATATGATCATTCAAAGTCATATCATGTAGAGCTGCACAAAGGTATCAATAATGAAGACATGGAGAAGCATTGTTGAGAAAAGATAGATGTGATGCAGTTATTAGAATATCAGTCTCAACTATCATCTTCACATATAGAGTTTCCTCATGACTTGGAGCCGCTTGGGGCTTATACAGTGAATTATCATCCGGTAAGCCTTGATGATCAGTATGATGGTGTAGTCAATCTACCTCATCATTCTGATTTGTACATCAACCCTGTCCAATCATGGATAGAAGCAGCTTGCGCAAGAACTTACCATTTTGGGAGGAAGTTTGACAACATTATTCATGCCTATGATTTCCCATCCATCCCGCCCCTTCCGGATCACCACGTAGGTTTGGATTTTCTAAAAAAAAATTCCTTGTCTTTGGCATGACATTCCAAAAGATGCTATCAAGAAGCTCCCCATATTTTAGGGCAGTAATTCCATCATTACCAAGTCTCACCTTCGAAAGTTTGAAAAGCACTTGGTTAGTTATTGCAATGATGTTTCCCATGACCATGATGATGTCAAAATGACTCTCTTTGCTTTATCCTTGGAAGATGATGCTGAAGAATGGTACTTCGACCTAGATGATGATTCATATAAAACTCTTAGTGAATTCCTAGATGGTTTTAAGAAGAAATGGGGGGAAAAGAAAGAACCAAGACATCTTCTTGCTGCCCTCCATAACATAAAGAAGATGGAGAATGAAACCATTGATGAATTTAATACTAATTTCAGGTGTGTGGTTGTAGACCTCCCTAGAGAAATCAAGCCAAGGGATGCCTCCATCCTCATATCTTACATAGAAGCTTTCACTGGTTATTTGAGGTACTAGTTAAGGGCCAAAGAGCCGGCCGATCTAAAAACTACTCTGGAATTGGTAGAGAAAATAGAAAAGAATATGCAGTCTTCAGGAAAATCCAACATTCCAGGTTACACTAGGGGAAACACTTCATACAATGAAGAAAAGGGAAAATCTTTTGAATCAGAAGAAAAGGGAGCCTCTAAAGATCCCATGGAAAAGGTATCAGACATGATAAAATACTTGGTTACTAGTCAAAACCAACTTATTGCAGATCAGTATGCACAACTGAATCTTATGCACAATAGAATAATCACAATGGAAAGAAATAATGGACCTAGGAACTTTAAACCTAGGTAGAATCAGATGTATCAAAAGAAGTTTCCTCAACAAGATCCTAGGATTCCAAACCAGTTAGACTCAGCTAACATGGTAGAATAAGTAATTCCATGGTGTAGACCCTATGAAAAATTCCACCAAGAAAGCACTTGTTATGTTGCAAATCAAGTCATGGAACATGGACTTCCCGAGGTCAGTAATCATGAAACAAATGCAAGCGAGCCTGATCATATATACATGGTAGGACAGGCCTACCCTTTGTCACCATCTAAACGGTACATGCCTGAGGATGAAACCATTGCAGAATCTTATAGTGAAACTTATGATGAAAACTGTAATATACATGATGGGAATCCTATGTGTTCTCCATATAATGATGATAGTCTGGAAGGTTTACTACCTTGTGGCCTTTTCTCTGAAGAAGATGAGTATGAAAATGAGGACAAGTATAGCTTGGAGCATGATACAAGTGACGAAGACTCCCTTATCCCTGAAAAAGATGTTGATGAGGAGTCCTGGACATTCATGGAAAATCCAGTCTGTGACATGAATAAAGAGGAAAATAATGAACCAGAAACTTTTGATGGTTTTGTTGATTTTTCTATCTAAGGCATATCTAAAGGAGAGAGCATGGACCATGTGGCCTTGGGAAACTTTGATATGAAAAAGGAACATTTATTTATCCACATGACCAGTCTGCGCCATATATTAGTATCAGTAATGAAGACAAAGAGAACTCGATATCGGAACCTGATATCAACAATGGGGAATCCATCACATCTAACATAGATGATGGTGATGAATATTGGGATTTTTGTGGATATATTATTAAGAATCATATCTACTATATTTTTGTGGATATATTATTAAGTGTCTATTTAGAAATTTGTGGAAGTCCAATCTACTATACTTCCATAGAGGGAAGCATGGATATGGAGACCTTGGAAAATCCTAGTATGGAAAAGCAACATTCAAAACTCTTATATGATCATTCAGAGTCATATCATGTAGAGCCACACAAAGGTATCAATAATGAAGACGTGGAGAAGTACTGTTGTGAAAAGACAGACGTGATGCAGTTATTAGAATATCAGTGTCAACTATCATCTTTACATATAGAGTTACCTCATGACTTGGATCTTCTTGGGGCTTATACAGTGAATTATCATCCGGTAAGCCTTGGTGATCAGTATGATGGTATAGTCAATATGCCTCATCATTCCGATTTGTACATCAACCTTGTCCAATCATGGATAGAAGCAGCTTGCGCAAGCACTTACCAGTTTGGGAGGAAGTTTGACGACATTATTCATGCCTATGATTTACCATCCATCCTGCCCCTTTAGGATCATCACACAGGTTTGCATTTTCTGAATAAAGTATCCTTACTTTCGTTGGTAACCAAAGACAAGGAAATTTTTTTTTATGTTAATAAAATTCTTAGGTGGTTACTGGATTTTTTATTACACTTAACCATTTTTATATCATGATTAGAGTAGGAAAATAAGCTCCTTGAAAGAGAGAATTTACTTTTTTCATTTCTATTTTATACTTAGCTATAATAAAACTTTGCATCTTTTAGTTAGTTACATTTATTTTTTTTAAATAAATAAGCTTAATGGTTCATTCGGTTTTTTATAAAACTTGTGCTACTAAGGTTTTTCTTGTCAAGTTGAGATGTTTTTACAGGGTATATAAACCAAATATTCTAGTGTTCTCGTATCCTCTCCTTGCCTTAAAGACCAGATTGAGCACATGTCCCACAGTTGGAGCCAGAATGTTACCACCTAAGTTGTACTTAGTGGTTTTTTATCAAGTGAGCCTAATGAACTAGACAAGGATAACTTGTTCGGACTTAAGAAGACCTTTGGAAGTAATTCTCGGAAGTGCTTGTTGTACTATATCACATGTTCATACCCCATGGGGGAATTGTAATAAATGTTCTAGCATGATAGTGTCTGTAAAAGACTTGGTCTCTTAGACTTTATTTGTCAATCCGATCATCCTAGGGTGTTTTTTCCCTTGGTTATTATTTGTTGTTGAATAAACGACTGACAATTTCTAAGTTTTTCAATCCATACCTCCAAAGTTGGGGTGGTTGGCTTGGCATTTAGGCCTGTTGAGGTTATTAGAGTCTATGTGTCAACGTATAAACATGCTAGACATCATGGTCGAGTCATATGAACATGTCTAAGTCCCCCTAGGTTTTTTCAATTTTTCAAATTTTTAGTTTTTTCAGTGTTTTTTATTAAAATTTAATTTTTTCAAAACTTAGGCTATTTTTTAATAGTTTAATTGGAAAAACTAATTTTGTAATAAAAGTGGGACAAATAATCCGTTTCAGTCATGTAGGTGCTCATTTTCAAGCTAAGAGCACCATGTAAACCCATGGACCCACTATTTCCTAGTTTTGGGTGATTTTCCATCAATCATGTCAGAAAGCCCCAAAAATCAATTATTGATGATTTTAATTAATAAATTGATGAATAATGGAGAAAATCCAAAATCATAGATCAGTGGATTGTCAGCCGATTTGATTGAAATCGGTCAGATCTAAAGTAGATTTACTGGATCTGACAAATCCTTGACTGAAAGAGGTGATCAAATCAGATCCAGAGTTGATCTTCAGCATCCTTTTTGGGGAATTTCACCCTCCCTCTCTCCTCCACACGTTTTTGGCTCATCTGGATGAGTTTTGGTAGATGCTTCAGTCAACAGGTTGAGGTGTCAGTCAGATCAGCTCTCCGATTGACAATTGCACTCAGTGAGTCTCAGATCTGTCTCATTTAGACACAGATCAGGCATTGATGGACTCTCCATCAACATATTTGGTCTATCTCCTTGGGATTTGCGCCACCCCTAGGCTGGATCTCCTTGTTTTTGTATATATCCAAGAATAAGCCTCCTCTTCCAAGCTAGTTAGAGATGGATTGAAGGGCTTGTCATTGTAACTCTTTACTTGATCATCATTTGTGAATAAAGAATCTTTGGAGGCTATACTGTGTAGTGCATGTGTATGTGTGGATTCTCAGTGTTATGCTACTGATGTGGTAGATGCAATTTCTTGCCAAATTCTGTGTTGCTTCTGTGCTCTGGCTTCAAGGATTGGGTTGAATCAAGTAAGGGTGTAAGCTAGGCAAGTTAGATTACTTTATCTTCTTTATCCATATGATGTATGTTAAAAAATTTCATTTATATGCTTAAATAAGATTATTTTTGCACAATATTTCATTTTTGTTGCTTTATAGATCTATATCTAGATCTCACGAGCTGTGTGCAGGCTTGTGTTATTTAGTTGCAGGCTCCTGATTCGATGAAGGTGTAGATCTAGATTGACACCATTCCTATCCAATAATCTCAAGACTCTATCCCTCAGCACTCCACAAAAGGGCCTCCGTTCAGCTTGCTCCATTCAAGCAACGATCCGACCTTCTCTCCTCTTCTTCTCATTTCTATAAAAAATCAATTTTCTTACCTGGTTATGGTGTGTAAAAGCTTTGTTATAATTTGGATCTGTCTCATCAAAGTAAAATATACCTAGATCTGATATTTCAGAGCTGATAGTCTAGATCTCAATTCTGAAAAATATCATTAAGTCTTCTAGATCTAACATAAGGAAATCGTCTATTTTGCATGACAAGTTAAAGAGAATCATTAGGTTGCATGCACCAATTTTTCTTTCTATTTTAAAAGAGATTAAATCGAGAAATAAGTGCATACTTCATTGGCTGCACAAACATCAAGCCAAGATCCCAAGGAAAGCTTGCTTTCCTTGGTTCCTTTTTCACCTGTTTAGCTAGTTTTAACTTCATTTTTTTGAGATAAGGTAGGTTGATCCAAAGGTACTGTTAAAGTTCTTTTGGGCATATGTTATTCTAACATGCTCGCTTTATTTTAGCAGGTATGACAGAAAATAGAGGAATCTTCTTTCCGGAGGTGGCCTCAGGAGCGTTCAAATCCCCCCAAGGGTCTCCCCTTTCACTAAAATCTTAAAATTTTTGCAAAGTTGTAAGATATTGGTTTCATCCTATATAAGGACCAAGAATTTTCTTATATTTCATTTCGCTGATATTTTAACCAATAATAAATAAAATTATTTTTGGAATAGGCTCTTTCGAGCCCATTCCCCATCCCCCCTAGGGGGATTTGCGTCGGTGTCCTTTTCGTCGCTTTCTGCTCATTTATTTTCAAACTAGCATTGATTTAATTTGTAGGGTAGTATACTTGATTTTATTATTAATTTCATATTCCACTTTTTATTTTTCAAAGTAATCATAATACTTACCCCACGATTTCTCGATTGACCCGAAAGGGGAAAGTGATTCATGGTAGGACTAATTAGAAAACTAGAATTATGTATTTGTTTCTTTTTTATCATTTGTTTTCCAGATAGTATAAAATTAACCCCTCCTCGATTCCCCAATTGAGATCCACTTGGATCGAAAGACGTTTCTGGAGGGTTTTCCTTTAAACAAGAACACCCAGTTTAAAACTTACTAAAACTGACAAGACTCCAGTGTGTATGCTCTGCACTTGGATGTGATTCATCTAATCAGTGAAGCTGTATCAAAAGCACTTAGGTGACTAGTATAATTAGGACTCACTTTCCGCAACTGACAAACCATCAGGCAAAAATCCAACACCTAGATCAAACCCTTTACGGTGGAAAAATACCCAAAGGGAGCGGGAACTTCTGAAAAGTGACCTCGGGGCGCCGATCTCTGTCACACCCTAACAGGTGCGTTATGAGCAATAGTCCTAGAGACTCCATTTCAGCCCACATATTCCTTGCTGGTAGCCGTGAAGGTTTAGTTTTGGACATACTCCAAGTACTCTTGGGTATATCTGGAGTACCCCCTTCGCCTAATTTTAATCAACTCACACTTCATTTTCAACTTAAAATATACCAAGAGGCAATTGCAAAACACTCACTCCAAGCACATGCAAGTACATTGTTTCTATTTTCGGAATCCATTCTAAGGCACTGGTTATTTTCTTGTTTTATATATACATTATGTCTTAGCATTGTGCTTTCGTGTGTTTATTTTCATATCTTGCCATCTTTGATTATCTACAGTTAAATTGCAAACTCCTAAGTAACTCAGTCAGTTTAACATCACAATGCTAAGGAATTATCCTTAGAAACTTAATAGGGTCTACCCCCCTTGGCTTCGTTAGGAGTTGAGCCTAAACGGAGGAGTCAAGAACAATGTGACAGCCTTGACTCGAGACTTGCCCCCAAGGACACACCGAGTGGCTTGAAGATTTCTGCCTCGTGACCCAAGTGTGTGAAAGGCAGCAACACAAGGGAAAACCAAGAGATGATCCAAGTGAACATGTTACTAAATTTCACCTATGGTGATCTTCTAACTCCTTACACAAAGATTCGATCCATTTAAGGTTCTCTCAGCGCACCCTCACTCGGCCTACTGCGAAATGGTACATAGAACTGCCTAGGGGGGCATTCCCTATGTTCGATGACCTAGCTATGAATTTTCTCAACCAATTTGAGTTACTAGTGCATTACGATGTTGATACGGAAATCTTGTTAACATTTTGGTGAGATAAATCCATGCATATCTCGGACCATATCCAAGAGTGGCGTAGACGAAGGAGATTGATTAAATCCTTAATACCACTGGAGTTTCTCCTCAAGTAGTTTCTTAAGTCATTACTACCTTATATAGTGAAAGATGTTTCTACATCCGGAGTTCAAAATGAGGAACAAGCCATTTTTAGGGCACAAGAATTGGACTTGATTTATGCTCAATTTAGTTTGTTATATGAGATCATTCCTAATGCTCCGCATTCTAGTTTCGACCCTAAGGTCAAACCTAGACCACATGCCGATGGAATTGTTGGTTGTATGAGTACCAAACCTATGGATTTAGTTGTTAAATAGGTCATTCAATTATCTATCAACCAATCTACTTTGGGACAAGCCACGGCTTCATCTCAACCCACCCAAATGGCGAGTGTGCTTTCGGTACTATCTTCAGACCAGAAGGGTAACCAGCAACCCTAAAGGATTAAGAAGAAGGGTAAATTCCAATTCTAATGATAAGAATGGAAATTCCAATTCTAATGATAAGAACACCCAAAATACTGGGGGGGACAAGAAACCTAAATGTAAGGTTAAGTTTCCTTGCACGTTATGTAAGGAAGACCACCTCACTCACTTCTTCCCTTGGATAGAAGAAAACTCGAGGTTCATAGTGCTGGGCCCAACTCGAGTACCCTTTACCTCATAATCAAAATATGAACTTGAGGACCCATGATCAGTCTCGTGGGGATCAAGACCCACCAAAATCTTGTAGTGTTCATGGTTGCATCAACATGGTGTGTGCTCCTAAGGTTGTGACTCGTGCGAAGGACTATGGTTCATCACAACCAGACCTTGGAAAGGAACCTGCTCCACCCGAGAGTCCTTTGCATATTGAAAAACCTATCAATAAGCCTAAAGTTGCTCCTTGCATTCCTAAAGGGGGTCCTTAAGTGTTCAGGGCACAATGCTAATGCCCAAGCCACCCATAACTATTCTTTTGTTGAGGATTTGGGCCACACTCCTTGTGCAATGTCTGCACTCAAAGTACTTCAGAGTTGTCATTTGCAAAGGAAAGCTTTGCTTTCTACTCTTGGTGTTAACAATGATAATTCTTCCTTCGTCATCAAATTTGAAAATACGAGACTACATCCTTTCTTGCCTTACTATGTGTTTCTCTTGATTCATGTAGAATGTCTTAAAAAGACCATCAAACACACTTTGATTGACGAAAGCGCTGGTGCTTTCGTGATGTCTTTGTTGTGTTGGAAGCGTTTGTGTTCCCTAGAGTTGTCTAAATCTACTACCATGTTGAATGTGTTTGATGGTAGATCGTTTCAGATGCATGACATTCTTCCTTCTCTTAAGGTTTTTTGGGGAGGGAAGACCATCATGATCAAGGTCGAGGTGGTTGATGTGCCCCTTAACTATAATTTGTTACTGGGTAGGAATTGGATGTATAGTATGCAATTCGTATCTTCTTCTCTATTTTGAGCTGTATGCTTTCCATTTAAGGGGAAGATAGTTACGATTCATCAAATGTCATTTAAGAATCCATGTGTTACTGCATCTTCGGCAGCTTCTATCCCGATTGTCACACATTCTCAGCCGGCAACTAGGAGTGTGGGTGTGGGCATGTACCCATCCCTTATGGGATCATTTAGTTGTTATGCACCTATTCTCATGATCGAGTCTACTTCCGATGAGGCATCGTCATCCTTGTATTTTTTCTACACCGAGTCCTTCACGTGAGCCCATCGGAATGGACATGCCATTGCCTACAACTATGATATCATATCAAGCTAATCTCGGATGTGTTGCAGAGCCTACTCCTTCCTCTTCACAGATGGAGGAGGAGGAACCATATGTACTTCCTGCATGGGAAGTTCAGTCTTCTCAGACACATGACTGCCTTGATAGTGTTTTCCTTTAGATGAGGCTATTATTGAGGTTATGTCTGGGGTTGAGCCACCTTGGGAAGAGTTGCATCATAGATCTTATTTTATTCCCAAGCTTGATCGTTTGGAGTGTGAAGACTTTAGAGAGATTCTTAGGGAGAGAATTGGTAGTCCCACGGTTCTGTTAAGCTCTCTTGGTCCGATGGATCATGGAAACATGGTGAATATATATCCTACCATCCCTATCAATATCTCTCGTGATCCTAGCAAGATTGAGAATGTCTATATTGGGGAAAAAAGTTCCCATGCTGAGATTAAAGAGTATACCAAGTTGTTCAAATAATTTTGTGATGTATTTGCTTGATCATAAGAACAAATGCCAGGTATTGACCCTCGTATTGTTGAGCATGAAATTAAAACTTATCCCAATGTTAAGCCTGTTCGACAATGCTTGCGTGCGGTGAATCCTAGAAAAGAACCCACGATTAAGGATGAGATAGAAAAATTGTTGAATGCCGGTTTTATCTATCTCATTCCCTTGATGGAGTGGGTTTCAAACCCCATTTGGGTTGATAATAAGCAGGAAATGATCTGCATATTCACTGATTTCTGTGACTTGAATCGTGCCTGTCCTAAAGATAATTTTCCTACACCATTTATCGATCATATTTTGGATGAGTGTGCAGGCAGTGAGGTATTTTCCTTTATGGATGGATTTTCTGGATACAATCAGATACAGATCAAACCTGAGGACCATCATAAGACTTCCTTTATTTGTCCTTGGGGTACCTTTGCATATCAGAAGATGCCTTTCGGCCTTAAAACGTCGGAGCCACTTTTCAGCAGGCTATAACCTTGATCTTCCGTGATCTCAAATCGATTATTGAAGTCTTTTTGGATGGCCTTGCTACTCATTCTCATCAGAGGATGCGACATTCCTACCATTTGAGATTAGTGTTCGATAGCTGTCGCCATTATTTGGTTAGGTTAAATCCTCACAAGTGAATCTTTTACATGAAGTTTGGTTGCTTATTAGGGTTCATTGTCTCCGAAGAGGGTATAAGAGTCGACCCTTTGAAGTTTGAGGCAATACTTCAATTGTGTCCCCTGAGAAACATTAGACATGTTCAATGTTTGCAAGGCATGGCAAACTTCTTATGGATATTCGTCGTGAATTTTACCAATTTGACTAGAGGCTTTATGCGTCTTTTGAAGAAGGACACTATGTTTTGCTGGGATGAGCAAGCCTAGGAGTCCTTTTGTGAGCCTTAGCATCGGCCCCAATGATTATTCCACCCGACTATAGCCGTGACTTTCTACTTTATGTGGCCGCATCCATGGAGATGATTGGTATGGTTTTGGTTCAAGAGGATGAGGAGCTCCAAGAGCATGTCATATATTATCTGAGCCCGAACCTTATAAATGCAGAGATCCATTATTCCCATGTGGAGAAGGTTTCCTTAGCTACCGTTCATGCGGTTCAAAGATTGAGAAACTATATTCTCCTTCACCAGACCTTGGTGGTTGCCCATGTCAATCCATTTCAATTCGTCCTCACTAGAAGGATGATAAGGGGAAAGTATAATAAGTGGATTGTCATCTTGCAAGAATTTGATCTTCAATTTGTTTCAACAAAATCGAAGAAATCATTGATGTTTGTGGAGCTTATATCTGATTCCCCAAGTAAGGAGGTGGAGGAAGCTTGTGAAGATACATTTGTAGATGAGCACATCTTCTTAATTTCAACTTTAGATCCATGATATGGAGATATTATCATATATTTACAAACATTGAAGGTCCCTACTCACCTTTCATGAGATGAATGATGATGATTACATCACGTATCTAATAGTTACCTCATAGTGGATAACACATTGTACCGCCGTGGGGTAGATTCCATTTTACATCGTTGTTTAACTCATGAGGAGGCTGAGCTTGTGCTAAATGATTTCCATGGAGAGGTGTGTGGTGGTCATTTATCTGAGCTTTCTACAGCCCAAAAAATCGTGAGAGCAGGTTATTTTTGGTCGTCGATCTTTAAATATTGTGTCAATGCAGTCAAGAAGTGCCACCCTTTCCCAGTGTTCGCACGTAATATGCACTTGCATCCTACCCCGTTACATCTAATTATCACCGTCAGTCCCTTCACTAAGTGGGGGCTCAATTTCATGGATTGCAACCCAGCTTCAGCTGTGGGGCATCATCATATTATCATGGTTGTTGATTACTTCATGAAATGGGCTGAGGCTATGCCCACAATTAAATCTGATGGTGAGACAGCCGCTCACTTTGTATTCAACCAGATTATTACTTGGTTTGGTATTCTGAAAGAGCTTGTCACTAACCATGGTAGGCACTTTCAGAATTAGATGATGGAAGAGTTGGCCTTGAAGTTAGGGTATAAGTAGGAGCATTCTTCTTCTTATTACCATTAAGTGAATGGACAGGTTGAAGCAGTGAACAAATCACTTAAATCCATTATCCAACGAAGCATCGCACAAAGAAAGACCAATTGGCATATCATGTTATATCCTGCTTTGTGGGATTATAAGACCGTAGTTAAGATTGCCACCGGTTTTTCTCCATATCAGCTTGTACATGGAGTGGATTCTGTATTGCTGGTTGAGTGCAAGATCCCTTCTTTGAAACTAGCTATAGAGATCTTACCGGATATTTCCCCATTCGAAGAATATTTGGTCCATTTAGAGCAGCTTGATGAGCAGCACCGAGAAGCTTTAGTGGCTCTAGAAGTGAATAAGCATTGCGTTAAGGTCCAGTATGATAAATCTATCCATCCAAGGAAGTTTAGTGAGGTAGATTTGGTCCTTTTGTGGGATCAAGCTAAAGAACCCTTGGGGGCAGGAAAATTCAACCCCATGTGGCATGGTCCTTACGTGGTTAAACATGTGTTAGAGAAGGGCGCTTATGAGCTAGTAGATTATGAAGGGATGGCCTTGGCAGAGCCTAGAAATGGGCTCTATATTAAAAAGTACTATGCATGATTTTCAGCCAGGGTTGACTATTGTATACTATTGTACAACATTTTGCATAGTTAGGTTTTTCTTATGGTGATCAGGTTTGTTGATTAGCTTCCATTTCGTATGGCATATATCAATGGATTCTTCCATCTATATAGGATTCATGGATGGTGCAAGTTGTCACACTCAACACTCAGCCTCTGCTGCTTGGGTGATTTATACTCCTATGGGTGAGGTATTGTCTTCTGGAGGTGTATGTTTATGGCCTTCTTCAAACAATGTTGCTGAATATAGTGCCGTTATTGAGATTCTACAGGATGCCATTTCACATGGTGTTTTATCTCTTGAGGTATGTATTTATTTGGAGTTAGTAGTGTCACAGCTTAATGGCTTGTATCATGTTAGAGATCCAATATTATTACAAAGATTCTTACGTGCGAGATTGTTAGAACGTCAACTTGACAACATAACATACATACATGTTCCAAGAATTTATAATCAAGTTTCTCACTCATATGCTAACTACGTGTTAGATTGGCATTTGTTTCATAGATGATAAGCTCATCACAAAAATACATTTTTACACATGTAAATAAATAAACCGATCATCATAAAAAAATTTCATTAAACATCCAAAATGTGATCATACATAGTGTAATAATACAAAAATGGGGATTCCGAGCCACCAAAATATAAATACACGGTAGTAAAAAATGTACATTCCCAGGTATCTAATCCTAGGGAGGAGGAGGAGGGTTCTGATTGTGGAATGTCACCATGGCTCTAGCTAGTCATCTAAACAACCACAACCATGATCATGGAACACCCACCACCTGACGCTCCATGGCCTCAGGCAAGTCCTTGACCTACACCATGGGTACCATGTGTGTCAGCCGCATGAAGTTCGTATGAATGCTATGGAGCATCCACTCTGCATCCACACCCGTAATATCATCTCCTCTTCCCCTTTTTCTATGACAAGGGAAGCCTTCAGTCCACCGTGTTCCTACATCTACATACATATGATAGGATGTCACTATGTGTTGTCATGCAAAAACATGTATTTTTGATTCCATATATCAGAAAACACATAAAAATTAAATAACTCAAAAATCTTAAAAAGAGTGTTGGGATTCATTACCAATGTCACCGTATGCCGATCCTGGAGGTAATGGCATGTCGGGGTCTCCTTGAAAATATATCCCCGTATAGGGGTAATCATTAATAGAAACTATATGCCCTCGCTACCATGGAAAGAAATCAGCTGGATAGGGGTTGGACACCCTACCTCCACCCAGTCTGTGCATTGCATCCTCCCAACATCATTGGGTTAGATCTCAAACCCCGTGAAGAGGAACGTCAAATCTAGGGATCAATCCCAGAACATGCTCAAAGAAAAATGTGGTCAGTATGCTACTGAAACCGAAGTTTCATACTCTTCCCATCTTGCACTCACTGAGTTGGTCTTTCATGTTCCCTAGTAGTGCAGTGCTCCAATCGTACACTGTGGGTCTCATGCACTCCACCGCATAGAACATCAGAGGACATGAGGCCTGGTGGAGTGAGGCTAGCCCTGCTATCCTACCTTGTGTCAGTAGTATGGCCTTTAGGCCTATCACCTTTATGGAGTTAGTTGGGATCTGACTCTTGACCTTCTCCATGTCTGGATAACAATACACAGCTATGTAATTATCTATGGTGAGGCCACATCTGGGCCCTCAGGATTGTAGATTCACCACTTCTTCCCATCGGGAATGTCCAGTAATAAAGTATATGTCCTCCACTTCTATGGTGAGGGACATCCCATCGATTTGGAAAGACTCTAAGTCAGGATCCTAGTATTCTACTAGCATTTGCAATAGTC
Source organism: Pseudotsuga menziesii (assembly GCA_001517045.1). NCBI lineage: Eukaryota > Viridiplantae > Streptophyta > Pinopsida > Pinales > Pinaceae > Pseudotsuga > Pseudotsuga menziesii. The sequence continues at coordinate 422,782 of LPNX010143151.1, read as the reverse complement.
TTGGTTTGGCTCTTAAGCCACCAAGACACCAAAAATTGTAGATCCTGCATGCACGGAGAGCCTGTTGTACCATTAGATCACCACGTACTTCTTCTTCTACATCCCCGTGCTCATGTTCTCTCCATTCTAGAACCATCCTGCACATTTAAATCAAGTTTGTGTCACTAGAAGTATTTAAAAAACTTGATAGTGGCTGCATACGTGACTGTTTGCTAAAAAACCGCGTATGTACACGACTTGGAGGGATTTTTCCGCGTATATCCATCCCTATATGCGGAAAAATCCTCGATTTCCGCATGGGCTGAGGTGCACACTTTAGGATGGCCTAGAAATAAAAATAGACCATGGAAAATTGAAAATTTTACATGAAAATGAAAGAGCAGGGCATGGGAAATTACCTGGCAAAAATGGTGTCAGATTCCCTCGGCTAGATCTCTTAGAATTCACGTTTGAAGTTTTGAGCTCAATTGGTTAAAATTTTTAAATGTTATATAATTTTTTGAATTTTTTACTATTTATAAAAAATTTCAAATTTTTGAAAAAATTTACCCCCTTTTCTATAGTTTTGGACCATTTTTTACTAATATATGATGTAGGAGACCATTTTGAGCACCGTTTTGACCATTGTTTTGACCTGTTCGTATCGATTTCAGGTATCATCTCTAAACTATCATATAGGTTAGGTTTCACCACCATTTTCATTTTGCATGACTTTATGACCGTTTTATTATAGCCGTAGGTACGAACCCATTCCATCTTGTAACAGAACCTTCATGCTGTTTTAGAAGTGGCATGATTTGAATGGTAGAGCTTGACCTTACATGGGTACCCTAGTTAGTGCCTTATTTGCATTTGGTCCCCATGCCTATAGTTTTGTCCTTTAGGGTGTGGGAGTCTATTGTATAGTATTGCCATGACATTTTGCAAGAGCCTCATACTTCTCTTGATCTTTTGTTGGACTATTTCCCCCAGACTCCCTTATGTCAAGTTGTAATTGCATTATCATGAGCTTTTCCTACCTCATTTGAGCCTTACGCCGGCTTCCCTAACTTTGAGTATCATCCATATAGCCCGAGCTTGTCTCATGTCTAGCCATGCAGAGCCATTTTGTATATCCTTTGCAGCTTAATTCCCTATTCTTACTGGGAGGGGACTTTTCCCCGAGTGTCGCTATCCTACACATGTGTCCTTGCATTGAGCATAGGAATGTTCCACTGCTTGGAACTAGTTTGTTTTTCTATTTGACACTCATATCCTCCTAGTCTGTAACTTTAAAGCAATTTTATTCTTTTTCAAGGTTTTCAAATATTTGAAAAAGTCCAAAAAAATTAAAAAACAAAAAATCCGGACAAGGAAAGATGTTATCTTTGGTAGTAGTTGAGTCATGTCACCTTCGAACAGAGCACTTTGTATCACATCCATTGGTTGGGTTAATAGTTTGACTTTAGCAGCTGTACTTGTTTATCTAATTTTATCTCCACTTATTGGTTAAGCTTCCAGTCTCTATGGAGCCTATGTCGATGCCTCCTGTGCCACAAATATTTCCTAGTTTTTCATATCAAGTCTATGCTGCCTACATTCAGTCACCATTCACCCTTATGCTCTTGTTTGAAGGAAGTTGAAAACTAAGTCGACCATTCCGCAGTTATCTTGACTTTGCATGTCGGCCATTCCCAGTACAGTTACTGGTTTGTGCACCTTATGATCGAGTCCTTCGACATTATACAGCTTTATTGAGTACCTCGTGTTGGATGATGATGGATTCCTTAATTTAATCTTTCCAATGGATTTCATCCCATCGACTTCAGATCATTTATTCTGGGATAGGAATCTAGAGTCATTTTTGAGTGCCTTGAGACTTGCAGTCATCAGTGGCAGGATCTCTCACCATCGACAATTTTTTGGGAATACATCAATGTCCCTTGATCGATGGATTCTCTCAAGTGTTCAACCTAAACACATTTATTCACACTTGTTAGTTTGCACTCTAGTACCTTGATTCCCATTTTCATTATCAGTGGGTGATCTTGCGTCTATTAATGGTATAAATCAATGATCGGTAATCAAAAGATGGACTACTATGTTCGACCTTAACACCTCTATTCACATAGTAGGACATGTACTTGTATTGGTTTGTGTATAAGACCTTCTATATTGGTGGCATCTCTTATATTCTACCTCCTTGATTGTGCCAGTGTTCATGAGATTTCATCTCTCGTGACTTGATTCCAGTATATGTCAAACATTTCCAGCCATTATGGAGATCTTGATCCATTATATATCTTTAGTATTCATGGAGATCATGATCCTTTTTATATCTTCATCAAGGATATTCTTATCTATTTATATTGTACGTGGTGATGACCACATATGTTATATTGTATCATGCCTATTCATGGCCATTGTACTCTTACGTATCCAGGACTGCTATATCTATTTACAGTTATGTGCAGAGTTGTATCATTGTATAGTGTTGATTTGATGGATGATTCTTCCACTGGGTTCTTCATCACTTCATTTTTAGGATGGACTTGTAATGTATTTCAGCCATCGTATGACCCCTCTGACCTCACACATTAAGGGGCATCTGTTATAGCTAATTTTAGCACACATGGTGCATCACATTTTTATGGCCTTCCCTGTCCCTCTGCAGACACCTTAGACCCGATGGACCATTTTTGTTCCTTTGATGTTTCAAATATCATCCCTAAAAACATGTAAAAATTTCCATACGTGAATTTTAAACCCTTTCTTCCATATATACAGGGGTTTGACCCCTAAAACTGCATACATTGGGATGTGTGCAAAAGGCCAAATTCTTTTGGAGTTTTCCTTGATGTGGATATGACTCACTTGTCTCCTGGTCTTCCATATGCCTTGAGATCACTTGGATTCAACCTTTCATTACCCCATTGAAGAGATATATAAGGAACCCTTTGGATACATTGAATGCATGAGGAATTGAGAGCAAGATAACTATAGTCCATTGTTGCCAGAACTTGTGCTTGAGTCTGCATCCCTTTGCCCCTTGGAGCACTTTTGTGTTCTTCCCAACCTTTCCCTTTTCTTGTGAGCTTGCTATCGAGATATGGAGGATTGAAGTGGTGGAGGCCCAAGTAGGGGACTCAGTTTCTCCAATTCGTAGATGTGCCGACAGAGGTTGTATTCATTGTAATCTTTGATTTTGTATTAATAGAAATTTTTTTTCCTGTCCAATAATGTGTATTTGAATTAATATTTGATCCATGGATGATTTCAAATGCTTATATGTTATTCATTATATATGCTAGATTAGATCTAACACGATTATATATAGCATGTTTTTCTTGTTTATTTAATGTTGAGGAAGCAATTTATCAATTCAATTTGGAGTTGGAAAGCTCAACCGGGATCTACATCAACCGTCTGGAATAAGGTACGAATCAAGATCCTTTAGTGTTATATTTTTGGTTTCTCTTGCATATAGGAAATGATTGATTTCTGGAGTCAAGCTGTCTGTTGTGGTACCCCAAGCCATAGGAATTTCTGTCCATAACATGAGGTATCTTCTTTGGATCATGAGAGCTTGATATTTAGTTTCTCCCGTATTCTCTTTTCTTATTATGAGTCGAGCTTCTTTTATTCTGTGTACTCTTCCCAGATTTTACTGAAGGTAATCACTTCCTTTCAGCACACATTCCTTGAATGAATGAATCCCATGATCTTGGGAGGCCATTGAAGGTGGCTATCACCACTTTTGCATTCTCCACTTATTCTTCTACCACTTCAAGTTGTTCTTTGAGTTGAGTGACCCTTGTAAAGTATGATTGTATGGTCTCTGCATTCTGGATCTTCACATTCTTCGACTGGTTTCTCAAAGTCATATTCTGATTTATGTTCTTCCCTTCAAACAGTGTGGTCAAGGAATCAAACATCTCTTTTGGTGTCTTTAGGGAAGACACTTGTGGTATAATGTGATCCGTGATTGAATCAACAATGATCTTCTTGGCCTTGATCAAGTTCTTATGGCGTAAGGCTTTTAGCCTTATCTCCCTCTGGAACTGGAACCTCTCTACTTATGTAGGTGTCCAATTAATTTCCTTCAAGAACTAGTGAGATCCTATACTTCCACGCTTGGAATGTGTCAACTTCACCAAGATTATCATCAAGCTGATGTGATAGATCACTTTGAAATGAGAACCTCAAATGAAAACAAAAAAAGATTAGATCTTACCGATTTTAGGTGTTTCTTCGTGGTTCCGGAGCTAGCTAATCTAGGGTTTGTTAGAGAAACCCTAATTTTAAAAATTGAAATCTTTAAGATCTAATTGGATAGAAATATAGATCTCTTCAAGGTGATATATCCAATGTACTCTTTTTCTTAAAACAATGGAGGGAAGATCCCGAAATGGGAAGCCCTAGTTTTCCAATTTCTTCTGCATAAATTCCTGATACTGTTTCTACATTATCTCTGAAATTAGTGCTCCTCTGTGTATGAAAAATTGCATTGATGTATCCTCACCAATATTTATTTTAACACCATAGGTTTCATTAGAATTGGTTTCACAAATTGAGACTTATGATCGGTTTCCCAAGGTGACATGTTCCAGGACTGTTCTACATAGCAAAGTTGTACGGACATCCACATGTCCCAATTTCATCTCGGGGACCTAAAACATCTACCATAGATATTACAATCAGTGCCCTTTGTGGAACATATTCATAAATTTCATTTGGACCTTTGTAGCCCACAATATAGCAATTCTCCCTAGGTGTCCTATTTGGGGATGAATCCTGGGAGAGGCTGGAACCCTAACTTGGAGGAATCATATATCCTAGAATATAGTGAATATGAGGCTGAAATTTTGACATAGTGTAAAGAAGGATTGTATAATCGGCATAAAAAATTTCCAGCTCTTGATCCTTATCTAATCCTGAGATATAGAGAATGTACAAAAATTTATCAGTTCTAGTATTTTGGGGTTTTTCCGGCTTGGGGTCGAACTAGGGTTTGACTTTCCCAGAGTTTCACCCAACCAAAAATCTCAACCCATGTCTCTAAAGCTTGATTTTGATGAGTATAGAAATATTGTGCTAGACTCACTCAAAAATTCCTCTTCTGTACAAAGCCCTAATTTCCCGCACCAAAAACTAAAAATGCTTGGAATTGAATTCTGCTTCGACAAAAAGATGCGCCTTTCAATGGAGAGTCAACCTATCATACTTTTGCTGATGGATTGTGGAGAGAGACCCAGAAAGGAAGAATCCCTAGCTTCTGTAGCTACACAATTTCTTCTTCTCAGGTTAGCTCTGATACCATGTTACATTTTTATCACTCAAGCTAGCATTATGATCTTAGGATCTTATCTAAGAGAATAACATGCACAGCAATAAAACACAAGAGACATTGAACACAAAGATTTTCCTCGGGGAAACCATAAATGAGAAAACCTCACAAATTCCTCAGAGATAGAATCAGCACCAAAATTAAAACCCCAAAAACATAAAGATAATCTCCCGACAGCAGTAGTCTCTCTCTTGTCCCAACAACTTCTCTCTCCCTCATGTGCCCCAGTGAGTGAGTGTGTGTGTGATAAATAGAGAGGCTCACTCTATATTTATATTATTTCATTCACTTAATGTCCACTCCAAAATGTCGGCCTCACTTAAAAATTACTTACTAGAGTCGACATCTCTATGAGAGTCTAATAACTCTAGTGCCCCACAACTTATGGGGACTTTTCCCCTCCGACCAATAAGGAGGGCTATTCTTAACACAATGGTGGGGACTGTTGCACAGACTTACAATAACTCACCTAGGGATGAATTTTCTGGGATAATCTCATAACCCTAGGGCCCCACAACTGTGGGGACTTTAACCCTTGATCAATAGGAGGGCTACCCACAATGACTTGACATGACTTGTTTACATTATAGAACCTCTCGATCGGAACATCGGGGCATGACATGACACAATTACATTACTGATAATTCCTGGAATAAACATTGGGGTACAATACATAAGATATACAAGTCAATACATTCTAAAGTTACAATTACATCAACAATCCACAGTGCATTCTCGATAGGAAATAACTTTTACTCCAAAACCGTACCCTCAGACAATTAAAGGTGCAATGGCAGCACCTTAGTCTGGAAGAATCTACTTGGGAGCTGGAAAGTAATATGCATGAGGCATATTGAGACTTATTCCAAGAGGCTAACATGGAAGAATAAAAACAAAGTTTATAACATCGAGGGAAGTGTTATATTTCAAGGGGAGGTGTATGTAATACCCCCTGAATTAATAATTTCTTTTTTGTTGGAAAATAACTTGATTATTATTTTTTTATTATTTAAGAAGAAAGTCAAGAATAAAACATTTTTTAATAAAAAATTCCCTATTTAATAAAATCTGTTGAATGGGAAAAAAAGGTGGATATAGATGTTAAAGAGTGTTTACTGACCCACAAGAGAAAAATGACAAGTGGCAAAGACCACTAAGTGAGAAATCAAGACGAAGGAGGCATCATCCCTGAAAATTGGGTCTACGCTTCTAGTTGAGTTGCTAAAGAGAAGGAAGTTAATAAATGACCAAGTCCAAGGAAAAATAATATTTAATAGTATGTCCATGAGTAATATGAGGCTAGCATTGGATGAGGATTAACATCTGTGTAATGCAAGAGATGGCGCATTAAAATATTTTTCTCTTGTGGTTTAGGGAACAGGCTGAGTGGTTCTGGAGTAGGTATATTTGGATGCTCTAGGAGTTGATTGGGAGGAACAAATTCTCTATTTTTGTTTTCCCAGCATTGGTGCCAGGTTCCTACTATGTTTTTATTCTGATTAATTCTCGTTACACTCGCAAGTGTATGAGAAATGTTTATGTACAGTTACATCTCCAGGTAGTAGGATTATGCATTTCTGTGGAACATCTATCCATGTTTCTCTTAAGTATATTAGATCTATACAATGCTATTGCGGTAGTGATTAATAACTCGTTATGAGCATAAGTTGGTAGAATTGGTTGTTATAGATATAGTTTCCAATCTAATACTTGAAGAATTTAGAACTCATGATTATGTATATAATGGATTGAATCCTCTGTTTTGTTCGGGTACACAGGGTACTCCCAAAATACCAAACACCTTCAGAAACTACTTCACACAAATATATCACAGATCAACACACTAATGTTTGTCACGTGGTTAAAAACCTCAAGAGGGAAGTAGTCCACGGCCCCAACCAAATAGCTATTTGGAGCAATTTATTTTGCAAAAGAAAGAAAGTTACATGAGCTTCTCGTAATCGATCAACTAGCCAAGGACACTCTATGCTCTTTAAATAGAGATCATAAAACAATCAGGTGTTAAGCCATGGATCAATGGTAGGTATGATGTAAGAGAAGTTGAACTGTCATATCACTCTATGTCTAGAACATATTGTGACTGTCGAATTAGAATATTTACAAATGCATACTAATGCATACTAAAGAAACACACTTTTACCTAATGGATATATTACACAAGTTGATCTTAACTAACTCCTAAGTGTCTAAATATACTAACATCTCCCTTTAAGAACAACTTGGGATAGGATTGAAGGATTTACAAAAGTGACACTATTAGGAGAAGGAAGGAGGCATTAGAGTCTATCCCCCCTTAAGGACACATTCCTGAACTCCTAAAATAGACCGAAGTTTAGAAAAATTCACTTCTGTAAGAGACTTGGTGAAGATGCTTGCAACTTGATCATCTGTAGGGCAATAGATAACTTCAATAACACTATCATGAACAAGATTTATGATGAAGTGCATGTGTAGCTCAATGTGTTTGTTGTGCTGATGTAGAACTGGATCTTTGGCAAGCTTGATGGCACTTTGATTGTCACAACAAAGTGGAGTAGGTTGTTGCTGCTCGAATCCAAACTCTAAAAGGATCTGTCGAAGCCATAAAGCTTCCTGACTGGGATTAACTGTGGCTCAATATTCTACTTCTACTGAAGAAAGAGAAAGTGCTTTTTGTTTCTTACAAGCTAAAGTGATAGGTCCAGATCCCAGACTGAAAAAATAACCTACAGTAGACTTTTGATCATCAGGATCATCGGCCCAATCTGAATTAGTGAAACCAACCAACAAAGGTTTCCCCCCTGTACTGTAATGAATCCAAAACTAAATTGTACCTCGAATATATCGAAGTATTCTGTTTGCTAATTTCCAATGACTTTCATGAGGAGTTTGCATATAATGGGAAACACAGCCAATGACAAAGGAAAGGTTAGGATGGGAATGAGTAAAGTATAAAAGACTACCAACAAGCTGACGATACAATGTGGCATCTACTTCAGGGGAAGTACAAGTGGCAGAAAGTTTGACTCCAGACTGGAAGGGAGAAGGGGCTGGTTTACAATATTCCACGTGGAAGTGACGAAGAAGGTCACAAGCATACTTAGAGTGGGAAAGAAAGATTCATTCTTTGGTTTGCAAGACTTGGAGACCAAGAAAATAATGCAAATGTCCTCAGTCTGACATTTCAAAATTTTGTTGAAAACTGGATTTCACATGGGTTATAAGTTTAGGGTCACTACCAGTAAGGATAAGATCATCAACATAAAGAAGAATTATGATGAGATGGTTTCCTACTTTCTTGGTATAGACATTAGGGTTAGAATGGAATTTATAAAAACCAGTGTCAAGGAGAAAGCTATCCATTTTGGCATACCAAGCTCTAGGAGCTTGCTTAAGGCCATATAAGGATTTCTTAAGGAGACAAACAAGGCTAGAGTTATTCTGAACGTATCCAAGAGGTTTTTCCATGTAAATTTACTCATGTAAATAACCATGTAAGAAGGCATACTTGACATCCATTTGACGGACTTCCCAGTTATGTAAGGCTGCAACGGAAAGAACAAGGCGGATGGAGTTAATTTTTGCTACAGGGGAAAATGTTTCATTGTAATCAATCCCTTCAACTTGGGAAAAACCTTTGGAAAATAACCTTTCCTTAAGTCTTTCAACACTTCCTTTTGATACATACTTAGTTCTGTAGACCCATTTACATCTGACAATTTTTCTTCCTTTTGGAAGAGGAATAAGATCCCAAGTATCGTTCACCATTAAGGAACAATATTCTTCATCCATATCTGCATCCCAATCTGGATTTCCTGAATATTCTGCAAAAGTTTCTCAGAAAATTGAGCCAAAAGAGAAGAGGCTCACTGAAACTGAGAACGTGTTCAACATTGATCTCTAGGATCACCGGCAAGACCACCAGCTGCTTCACATGTTGAACGGACCCATCAAGGAAGTATTGGTGCTGGTGCAATTGGAGGAACATGAGCAGGCGGAGGTGGATTTTCATCCTCACTATCATCATCAGAAATTGGAGTTGGAAACCTGTCAAGGTAGATGGAAGAATAATAATAAGAAGGCACAATCACCGAATCAGACTCACAGGACAAAGATGGCACACCCTCCAAGTTAGGCTCGCAGGCCAAGAGATTTTCATCAAATTTAACATCTCTTCTAATGATTATATCATGAGAATGTGGCTGAAGAATTCTATAACCTTTTACATCTTCAGAATATCCAACAAATATGCACTTTTCACTTTTAGGTTGCAATGCTTTCCATTTTTCATCTGGAATGTGAGCCCATGCTTCACAACCAAACACACGAAAGTGACTTACAACTGGTTTAATTTTACTCCATGCTTCTTCCACTGTTATACCCTGTAAAAATTTAGTGGGTGTGCGATTAACTATGTAATTTGCACAATTTATGGTCTCATCCCAATATTGAAGACTTAGTCATTTAGATTGGATCATACAATTAGCCATTTCTTTGAAAGTGTGGTTCTTCCGTTCAGCTACACCATTTTGTTGTGGTGTATATGGAACAATGTGCTATTGTTGGATTCCCTTTTTAGTACAAAAAGTAGTGAACTTGTTGTTAACATATTCTCCTCCATTGTCAGATCTTAACTTAATAGTTTTATGACTAGATTGTTTTTCAACAAGGGCCTTGTAGGCCAAGAACATGCTAAATACTTTGCTCTTAAGTTTTAGGAAGTAAACTGAAGTGTGTCTCGAGTAGTCATCAATAAAGGTTAAGAAATATTTGAAACCAGAAAAGGAAGCAGATGGAAGAGGGCCAGACAAGTCACTATGCACAAGATCCAAGGGAACCGAGGCATGCTAAGAGGCACGTTTGTCAAAATTGTCCCGATGATGTTTTTCGAGTACACAACCGGAACAAACACCATCCTTGCAAGATACCAGTGGAAGACCGGTCACCATATTGTCTTTACATAGCTGTTGCAATGAGCAATAATTTAAGTGACCAAATTGCTCATGCCAAATTTTGCTCAAGTTATCACTATGAGCAACAAAAACTAAAGGAAAAGGTGATGATTGAAAGTTGTTAAATTTGTACAACTTGGTAATATCATCAACAGTTCCAGTAGTAAGGACATTTTGAGGATTTTTAAAATCCTTGATTACAACTTGGTGAGGTGTAAACATCACAGTTTTACCTTCACCTGAATGAGTAATTTGATATACTGATAACAAATTGCAGGAAATTTTTGGAACACATATTACATCACTAAAATGACCATTTTCTACTGGAACTGTTCCAGATCCTACAATACTTAGAGATCTATCATCACCAACAATTATTTGTTTGGTGTTACATTCATGCATAGTAGAAAAGATGGCTTTATCCTTAGCCATATGATAAGATGATCCAGAATCAATGAGCCATTCAATTGAAGTAGAAGAAGAAGATGTAGTACAAGAGTAACCAGAAGCACAAAGTGCATGTCCATGAGAGGTAGATTCTGAAGATGAATCTAGGCTGATGTGGTGCTTCTTCATTGCTGCTTCCAAGGCTGCAATCTTCTTAAAACACTTAGATTCATCATGATTATCTTTCCCACAAAAATTGCAATGACGCTCAGTCTTCTTTCCTTTTTGCCTGGATCCTTTGTCATTTTTTAAAGAAGGAGCTGACTGAGAGGGTTTGGGACCCTTGTTTTTTGGCTTATTATTGTGAAAATTTTGTTTCTTGGGAGGCTTAGACTTTTCTTTTTGTTGGGACAATAAGGCTTTCCTAGATGTATCTGCATTGTTAATTATTCCAAGATGAATGAGCTTATCTTTCTCTCTAATTAAGGAATCACAAAAGGATTCAAGGCTAGGCTCTTGATAGCTAGCTGCAGTCAAGGATTCTTTTATGGAGTAGAATGTAGATACAAAAATAGAATATGCAGGTCCAAGTTTTGAAAGAATATGATAAATATATCTTTTGTATTCTTTCTTAATCTTACAATCTACACATAATAGTCTAAGAGTTTTATACTTAGATAAATATTCTTGAATGCATGAAAAATCATTTGGATTCAAGGAAAACAACTCATTCTCAAGTTGATGACTCCGAATTTCATTGTGTTTACCAAACACAGATTCCAAATTTTCCCAAGATTTATTAGGTTCATCAATTCCAAATATGTGGAATCACAAATCACTAGAGATTGAAATCCCAATCAATCCATGAGCTTCATCACATCTATTTACCCATTTAATTTTCTTATCATCATCAGTGGGTTTTGTTTCTTTCCCTGAGGTTATCCTGAAAAGTCCCCTACTTCGTAGAACATCCTCCATATGAGATTTCTATGAGAAATAGTTAGAACTTGTAAGTATAATATCACAGGGGGCGGCCATACTGTAAAATAATGGCTGAAAAAAAAAGAAACTAACTGTTTGGTCGCAAAGAGATCGAAAAAATATGCGGTTTTAAAAAAAACGACACCTAAAAACTGATTCCAGACGATGAAGTTATGCTTGATCAAAGAAAAGGTTGAATATGTCCCCAATAGTTACATGGTATATATTAACCTTACCATATAAAAAAAAGAATCCCCCTCTTCCCAAGATCAACCTTTCACAATCACTTTTATAATAAAGTTGCTTTGAAGTGAATCACTTTTGTAGAATAAGTGATTTTCACTTTTACAATAATGTGACTTTTAAATAGTGCGGCAATAAATTAAAAGACTTAAGTGACTCACTTTTATTTTATTTTATTTATGTGAAATGCACTCTTACAATAAAGTAATTTGAAAATAGAAATTGTATGCACTAAAAAGTAGCTTGATAAGACTTGAACTCAAGACTTATCAAGGTGTAAAGCAACTTTGGACCAAGTGAGCTAAGTTTAATAGGTACGTAAAAGTATGGAAAGAGGAATGGGGATTTTTTTTTTTTTACTCTTCTCTCTTGTTTCTGTGCTTGCCTTCTTTTCCTGCAAATCACAACAAACAAAAAAATTTTGCCACAAAATGGGGTTAGATCTTGGTTAGCTTACCCGAAAAGTCTACATTTTCAAGTTTTCTTGTTGTTTCTAAGTTTCCGTGATTGCACAAGGTGCACGGCAAAGATCATACGTAGACGAGAATACAAGAAAAAAAAACTTTCCCTTACTATTTCTGATTCGCCGCGATTGCGCAAGGTGCATGGAAAAGAGCATACGCAGTCAGGAAAAACAACAGTCCGAGACTAAAACATAAAAGATCTAATAATAAACTGATAAAATATGAGATATTTAAAAAAAAACAAATACGTCACTCTAACATTATACCTTCATATTTGCTGAAATCGGTGTTTCTGGAGCAAATGAAAATGGTTTTCGGTGAAACAAAAACTATTTCCTAATGGAAATGATTCTCTGGATGCAATTGAACAACACCCATAGGACACAAATGTACAAAAAATATAGAACCATAAACCCTTTCAAATTTTCAGCAACACCAGTTCCAGATCTTTATCAAAACCGAAAGCGGCTCTTCATAAAAGCTATGATACCATGTTCGGGTACATAGGGTACTCCCAAAAGAACGAACACCTTTAGAAACTGCTTCACACAAATATATCATAGATCAACACACCGATGTTTGTCACATGGTTAAAACCCTCGAGAGGGAAACAGTCCACAGCCCCAGCCAAATAGCTACTTGGAGCAATTTATTATGCAAAAGAAAGAAAGTTAGATGAGCTTCTCATAATCGATCAACTAGCCAAGGACCATCTATTATCTTTAAATAGAGATCATATACCAATCGGGTGTTAAGCCACAAATCAATGGTAGGTATGATGTAAGAAAAGTTGACTCGTCGGATCACTCTATGTCTAGAACATATCATGACCGTCAGATTAGAATATTTACAAATGCATACTAATGCATACTAAAGAAAAACACTTTTACCTAATGGATATAATACACAAGTTGATCTTAACTAACTCCTAAGTGTCTAAATATCCTAACATGTTTGTTTTTATAATGTACCATGTATTCCAGCATTTAATTAGCATTGTTTGTTCAGATCGTTTCCTCTCAACCTAATTATTCTTATTGGAAAGTGGACTAGATCTGTAACATTGTTATAGCATAGATTTGTATTATTCCTAGGTCACAGTTGAAAAATATTTTATTTTTACACAAAGGAAACCTTAAATTTTTCTATCTGAATCCCTAATCAACTTAGTTCATTTAGGGCTTCACTGATAAAATTATGAATAAGAAGACGGAATCAAAGAAGGGTTGATGATCAAGTTAATCTTCATATCAGTTTAGCTTACAGTAAATCAAAATCTTAAATAAAACGAGATACCCTTGATTCTGCAAAGTTAAACGTTGATCCATAAATATTAGAAGATCAACGGTCAAGAGCTAATCCAAATCTAGATCGACATTCATAGAGTTTTTCAATTTCCTATTTCAGCATTAAATCAGATCAACAATGCAAAAAGATGATGCTGAATTAGGAAGTGGAAAGTCAAGAATTAATTTAATTGAACTTGAAGTTTCTGAAGTCTGATTTTCGTTTCAAATAGATCAATGGTCCACACCGATTGTGCTTGGAGAAGTTACGGGTCATGGGAAAACTTTTGGTATGTGTAAAATCCTTATGAAATGCAATTCATAGTTTTTGAAGTCCACCATTGATTTGGTTGGGACACTGATCGAACAATCGCAAGATATTTTGCTGATTCAAATAACAAGTTGATTAATAGCAGAGAGGAGGCGCAAATTTTTTATCCAAAACAATTTTCTTACAGGCTTGATTCCCCCTGAGTTAAAAATCGATCTGTAAATAATTAGATCAATGACTGGGATTTAAGCCGCAATAAATACATGACGCAGAAGGTATAAAATACAATTTAATGAAATTTGGTGTTTTTCCACACCCCAGACTCTACTTGTGGAAGGAGGAAGCAAGGAGGTGGAAAATGGGAAAACGATTAATGAAAAAGTTGTTTTTTTTAATTTCCGAGATCCACAATGGAAGGCAGAAAAATGGATGCTATAACGTAGAAAGACGAAAGAAAAAGTGATCGTTTCATGGAGTTTCCTACTTCCGAGGTCCGCAAAGGAAGGTGGAAAGGTGGAAATCGAAAAGCTGAAAGTTGAAAGACCAAGTGATTGTTCCATGGAGTCTTTGAATTTCGAGGTCCGCAGCGGAGGACGGAAAGGCGAAATTTGGAAGGAAGAAAGAAAAAATACCAAGTGATCATTTCATGAATTTTTTGACTTCCAGAGTCTACAATAGAAGGAAGAAAGGCGGAAGGTGGAAGGTAGAAAGATGAAATACCAAGTGATCATTTCATGAAGTCTCTTACTTCTGAGGTCCGCAACAGAATACAAAAAGGTGGAAGTCCAAAGGCTGAAAGACAAAACACCAAGTGATCGTTTCATGGAGTTTTTCACTTCTAAGTTCCGCTGCGAAAGACAGAAAGGCGAAAGGAAGAAGGCAGAAATATGAAAGACCAAGTGATTATTTCATTGAGTTTTCAACTTTCGATTTCCACAGCGGAAGGAGAAAATGTGGAAGGTGAAAGGTGGGAAGTCAAAAAACAAGGTGGTCGTTTCATTTAGTTCCAGTTCTCGGATTCCGCAACAGAAGGTGGAAGGGCAGAAGGAGGAAGGAGGAAAGTGGTTCGAAGGAATCCGTCGCACTTTGTGTTTCTGGTATCCAGAATTCGCAGTGGAAAGGATAATGAAAAATGCGGAACGTGGAATTGGAACTCTAGAATGGTTATGGCAGAAGAAAATTACCTTATATTTTTTAGTTTTGTTTGGAAATGTATTTCTTTTTGGAAAAAGGGTTTCTGAGTTTTAAGGAAGATTATGGTTATTGCATATGGCCAGGGTTATGCTTAAAACTCTCTATATGTTTGTAATTCCTCATAACAATTAGTTTTTATTTTAGCAATATCGGTACCATAAATATACAGGTTTTCTTGAGTAAAGGAAGGTTTGACTAAGAAAAACTCACTTTCTCCCTTTGACATAATCAGAGCAACTTGTCCCATGTCATCAACGTGTCGAAAGTACTTATAAGTTTCTATCGAAATGGTCATAGGAACTTGGCATATATTGTTGATGGAAAAGAGTGCCAGTCATCGTAAGTAATGCATAATTTTTCACTGAAGCTATTGGTAAGACTCAAGTTTTTTTGTCAAAAAAGTAGTGCCAACATCGTCAGAAGTAATTTATAAGTTGCACTAAAATGGTTAGAAGATTCGACATATATTGCCGAAGGTAAAGAGCACCAACACATTGGAAGTAATGCATACGTTTCCACCGAAAGAATCAAATTTTTTTTTCATTTGTTGCCGATGAAAAAGAGTGCTAAGCTTTCAAACTATCTCAGACTTTTCCACCAAAACGATCGCATCGCTAGATTCTCGAGAAAAAGTGACATTATCACCAATATAATTGGTGTAATTGGAGTTTTGTTGGAAATATGGTAGGAGAAAATTCCTGCGATTTGATAGATTATATATTTTTCCTATGAGTTACTTTTAAACTTTGTTTATGGATTTTATACTTGTGTTTGCTGAAGATTTCTTAATTATATTTTATAGACTCCAACATTTTACATTTAGATTTATATTTTTGATCTAATATCTTAAATCATCATTATTGGATTTGTCTCTCTGATCTTGCTGCAATTTTCCTTTTGGGTGTTGATCTTTGAATGTTTACCATGTGTTTGGTCAAATATTTGTTCAGTTTTTTTCCTTAGATGAGTTTTGATGCTATTATAATATCCTTATAAAAGGATGAGTTTTCAAATGCATCATTAATATTTGGATTATAAAAATTCATATGATCAAGTGTATGCATCGATGCTTTTTTATTTTTAATTATACGCCTTGAAGGTAAAAATTGTATACATTATAGGAAAATATGAAGTGAATTGATATTTAATAGTAGAACATTCGAGAGAAGTCATCCTCAAAATATGAATAGCCTATTAATAGATATCACATTATTCCATTCTATGTAATAGATCATTTATAAATACTTATTGGCATAAGAAGATGGTAGGAAAAAAGTTCTTGTAATAATGATGTATACGTGGCTTGCTAATATACTCTGGAACTTTGGGTAGTTAGTTGTATCCATATGGTTGACATGCCATTTTGTTTTGGAAAAAAAACAATAATGGTTTAGTTATGATTAATGGTTAAAATTTCAAATGTTATTAAAACCAAGATTTCTAACTCTCATACCCATAGGCAAGGTATTTCTTTAGTTATAACACTATCTTAACTTGAAATTTGGAGTGTTTTTTTTTATAACCTTACCTTAGTGGATTTGTCTCCCAACTCGGGGGTGGATTTAGAAGGACAAACATATGTAAAATAAATCCCATGGTTGCGAAGAAATTTGTAGACATGCTTTAAGTCGCCCGAGATTATTTCGGATTAGAGAAGTATCACTAAAAGTTAACTTTGTTTATGGAATTAATTTATCGTGTTTTCAAGTTTATTATGAAAGTTACGTTCTTGGATTTATAGCTGATATATGGTAATAATATGTATGTTGAGTTACATGGATTCAAGTGGTGGATGCAGGAAATGCGTTCCAATGGTGAAAATAAATGGGATAACACCCTAAAGAGAAGTGTGGAGTAAATCAGTTGTTCATGTGCATACTTTTAAAGTTAGTTCTTTTATCATCTAAATACAATCTAACCTTGATTGTTTCTCCACTAAGGAGACTCTTACCTCATCTACGACGAATGCGCTCAGTAGAGAAGGTATAAAATATGGTATCTCGATATGGCCAGTGTTAACCATAGTTAAAGGATAAGGATAATTTGTAATCGTTATCTCATGCAAAGGATTGTCATGCAACTAATCTAATGGTTGTGTCTTATTATATTATTCAATAAGATTTTTCTATGTGGGTTAGCATTAAAGTGATTGGATTTGGTATGTTGTAATCCTAAAAGAATTCTTATGATTAAGTAAATGGTGAGTTTAATTTATTTGGTGTGCTTAAATGTTTTTAGAAGAATAAATTTTATACTTCCCACCTCGCGAAGCTATTCAGGTATTTTGGGTGTGTTACATGTGGTATTAGAGCTCAAGTTGCAACACTTGGACATATATGGGATGAAAATAAATAATAAGGTACAAGTTGGATGAATTAAGAATTGGGTGGTTACAGATAATAGAAATAAATAATGTAAATATTGAGGAAGACTTTCCCTCTCGTACGATGATTCATTTATATCCTAAAGGAGGAACTATAAGTATATATGTAATCCTTGTTTTCCCACTAATGTGGAGATAGATATGATAATTTGAATATAGATTAAAGAAAGTTTCGCTAAAAATTAAATCATTATTTATTATATATCTTTATCCTTGCCATGATGAATGTATGGTTATTTTTGAAAATAATATAGTGGGACATGCAATGATGAAGGCGAACTAATATTGTAGTTTTTGTGTTAAAGGAAGTAAATAAGGGGTCCAAAGCTCCTTCGAGAAACCTATGGATGGAAGAGGATTATGCTCACACTAGAGTGACCTGTTTGTCATCTAAAACGAGATAAGTATCATTATCAGGTTTTTATTATAACATGATTTCTATAAAATTTAATTTTGTTAGCATTATTGAGAAAGGAAATTATAATATTGTTAAATGCATGGTGCATAGATTCACTACAAGATAGTGTTGTGGACTACTAAATAGTATGTTTATCCTTTGGAAATTCAAAAGGAATAACTTAGATTCCAATTAAAGCAATACAATAAAATCCATTAGAAGAAGGATCTAAATGTTATACCCATGACAAACTTTGTAAAAATATTAAAACCATTCTTATTTTGTCATATGATCTATCCCTTGTATCTCAAGTATCTGTATGATAACCCACAATAAATTAGAGGCATTAGATCAAAGGGAAACTATGTGTCATTAGAAAAATGCATTATGTCATAATGCATGTTTATATATTAGTAGGAAAAATAATTAGGTTAATGATGCATATTTTCTAGAGACATTAAACATGGATTAATAGGAATTGTGGTTACAATTTCAAGTATCCTTAATGTTTTATGAAGTTTCTCCTTAAGTTTGAATGCTAAATGATAACACTTCCATATTCATATGTGATTGTAGATAAAAGTGTTGATTGCAAACATAGTAAAATATCTTGTTAGAAGCACTCATTGTCTGTTATAGACAAGCATTGAAAGTCGGGTAAATAGACAAATGACCACTTAAGATTTTAGTCTAAAGAAAATATTCACCCATTTTGATGTACATTATTGGTAATGGATTAATGGTGTTGTAAAAGTAACTGACTAAATATAACATATTTGGAATTGATTATTAGAGTTAAAAACCACTTATGGGTAAGTGGCGAGTTTAGTCTTATTGACTTGGTATGGGTATATGATTATATACTAAGAGAAAGTATTCTATGACTAAAATTCTCACCTTATGACTATGTTATGAAATGTTGTGTTAAAAATAGTTTTGGATGCTATTAGTATTTCAGTGACTTTATGAGAAACGAGATCATTGGAACTGTTCATTATTGTTAGTTGAGTTTTAACCAAGGAAGCTCATTTGAAAAGTTCAATAAACGAAGATAGAGGTATGTACTTTTACGATTGTGCATATACAAATCAAATAAAATGAATATAAGTCATATTAAAAGTGTTTAGGTATAAATACTAATATTATATCACTTTTTATTCAAGGAATGGGGTGATTCAAATCATTATATTGCACTTATCAAATTTAATTAGGAAAGAAATTGATTGCCTATGCCCATCAAATAAAGATACCATAGAAAGTTGATTGAAATTGTTGATAAGTGAGAATCATTACATGAAATATTAATTATTATACAATTTGATATTGTGACTAACTATTCATGGAGAACTGCACACATCAGAGACTTGGTTATGGAAATAATAAAAATCCATGATGAAAGCCAAAATTTTCATGAATGTAAGAAACCAAATGATATGAGAGACATTTGGTACATGTGAAACTAAAAAGATGAATGTACATGAGGCACATGTTTGTACAGGAGGAACATGTTTGTATAGGAGGTACATATTTTGTACAGGAGGTACATGTTTCCCCTTGGCCAGCTAAACACCAGTATGCATCCTATAGGGGCTATTTAGTGTAATACATTTCGTTAGACTTATTTCTGCACAAATTTATGTTGCAATAGGACTTCCATTAGAGTAGGGGCTCCATGAAGAACCTCTGGGTATCATAGTGTGTGAGAAAGGAAACGCTTGAGCTCAGTGAAGGGGTATTGTCCTAGTGTTGGGTAACTTGGATTAGTACTCGAATTATTTTTTTCACTGTGTTTATTTGGATGGAGGGAATCCAAGAGGAACCAGAAGGTACCTAATAATAGTTGTAAAAAATATATGTGCTTTCTTTCCTATGCAGTATTGTGCTTATCTATCGATAAATAGATTAAAAATGAATACTTGAACCATTCTGAATCATGGAACTAAGTAGTGTTGGATTACTTATTTATGCCTATATTGTTGATGCTGATCATAGTACACATATAGTGGTATATTTCATATTTCAGGTTGGTGGCTGAAAAACTCTTGATGTAATCCTCTTAATCTAAATTATTAAAGTATGTATGGAAGGTCGAGCTAAGAGGATTGACGCATGAAGAATTTCCTTAAAAGTTAAACTCTACAAGAGGTCGAGTAAAACATGTTTTTTCTTATGCAATATTCTATTGACATTAGAATTATGTATGAATATGATGATTTTCTAGTTAGAGCTTGTGATTCCTTACATAGAACAGGTTAGAGGACAACAAAGCTGAAAGACATCGCAAAAGATGCGGAAGCATTGAATGAGAACCTAAAGGAAAATGAACACAAAGCTTGAAAACCATGTAACAACAAAGACGATGTTAATTCTAAGAGGGAAAGGATGTAACATCCCCTTAGTATGTGACTCATAAACGCAAAGTGTAAGTAAAAATCACTTTAAGTACTAATCTTGACTTCATGAAATTATGGATGAAATCGATAATGTTAGGAGGTTGGAATATTTGCATGACTAAAATGATGATTGGGGATGAATCCACTAGGGGAGAGGGAGTAAATATGAGTAAAGTATCGAGGATATATCCAACTCAGCTATGTGTCATCATGATTTCGATGACGTATCAAAGGGAAGTTGGTTACAATGTTTAATGGTAAAATACACGCTCATCATAATAAGGGTAAAATCAACAAGTATTAACTTGAAATAAAATTAATATATAGATAATGATCTTGTTGCACCTGCAACAAGTTCCCAAAATTCAAAAAAATTTGGGGCCCTCCTTTTCTTCAAGTTAGTGAGTTCTTTTCTTGGTTTCACCTTTTGATTTTAGCTTATGAAGGTTGAAGTGCTTTCTCGAGTCTTGAATGCTGTAAGTTGAATGGTTTCTCATCATTTAAAAGCTTGAGGTTTTGTTCCATCTAAAATCGAGCCCTCTGTTGTTTTACAAAAAACCTTTTCAAGCCTTCGCCCAAAGTTTCTTGTATCGGGAGATTTTCATTTGAATGCCCAACCGTTGCGGGCGTCCTCCGGCTTCTAGTTTCTCTTACCCGTCCTGCCGTTGCGGGTGGCTTCCAGGTCGTCATGTTCGGTTGTCGGGCCGACGTTTCGGGTGCCTTCGAGATTTTGATTGTTTCTATCCCGAGCCCTCCATTGCGGGTGTTCTCCAGATCCTTCAAATCTTTCCCCGCACCGCTGTAGCGGGCGCTTATCGACTCTTGTTTGGCTTGTTCGTGCCGCCGTTGCGGGTGGTCTTCAAGTCCGCATTTTTTCGTTTCGCGACCGCCGTTGCGGGGGGGTTTCGACTCTTGAGTTTCATTTTCATCGCGGTATGTTGCGGGCGTTGTCTCTCTTATCGCATCGGAGGGGGAGGAACACTGCTGTCCCCGCCATTGCGGATCAGCGTAAACTCTTAAATCCTCGTCTCCCGTCGAACCGTTCTGTTGGAGTTTTTTTTCCTCGTTGCGGACAGTGAAGTGTGGAGGATGTTCTGCCATTGCGGGGAAGGCCAGACTCTTGGTCATCCGGCCAAGGTTTCCGTGGCCACCCGATATGGGTTTCTCGTTCGTGGGTTATTTGTAACTGATCGGGCGAGTTGGGACTGGAGGTGGTCCGCCGTTGCGGATGGTATGAAGCTTGTGCCGCCCGACATAACTTTTGGAGCCGCCCCGATTGATGTGACTCCTCGCATGTGTGGCGTTGTTCATATAAGTATGGCGACAAGCGGGGTTTTTGTATTATTTTCGATCACTGTCGCAAGGAGTCGAGCTATCGCGTTTCGAAAGAATCGAAGGGTTTGCTGTCACTGTATCGGTTTCCAGGTGGTGAGGGAGGATCTCCAACTGTCGTTAGCTTGATCACTGCGTTGATTGCCAAGTAGGTGCATCTCTTCCTTCATTTGCGCTTAACGTTTGTTGGTTTTCCGCCAAGTTTTGCGGCCCCACATTTTTCTTCCTCGTCCAGCTGGAATTTTGGTTTGCTTATATCGTTTATTCTCTTGACCTAGGGTGAGGGGGGAGACGTTTTCTTTAACTTTTAAGCCTTTTCTGTCTTCCCGTAGTAGTTGCTTGCGCGCTAGCGTTGGGGGTTTTGAGGCACAGACGGCCGTTACGCCATCTGCGCTAGGCTTCGGTATGTGGTCGCGATGAGTAGAGACTGCGTTGTTGGTGAATGTTTAGGGGTCGGGTTTGGGCTGGCCGCAGTTGCCATGATTTTTCTTGGTTTTCCTTTTTTTCACAGTCCGGGGTTGTGCGCCGTCTCGGTGGGAAATTATTGGTAGATCCTGGGACTGGCTCGACTGGGATAAATAGGGTTGAGAGGATTGTTTTTGACAGTGTCTCCTTCTCTCTGCGGCCCGTGTTGATTGAGCCACCTTTTGCGATCTAGTTTTTGTTGTTGGCCGCCTGAAACCCCAGTTAAGGTCAAAAGAAAGTGTCGCTGGTAACGCGGCTTTCATTGAGGATAGCGTGGGTCGGTTTCGATGAGGATACCTTATCCTGAGATGTGGTCGTTTCCCGCCGAGGTGGGTGAGAGTGTTAGCAGCATAATTTTTTCTTCGATGCTGGTCGCCTGCGTTTCTGTCGCAATGGGCATGTTGGGCCGTAGGGCTGAAGTGTCGACTGATTAAGCCTGAGGCTGTTATTTTGTTTCTCTTTGCGTGTGATAAGCGATGGAATGTTAATTGCATATTGCATCTGCATATAGCGTGCACATATTTGCTTCGATATATTACCTTCATAAAAAATGACAAACCTCATAAGAGCATAGGTTGCATGCCAACACTAATATGACTGACAAATTGATGCATGTGAAATAAATCATAAGACAGTTCGTCCATAAGACCTGGTGAAGATATGCTACAGTAAAAATTACCATGCTAACAAACACATTGCACCGCACTTCATGCTAGTAAATTGTCAGTATAGAAGCTTAAGGTTTGATTTCATGCACTGATATAATTATGATACACCTGGAAAAGAATAAACTGCTGCACAATGTTCACAAATTTGTATTTCTTAATATCATGACGGTGTACATTGCAGGAAGATCTTAAAATGTCTAAGAGACAGAAAAAGAAGGCCCCAGCAGTAGAGGAGGTTCTAGCACCAGACACAGAAGCAAGAATTGAGTACATTTATGAGGACACCCAATGTGTCACTGGGGTGGAGCCTGAATACAAATGGGGAGATATTTACAGGATGATCTCCTGTAGGGAAGTCCTAGATATGGGGCTTGAGGAGGCACCCATTTATGCTAATATAGAGAAATCATCCATTATGAAGGTCGCCACCAGGCCAGAGCTATTCCCGTGCTCTGAGTTAATGAGATGGGTGCTACCACATACAAACCACAATTCAATGCTCATCTGGGTGAATCCATGGACCTGGGTAACACTTTTTAGCAAGCAAATTTGGAAAAAAACCAAAAAACGTACCTCGGTCGAGGGCTTGTTAAGCCCTCAACCGAGCTAATAATATCTCGACCGAGCTTTTATAAAGCCCTTGACCGAGGTTTTTTTCAGCTCTCGGTCGAGGTATCTATTAACCCTCGGTCGTGGTATTAAAACCTCGACTGAGGGTTAATAAATACCTCGACCGAGGTATTAACTCAGTCGAGGTATGGACCTTGGTCGAGGTATATACCTCGACCGAGGTTCCTCTGTCAAAAAAATATAAATAGAGGCCGCGAACCTCAAATAGAATAGGACCTCGACCGAGCTAATACCTCGGTCAAGGTATTAACAAGACCTCGACCGAGGGTTTATTAAACCCTCGGTCGAGGGATTTACAAACCCTCGACCGAGGTCTTGTTAATACCTCGGTCGAGGTTCATACCTCGGTCGAGGGCTTAAAAAAACAGACTTAGCCCACATTCAAACAAATGGAAAATTTCCTGTGCCTTGCAGAGGTGTAAACCCTTCCATTCCTAGCACATAACTTAGA
>LPNX010143151.1:349662-398715 GCA_001517045.1 Pseudotsuga menziesii | reverse complement strand
TATGCGTTTTGAGGGCTTCTATTTAGCACATGAGTAAAAAATCAGGTTTTCATCGCCAAATTTGGCCAAAAAGTGTTACCCATCTTCATGGAATTACCCATCTGTAACATCGAGGGCCAGGGCTATGCTGTATTTAGCCCTGGATATGTAGCTTTAGCTTATCATCTACCAGAGCCTCAGCTTTTCCTTACGAATGAATGGCTGGACGACCTCCGGATGGACCTTGTAGAGACCTTGAAAAGAATGCTCTTACCTGGGAAGATCTTCCGACATAGAGTGACTGAAGATTATGACACCGCCAGTCTCAGGCCCACTTACAGATTCATAGCTTTAATGCTAAACAGAATCTTCGGGAGGGCAAATGGCAGACTGTTCAAGTTTGAATGGTTACCCCTAATGTTTTTTGTAGCAACAGAAGGAACCATTTTCAATTGGGCGAGCATAGTATCAAGCAACCTCTCCTCTTGTGTGGCTGCAGATTTGGAAGGAAAGGAATGAAGAAGATCTGAATTTTACATGAGCTCCATTCTAATTGACTGCATACTATGCCACCAGCCTTTCCCCGGGATCAAATGTGTTTGGGAGAAGGATAGGATGCCCTTATATGCAGCATTTAGACTACTGGGAGCTCATCAATACCATACTTACTATAGAGAGATCTGTGAACAGTTTATCATGCCTCTGCACACTCTCATATTCTAAAAGGAATGCAACTGCATGTCAGAAGAGGCCATGCAGGTCATAGAGGAGTTTGGTGACTATTTCTTAACAGAAAACGGGATGTATTTGAGGATGTTTGGTGGGTCAAAGACCCCTTATCTGTTGCCCAAATATGCAACAAATTATATAGTACACAAGGAGGCTGTTAGACAGGTGTATATAGATGGAGTTGGTCATTTCCTATTCCAGAAGAAGAAGTCTTCCTACCATCCTCTGCCTTTTAAGTTAGGTAGTTGCAGCTTCGCAAATGTGAAACAAGCTCCTGAATTTATACAGGAACTAGAAAAGTTCCGTTTCGGGGGGATGAGCTTTAGACGAAATGATACTCACGACAGGATGGCTGAGCACTGTAGGAAACAAAAAGTATTTTATGAGTACACTCACCATTTTGACAATGATGAATCCGTGTTTAGGAGGGCCCCTAACATGATAGTGCTCAGCAAGAGATTCAAACCAAAAGGTGGAAAGGGATCTGAGCAAGGGAAGGATGAGCGAGCTAAGACTGAGGAAACAACCAAAAGAATAAGGGAGGAAGCCAAGAGACTGGAACAAGAGGCTGTGGAATGGCTCCAGAAAGGAGAAGAGGAAAAGAGGAAAGCTGCCCAGGATGTAGCTGAAAAGGAAAAAGAAGCAGCTGAGGAAGCTCAAAGGAAACTAGATGAGGAACTTCGACAACAGGAAGCCGAGAAAACAGAGTTGGCACAACAGCAGGATTCTAGATCACAAGCAGATCAAAGCCAGGGTGAGGAAAACCCTGAGGTACAGATCCTCCAAGTACCTACTACCGTCACCCCTACAACCCCCACACTCCAGTTAGTACCCTTTACACAGAAGAAAGGGGAAGAGGTGCCTGATTTCAGTACAGTGTACTATGACAGGGCCACCAAAAGGATCATGAGGAGAACCCAGAGGAAAATAGAAGCAGAAGGGATGGCTAGTACCATGATAACCGACAAAGCTGTGATGGTTGGAACAGATAAAGATCCGAGGTTTGTCATCAGGGCTGGGAAGGCAGCCATACATGCTGCGGAGGATAACATAGACCGTATGATGGTAGAGATAGAATCCTCCAAGAAGACCACCTCTCAACTCAAGGACACCTTGAGAAGGGAGAGAGAGGAGGGCAACAGACTAAAAAGAAAATACGAGCATGTACTCAAAGAGGTGGAGTTCACGAAGCATGAAATTCATGCTATCCAGCAAGAAGCCTTGAATAAGGCACATCAAGAAATTCAGGACTTAAAGAGCGAAAGGGAACAAATGAAGACACAGATGGAAGACCTGATGGAGCAGCAGAAGGACATCTACGAATCCAACACCTTATATGTTAGAGAGCTGAAAGAGCAGCTGGAGGCAACCAAGGAGCAGCAGGTAGATCTGTAGCCAGTCAAAGAACACATCCTGGCTCAGAAAGCTAGGATGCTGCAACTGCAAACGGACCTGGAGGAAGAAAGGTGTCAAGTCCTGCAGATTGATGGCAGGCTAGATGAAATATTAGACATAGCTTCTTATTTTTTGGATAGGTCGCAAGACATCCTTGAGGTACTGACTTCAAGGATAACTAGGGTAGAAGATGATCAAGAAGTTCCAGCTGAGCTACCAATCAAAGATAAGCAAGCTTTGAAGCAGGACCATGATCTGATAGAGTTTGTTGTTATTACTGCAGAGGACTTCCAGAAGACAGTGAAGAAAATGAAGGGAGCCTGCGCAGAGTTCTTTAAAAGAGCCCTGGTCACCTATAACCGCTGTCAAGTGGAAGCTGAGCATAGGCTACACGAATTCCCTGATCATGATACATTTGCAGGGATGGTGCAAACGAGGCAGCAGGAAGAAGAAGCCAAGGTCCAATGTATTAGAGCCCTTGATGAGCCGATCCTGAGAAATGAAATCGGACACGCAGCCATTAGTGTACAGCTCTTGGAGGAGCAGGTGCGTCTGAACACGGCTAGGATAGAGGCTATTCAAAAACAAGCAGATAATTTTGAGCTGAATATACAATTCTTAGAACCCCACTCGTTTGAAGGACTCGCTGCTGAGGCAGTAGCGTGGAGGAAATTTTTGGAAAACCAAGCGGGACCCTCCTCCTGAGGAGGACCGGTAAACTTTTGTGTAAATTATTATTTTGTAAAAGTTTGTGGGAAAATGAAGCGTTGGGAAGCCCAAAGGTCACTTTGGGCAGCCCAACCATTTTTTGCTTTTTGTATAAAACTAGGGAAGGGAGACAAGAAAGGGGCTTTTTCCCAGTTACACTGGATGACCTATTGTAAGAAGAACTATTTCCTTTTGCAATAAATATTTTAGTTTTCCTGTTGGAGAAAGAGCAGTGGAATTTTCCAAATGGTGTGCAATGGATGGTAGGAAGATGAACTATTTTGTTTTTCAGCTTATGTCCATGAATTGTGAGATCGTTCTAACTCTGTGACTTATGTCTTGTTGAATGATTTCTGGTTTATTTTGTGGAGAATTCACTTTTAGTAATGCTGGTGCTTCACATAACAGTTAGCTATCTGATTGTTGGAATAATTTCTCTTTCATGTACTGTAAATACAAGTATCATCTACCTGTAATTGTGTTTATCATACATGGAGTTAATGCATTACTAAATAATAATCATTTTCTGGCTCCCCGGGGATAGATAGTTAGGTGTTTATACTGTTAGTTGTTTGATTTCCTGATTGCACATGTGGTTTAGATGTTGTGAACATAAGACGAGAGGTAAGAACCTGCGCAGCACATTGTGTGGTTCCCGGCATCCTTATCACCCTGCATGGTTTAGATAGGCATATGCATTGCATTTTAAGTCAAAATACAAATTCCGGTGGACCGGGCCGCAACCAGTAAAACCCTTTTTGTTACTTTGACCTACGGTAGCCGGACCGTAAACCAAACAGTCAGTGGGCTAGTTGGGAATACTGATTGGGGAGAATCCTTTACTGTTGCCGCCTGCGATTTTCCAGGCCTCAACAGATCTATTCCCAAAAATGAATAATGAGATTAACATAACTATTTGCATAGTTTAGTGTTACTCTAAGGGTTATTCTCCCAAACAATTTAAATCCAAGAAGGGTTATAAATATATATTGGATCTATATGTCAATATCCCTTAACATGTTTTGAGTTGTATGTTAGTAACCCTAATATATATATATATATATATATATATATATATATATATATGTTAAATATCTCTAAAGATATGTTGAAAACATTTAAAGGAATTAATTCTTAATAACAGGGAGAATTGCATGTCAATACGACTGTAAGAAAAATAAATAAAGGATATAATAATTTCAGTTGGGTTGAATGAAGGAAAAATGTGGAGTTTGACTAAGGCCAGATGTCGTGTTTAGAAGAAGAAAGGAAAACCTAGAGTGTGACCTTTTCCACATCTCCTGTTGAAATGAGGAGTGATGTTCCTATAAAGGCCATGATTTCTCAGTAGAGCTGGGGATTAGAGTTAGATTGAAATGGGATCTTGAGCATTGGAGAGTAATGTAAACCACAAATTGAAGATAAACCTTATTCTGAGTTGAAAGGTTGTGTGTTTTGAAAGTATCAACATTGAAGGTATGTTTATGTGGGGTTGAATATAATTACATCTGAAACTCTCAATTCAAATATTGTGATTTTTCGAGCGGTTGTGATTTAATTAGATTTACATTTCAATGAAAGAGATAAGGTCCACATTGTTTTCGTAGATCCATATCGTGTTTTTTCTGTAATCGTGTTGATGAATGCATGGAAGGAATGGGAAACATATCTGTATTGCTTATATTTATTATCTAGTTTTACTACCTTGCATCTATTTTATAAATGAAAAAAATATGAAGTGTGATCTCTCTCTCTCTCTCTCTCTCTCTCTCTCTCTCTCTCTCTCTTTGTGCTAAATGAATCAAATATGCATTGTGTTTTACCTGCATAGCATTGACTGAATAAATTTTTATGTAGGAGATATGAATGGTAGTTATTCATTTCAATCTTTAACACCAATTTGAATGTCGAGTGTTGAATGGAAATGTGAATGCGTGCAATGTGAATGATAAATATTTTCCAACATTGTTCTTATAAAAAAACTTATAGATCCGTGTATATGTATATTTATCACCTGCAATCTAAATTTCTACACTTTTCCCATGTGTATTTACTATATCCCCATGATTGAAATGTTGAGAGATGAAATTTTCGAACTAATGCGATTATATATATATAAAGATATATATCCTTGCATACCTAGTTGGATTATTCAATCTTGTTAACCCAAGAGGAGTCAAATCTATGACACTAGTTGACCTCCTTTTTAAGAATGAATATTATATTATTTTATTGTATAATTTGGAAAAATGGCACCGATTAGTGGAGACTTTTAAATGGAGGGCCAAATCTAGCTTTATATTTAGCTATAAATTTAGTTTTTCTCTAATGTTAGAGCTGAGACACTGTTGAAAATAATACTAGCTAAGGGAAGGTCCTTACCTTGATATATGGATATCCAATGGGTTAGTTTATGAGTTTATCCTCTTGAATGTAATAGGTAACTTATAAATGCATTCTCGTATAAATACATGGTATGAAAGAAGGGTTTCGATAATAATGGTGAAATAGCTACATTGTTTAATGATAAATTTGCACTTCGGAATTCTGGGGTAATTAATTGTATCCATTCATTTAATAAATATCAGGACCATAAAGATACAAGTTTGCTTGACTAAAGGAAGTTTTAACTAAGAAAAATTCACTTTCTCCCTCCAACATAATTAGAGTAAATTGGCCAGTGTCATCCAGGAGTCGAAAGTACTCGTAAGTTTCACTGAAATGGTCAGAGGAACTTGGCACATATTGCTAATGGAGAAGAGTGTCTCCCGTCAAAAATAACTTATAAGTTTTCTATGAAACTATCAGCGAGACTCATGTTTTTCTGCAGAAATAGTAGTGGCAACATCTCTGGATGTAATTCATAAGTTCCACTGAAATCGGTGGAAGATTCAACATATGTTGCAGATGGTTAAGAGGACTCCCACGTCGGAAGTAATGCATACGTTTTTGACAAATCGGTCAAAATATCTTGGCATTTGTTGCCGAGATTTCAGAACATCTCGTACTTTTCCACCAAAACGACTGTGTCACCATTCTTTGGAGAAAGGGTGACAATAGCTCTGATACAATCGGCGTGACTAGAATTTTGTTGCCGATATGGCCGGAGAAAATGTGTGCAATTTGATAAATGATAGATTTTTCCTCCGAGTTATTTTTTTATTTTGTTTATGGATTTTATACTAGTGGTTGCCAGCAATTTCTAACTATATTTTATAGATGCCAACATTTCACATTTATATCAGTATTTCTTTATCTAATCTCTTAACTTCCAGTGTTTGGATTTATCTCTCTGATCTTACTGCAATTTTCCTTTTGGGTGCTTATATTTGAACATTTCATGTGTGTTTGGTGAGAGATATGTTCAGTTGTTTTCCTTATATGAGTTTCGGTGTTGTTCTAATATCCTTACAAAGGCTAAGTTTTCAAATGCTGCATTAATAGTCAGATTATGAAAATGCATATGATCCAGTGAATGCATGGGTACTTTGTTCACTTTTAATTATATGCCATGAAGGTAAAAATTGTATACATTACAGGTAAATATGAAGGGAACTAATAATTAATTGTAGAACATTAGAGAGAATTTATCTTCAATATATGAATAACCTATTAATGTATTGTTGGAAGGGGTTATGGGTAAGTGAGTTGCACAACATTGTGGCAGATGCACAACCTCACATGGTACTGCGCAAGGCCAAATTAGCACGACAGGCGGAAGAATAACCACTTTGAATGTTTTATATGTTATTTGACAAAGTTTTGTTGTAATAGGTCATTAGAGGTTATAAGTTAGTTATAAGTGGACCCTCAATGTAACGGTGCAAGCCTATTTATAGATCAACTTTTGCAAATAGAAAGAGGATTATGATTAGAAAGAGCTATCGATTGAGTCTAGGACAATCACATGAGAGGATACTAAAGACATAAGATTTAGCGCGATCTGGTTTTGTGAAGAATTGCTTATGTACCTATGATTGATCTGGGTTTCTCTTGATGTATGCAATCTCTAGTTTTGAAGAATTGTATAATGTGGTTCCATTATGCAAGATTAATATGATATGATGATTGTGTCACAAATCTTGTATTTTATTGTTGTTACGATCTTGTCTGTTATTACTCTTGCGATCAGAATGTTATGATGCTGCGATATGTTCTGTTATGATGGCATAATGTAGATGTGATCTAGTCTCTTCCTTCTATATCAATGTGATCTATTTTGTTCCTATGTCGACGCAATATTTTTTCTGCTACTGTCTGTTGCACAATGAGTAGATATGTTTCATTTATAATGCTGCGATATTGTGATAACTGTGTGATGATATGATGATTGTATAAGTTATGAATACCCTGTGCAAGTTGAACAAATAATGTAAAGTGGACTGCTAGCTCTGGATCGGGCAGTTATGGTGTCTTTTTGTCGGATCCCCATATCCTCCCTCCCCACTGTCAAAAACTCGGTTCTGACAGCTCTCCTATGAATGCCTCAGGTGAGACATCATCTGCTTCGTAGATGTTGTTGGGAAGGGAAACACCTATCATGGCCAGTGCTCAAGGAGATTGTGCTGTAGGGAATCAATGAAGTGGGAACCCCTGTTGACAAGGCTTTGTTGGTGGTTTTCACCAACAAATGGTTTTGTTGTTGGGACGTGAGTTGCTGTTAATAGGAGGATATGTTTTGGCATCCGAATCAACCAAAGATCGAAGGGTGGTTTGATATAAAGTTGTGGGAGTTTGCGGAAGCTGAAATTCAGAATTCAAAGTTGTTGACGGGCCACTGGATGGACAGGTATATCCACGACAATCCTCACAAATGGTTCTTTTGTGAATTTATTGTCCTCTTACAAGAATGGCTGGAAAATTTCACTAAGAGGAAGATAAAATTTCAAGCAATAGATCGGACATCTTGGACCCCATAGTTGATTTGGGAGTTTCAAGAAACCAATAATAAGGCATCGTAGGAAATTGAAGTGTGGTTGGATAGTATCTTAAAAGGATATGCCACTGAGTTTGTAGTTGACACCAATAAGTACTTTAGCGAAGCAGAAAGAAAGTTTTTCAGTTGTCCGTGACGAAGGTTCTTGTTTTTGCTACAACTAGGCATTAAGCAACTGATCTGTGAAAAAGTTATTCTGAAGATGGACCAAGAGTAGTGGAACTCTAGTCTACGGGGGACGTAGGCACTACGACGGAAGGGGGGAGATGCACAAAAAGGTAAGGGGTATATGGGCATGAGTTCTGGTGAGAATGTGAAGCTCACTAAGGAAGCAAGTGGTTGTACAAGATGAGGATCAAGGTTTCGAGAGAAGAGATAGAGGACAAGAGAAGGTCCTACTGCGATCGAAGTGCAATGCCGTGAAGAACAACCACACTGGGTGAAGTGACTTTTTTGTGATGACGAGGACGACAGGTTACGCCCGGAAGAACAACAGGATCAATCCCCAATAGTAACGTTCCCACTCCTTTGCGCACTACTCCACCACAAGGAAACAATACACACTCTGTGTCAACTTTCCCAATGTGTCAGCAACAATCTAGTAATAGAGAACCACTAGGAGGAAGAAGGCCCAAAATGGTGGGAAATGAAATGAAGTTACCAATATTTAATGGGAATGGCACCGATGATTAAGAGCAGTACTAGTTATTTTGTGATGCGATTTGGAACTCCAGACAAACTGTCAATGATTATGTGAAGAAAATTCAGCTAGCCACTACTCTAAGGGGCCATGCGCTGGAATGGTTCATGAGATTCACATGAATTCCTCAGGGAGGTACCGGAAAGACACTGGATGAGATCCAAATGAGGTTATTGAAGAATTTAAGAAGCCAAAATATGAGGCTCGGTATATTACTGAATTGAAGGAGATCAAACAACTCCCTAATGAGATGATTTGGGACTTTGATCAACGATTTAAGACATTGATGGATCATGTCAATTTTTACATGAGAGATGTTCAGCACAAAGAATGGTTCATCATCATGCTTGTCTTGCATATTAGAGAGTCATTGATGCAACAAAATATTGTGACACAAAGCGAGGCTCTAGAAACCATGATGAAATTGGAGGCATCACCAATAAGAGAATTTGCGATCGAAATGAATCAAATTCAGGCGCATTTGGACAATTTGACTTTCCAACTACAAGATATAAAAAAGGCCAAGGAAGATTGCAATGATCTTTGGTGCACCCATTTCCATGAAGGCGGACATACCAAGGACACCTGTCCTATGTTTTAGAATTATTTGTTGTCAAGAGCCTTGAATCCGTTGAGCTGTGCTGGTGTACCATGGTGTAGCATACATCAGGTCTATGGGAATCAACATGAGAACTGTGATTACATGCAGAAGATGGTTACCAAAGCAGAAAATGTGTACTGTACATTTTGTCGGTCAGTTGGACATGACGATAAAAACTATCACGCTTATGATTTGCTCCAGGAAAGGACATACGATTCATACTTTATGAAAGGTGAGGACCCCCTGAAAGTGCAAGCACATTTGTAAGTAGTACAACTAGCAACATAGGTACCATATACACCACCACCTACATTGCAGTTTGTCCCTGCGCAACCACAACAACATTTTATAGCACAACCATAGTATAACCAGGCACTGTGACTACAGTATAATCAACCATGATATGTTCAAGCCATGCACTATGACTAGCAACAACCTTAGCCACTGCAACAACAAATAGAGCAACTAGAATTTCATCAAGGAGGAGTTCAGGGAGGATTCCATGGAGGGTTCAGAGGTCGAGGAGGAGGATTTGGCCGAGGAAGAGGACAAGGTCATGAATCAATCCAGCGCTACAACTGTAGGGTATTTGGGCATTACCTATTGGGATTTCCCTCATATGCAGTGCACATACTGTGCATCCATCGATCATAATGTTGAAAGATTCCCTCAGTTGACTGCAAAATGGCAGGCAAGAAATATTCATCAGTTAGAGAATGCGTAGAATCAGAATAAGCTTGCATTCCATGTATGGAACCAACTGGTAATGCAGATCTAGGTTCCACCATAGACTAAGACCTAGAACCCACCTCAGACATAGAACCAATTGATGAATCAATGATTGAATCAATGATTGAATCAGAATCTACCTTTGAACTTAAATCAAGGATCGACAGTTGTCACTATTCAGGCTGAGCCACGGATGAAGGATGTCAACGTTGGGATTGTCACTCGCGATGGTGCGACAACTGGAGACGATGGACCACGGCTACAATATTTGTCTCACTGGTAAGAAAAAATCCGCACTTGATATTTAGACAAAAAAAGATACCTTATTTAAGTCAAAGAACATAATCAGGAAAAATCCATGTAAGTTACCAGTTGTTGATATGCCATTTTATTTTGATCCATCTATAGAGGTAGGACCATCGCGGAAACATGATACCCCATAGAATTTTTTTGAAAGTTTTCGATCTCTGGAAAGGGACTCTGATGCTGTTGTTGATCTTAAGACATTATTGCACCAACTGGATAAAACAGTGAAGAAATCTGCTATGAATTCCTTGCAAAAAAGGAAGACAAGAAAGGAGATGAGGATGAATATCCAGATTGGAGATTATGAGGTTGACTTGGTAATTCTGGACCTTGGATCAGATGTAAACATTATGACCAAGAAAACTTGGAAGTTGATGGGAAATCCAATATTGGGATGGTGGTCAATACAACTGCGACTAGAAAACTAGGTGAAGGTCTATCCCATTCGTCGCATTTCAAACTTGGTTGTCGACATTGAAGGTATGAAAACGCACGCTGATTTTGATGTGATAGAAGTTGTAGACAACGGTGGTTTCTATCCCACACTGCTAGGATTGGATGGGCTAATGATATCATGGTAGTTACCAACTTCAAAAAACACATTATGACATTTGAAAACCAAGATGTTAGCGTCATTGCTCCTATGGACCCTTAGGAAGGATGACGATATATTGAACTTATAAAGGATGAAGTTAGGAGAAGTTGGGATCATGCTTATAACATATCTGAGGACTATATCCATCCTACTGTCGATGGCAAACTTGGATGGTGCAGCGCAAGTTTCGCGTCCTTTGACTGTGACAATGCTCTAGGAAATTGGTAGAATCGGTTGCATGAGGTATCATTCAGGAAATGCGAGTTGATTAGATAGTATCTTGGACATGTTGCAACTGAGACTGTCGAGTTTCCCATTTATGAAGGACTACAAGGAGTATCAGAGTTGTTTTAGGAATTTGAAGAGAAATTTTTTGAACTACGAAGGATATTGGCTCTTGATGTAGCACTGAAGGCTAATCCGGCTCGATGGTGGGTGACATAGAAATAGATGATCCATGACTGGGAATATTGCCACACATTGATGATGGTCCGATTTGGTGATATAGAGGTCTATCATGTTGGAAGATATGATGTATGAAATGATCCCACCAGACATTTAATTGATTGACAGACTTTATGGGCGTCGTGACCCAGGGATGAATGGGTCCACTCTTTCATTCACACTCTGGAAGAAATGCCAAGATCTTGGTATGTGGCGGCAAAGTTGCGTAGGATTATCACCACTTGGGAAGAGTTGTTTGTTTGTTTTGCATAGACGTTTAGTTTTCAGGACATCAACCCAGAGGTATGTAATGCTTTACAAATCAACCTCGACATCGTACTCAAGTTCACCCCTATCGCCTATATAGTTGATCCACATACGCATTGTTTAATTTAGTCCATGATGGCCTGTTACAACTTTTCGGGGGAACCTGAAGATTATGATGGGTTGTGGAATGTTAATATTCCATATTTCAAAGGAATTCATGATGTCGCACCCCCGACATACCGATGTACTCGATGAATCAACCGCTGAATATCTGGAAAGTTAACATTGGGTCGGAAGGGAACTCAAAATTTTCCAATATCATAGACTACATGGATGAGGAGACCATGTCTAAGATCACAGACTTGCTACATGAATTACACAACCTTTCTTTGGCATGGTTTTCAGAGATGGAGGGAATTTTAGGAGACTTGGGGGAGTTGAAAATCATGTTGAGACCAAATTCCAAACCGGTGCGACAGAGACTGTATCGACCGAACCCACGATACAAGGACCGTGTGAAGGCTGAGATTGACCAGATGCTTGATGTTGGGATCATCGAGCTTATGGAAGAATATGAGGGGATGAGTCCTATGGTGGTCTAGGACAAAAAGATAAGAGAAATCAGCATTTGCATCGACTTAAGGAAGTTGAATGATGCATGTGTACATGATCCATTCCCAATCCCTTTTACTAATGAAGTTCTTGAAGGTGTAGGTGGCAAGGAGATGTATTCTTTCACATATGGCTTCTCGGGATACCACCAGATTTAGATTGTGAAGGAGGATCATTATAAGACTACGTTTTTCACTGAGTGGGGTTGTTTTCAATATACAGTCATGTCGTTTGGGCTGAAGAATGCACTAACTGTATTCTCTCGTGTAGTTGTTGCTGTATTTAAATATTTTATTCAAAAGTTCTTACAGGTGTATATGGATGATTAGACTGTCTATGGAGTGATTAGGGACCATATGGATAACATGTGGCTGATGCTGGAAAGATGTCAACAACATCATATCTCCTTGAACTCTAAAAAGTGTATTTTTTGTGCACCATTTGGGATGTTACTAGGACACATTGTTTTCAAGGAAGGTCTGTTGTTCGACCTGACAATAATCGCACTAATCCTGAGTCTACCACCATCGACTAACGTCAAAATGCTTCGGGACACACTAGGGAATACTATATACTATCGCAAGTTTATCAAAGGATACGTTGTGATTACCACCCCCATGGAGAAGCTGCTAAGGAAGGATTTAGCCTATGAATGGACTCACAAATGTGAAGGAAGTTTTGACACTTTGAAAGCTAAGATGGCCTCTGCACCCATACTAGTTTTTCCTGATTGGGATAAGGATTTTCATGTGCATGTTGATGCTTCCTCTATTGCGCTAGGGGTCATTCTTGCACAACCAAGTGAGGCTGACCTGGATCACCCGATTGCATATGCCAGTAGAAAGCGGTCTTTTGTTGAATCAAATTATACAATGATGGAAAGGGAGGTCTTGGCGATGGTTTATGCATTACAAAATTTATGGCACTACTTGTTAGGTGGACATTTCAAGATGTTCACTGATCATTCTGTGTTGCAATACCTGGTCAATAAGCCTGTGTTGAGGGGGGGTATCTATCGATAGCTGTTACTCTTCCAGGAATTTGATTTTGAAATAGTTGTGAAGCTAAGACAATTAAACGTTGGCCTTGATCATCTGTCTCACATTGAGAACGAGGAAGAATCGACCAATATTGATGATGGATTACCAGATGCACAATTGTTCCATGTTGACATCGTAGATGATCACTATGCAAGAATCATTCGGTTTTTGGCCACTCGTATCACCCCAAAGGACTTGTCGACTATCCACAAGAAGTAGTTGGTCGTAAAACCATATGATTTTCAATTAATTACGGGGTATTTATATGAGCTTGGATCAGATGAAATCCTGCAATGGTGTATTTTACCACATGAGCGGGGTCCCATTCTCAAAGAAACACATACAGGAATTGCGGAAGGTCAGTATGGAGTTCAGGATACTGTGCAGAAGGTGTTGCACACTAAAATATGGTGGGCTACATTGCATAATGATGCTGCAGACTATGCGAGGAGCTACAAAGTCTGTCAGCGTGTCGGTAAACCATCACGGCGAGATGAGATGCCACTGGTACCGCAGGTGACTTTAAAACCATTTCATAAATGGTTTGTGGATTTTGTGGGTTTGATTAATCCACCAGGAAAGCATACTAGTGCATGATACATCATCACTACAACCAACTATCTCACTAGGTGGGCAGAAGATGGACCAGTTGTGGATTCTACTACTGTGACGGTAGCACAGTTCATCTTTGAAAATATCATGACAAGGTTTGGGTGTCCTAGGATCTTTATGAGTGACCAGGGTAGTCACTTCATCAACTATACTATGAAAGCACTAGCTGAGGATTTGCAGGTGCAACACAAGAGGAATACACCATACCATCCACAAGCGAATGGGACCATCAAAGCATTCAATAAAATCTTGGAGACAGCATTGACTAAGGTATGTAACACTAATCATGATGAATGGGACCTAAAAATTCCAGTGATACTATGGGCTTATCGCACT
Source organism: Pseudotsuga menziesii (assembly GCA_001517045.1). Classification (NCBI taxonomy): domain Eukaryota; kingdom Viridiplantae; phylum Streptophyta; class Pinopsida; order Pinales; family Pinaceae; genus Pseudotsuga; species Pseudotsuga menziesii. The sequence goes on along the minus strand of LPNX010143151.1, from coordinate 384,726 downwards.
ACTTGTAAACGACTAACTGGTCAGACACCATTTAATTTGGTCTATGGGAAAGAGGAAGCCATGCCCATGGAGTATATTATTCCCAGCTTGCGCATTGCTACAAAAATAGGCATGGATGATGCAGAGGCATTAAAAGAATGAATTATGCAGTTAATATAGCTTTAAGAAGACCATTTTATTGCTAGCTTCCACCAACAGGTTGCGAAGGACCCGTTGATGTAATTGTAACTTCGGAATGTATTCAGTTATATTTCCTATGTATTGTAACCCGATGTTTATTTTGGGATGTTTCTATAATGTACTTGAGTCATGTCATGCCCATATGCTCCTATCGGGAGGTTCTATAATGTAAACAAGTAATGTCAAGTCATTGTGGGTAACCCTCCTCTTGGTCAAGGGTCAAATTCCCCACAGTTCCGAGGCACTACCGTTATTAGACTCTCCTAGAGAAGTCGGCCTTAGTAGGTTATTATCAAGTCAGGAATTAGTATAAATAGAGAGTGAGCCTCTCTATTTATAACACACTCACTCACACTCAATTGTAGTGCATAGCTGAGGAAGAAGAAGATACTGAGGCTAGAAAGAAAGAGGCTACTATTGTTGGGAGATCATCTTACTGTTTTGGGGTTTTACTTTTGGTGATGATTGTATCTCTGATGAAGTTGCAGGGTTTTCTCCATTTATGGTTTCCCCAATGAAAAATAATGTGTTCATTTTCTCTTGTGTTTGATTGTTGTTCTTGTTATTCTCTCAGTTAAAGATACCAATATAATGTTGGCTTGATTTTAAAAATCTAACATGGTATCAGAGCTAACCTGAGAAGAAGACACTGTGCAGCTGCGGGAACTAGGGCTTCCTAAATTGTGGATCTCTCTCCACATATTTTCAGCAAAATAATATTATATTAAATATCCTCCCCAGGTCGCATCTCTCTATCAAAGCATAATCCAATTTTGGGCATTTTTAGTTTTGGACCCGACACTACTGCCGAAAATTAGGGCTTTCCATAGAAGTGGAATTTTTTAGTGAGCCTGGGCCTGGATTGATCTCCTCCTCAAAATCAAATTTCAGAGATTAAATTCAAAGCATTTGGTTGGACAAAACTCTAGAAAATCCAAACCCTAATATGCTCTTGAACTAGCACTGCAGAATTTCAGCTCCAATTCTAGATCCAACATCTTGACTTGGTAAGATCTAAATGTTTTGTATTTCCATTTGAGGTTCTCAGTTAAGATGTCTCATCATTCCAAGCTTCATGAAAATATTGAGGGAGTTTAGAACTTCCAAGCCTAGAAGTATAGGCTCTCCCTTGTCCTGGAAGAAAATGAGTTGGACTCCTATATCAATGAGGAGGTTCCAGTTCTAGAGGGAGATGAGGCTAAGGCCTTACATAATAAGAAGTTGGTTATGGAAAAGGAGATTATTGCTGATTCAACCAAGGATCACTTCATACCATAGTTGTCCTCCCTAAAGACACCTAAAGCTATGTTTGATGTCCTAACCAAATTGTTTGAAGGGAAGAACATAAACCGGAAGATGACTCTGAGAAACCAACTAAAGAATGTAAAGATCCAAAATGTAGAGACCATCTAGTCTTACTTTACAAGAGTCTCTCAGATCAAGGAATAGCTGGATGCAGTATATGAAGAAGTGAAGAATTCAAGGATTGTAATGACCACCTTGAATGGTCTCCCTAGATCATGGGACTCTTTCATTCAAGGAATCTGTGCCAGAAAGAAGTTAGTCAAGTTTAGCAGACTATGGAAACTATGCTCTCAAGAAGAAGCTAGAATAGTAGCTCGAGAAGAAAATATGGGAAGTGAAGATCAATATCTCACAGTACACTCCAAGAAAACCAGAAGAAGTTCTCATCACCCCAAAGGTAAGCCCTTCCACAAAGATAACACTAGAAAATATTTGTCTAGAATCAGATGTTATACATGTGACGAGAAAGGAAACTATGCTAGAGAATGTCCTAGAAACAAAAATGTCTCTCACAAGAAGAAGAGAAACAAGAGAAGACATCATGCTCATGCTGCAGGGGATGATGAACCTTCCACAAAGAGAACCAGATATGAAAGTGAAGACTATTCAAGTGATGAAGAATATGTTTTGATTTCTTCTCTCATGGGAAACATTACTCATGGAAGCAATGATTGGATTATAGACAGTGGGGCTTCCAAAAATATGACAGGATTCAAGGAATCCTTTGTGAAACTATCATAATATGAATCACCACACAAGGTGAAACTTGGAGATGACTACCAGTATCCAATAAAAGGTAGTGGGGAATCCTCCTATAAGCTAGTCTCTAGAAAGTATATGATAATGAAAGAAGTATTATTTGTATTAGGACTAAATAAGACCCTCCTATCCATATCTACATTAGATGCAAAAGGCATGAGGGTTGCATTTATAGATGGCCAAGTTATCATTTGGACAAAGGGAAAGACTCTTAATTATGCAGTAGTGATTGAGGAACAAGAAGGAGGTCTATACAAATTGAAGGGTCATCCAGAACAAGCATTGGTCCATGGCACAGTAGAGCCAAATGAACTTTTGGCATATAAGGCTTGCACATGTGCATTACAGAGCACTACCACTTGCAAGAAAATATGTTGAAGGTCTTCAAAAAATTCAAGCAAAACATGATGGAGTCTGCAAAGGATGTGCGAAAGGAAAGAACACAAAGAAAACATTTCCAGGTAGTGAGAGCAAGGAAAAAGGAATCTTGGAAATCATCCACTCCAATGTATGTGGTCCAATGTCATCAAGTTCACTAAGCAGGTATGTATACTGTGTTTCTTTCATTGATGAATTTTATAGGAAGAAATGGATTTACTTCATGAAGAACAAATATGAAGTATTCAACAAGTTCAAGGAATTCAAAGACTTGATCGAGAACCACACTAAAAAGAAGATCAATATATTTCAATTAGATAATGGCGAAGAATTCATAGAAAATAAATTCAAAGAGTTATGCAAAGACTCAAGGATTAAGACGAATTTATCCACTCCATATAATTCACAACAGAATGGGATTGTAGAAAGGAAGAATAGAACTATCATGGAAGTTGCAATAGGAATGCTTCATGATCAAGATCTTCCTATGCATCTATGGGCAGAAGCTGCCAGAACAACGGTGTATGTACAGAACTGTACTCCACAAAGAGTACTTGATAACAAGACACATAAAGAAGTCTTTTTCGGAAACAAACTAGAAGTCAGCCAACTCAAAATATTTGGTTGTCCAATGTACATATACATTCCAAAAGAGAAGAGCACAAAATTAGATCCTTCAAGAAAGAAGGGTATATTTGTGCAATACTATGACAGATCGAAGGCTTACAGAATATACTTCCCAGGATTCAAGAAGATTGACATTAGCAGGGATGTAACATTTGGTGAAGACTCAGCTTACAACAAATCCATAAAGGGTCCTGCTGAAGAACCTGAAGAAATAGAATCACCCAGAATTCATGACACAACCATGAATGAAGAAACTCAAGAGGAAGATCGATAATTTGAAGAACCTCAAGAACCTATAGATCCACCTCAAGAGAAGAATCCTCATAAGAGAAAACCTTCTTGGGTACGAGAAGCTATCTAAGGTGTGGAAAGATATGAGGCTCCAGAAGAGAATCACAGATAAAGAAAGAGGACTAGGTCCTTCTCTGGATATGTATCATTATTATGTGATTTTATCGATAAAGAACCTTCCAATTATGAAGAAACGACAGAACAGAAAGAATGGAAGGATGCTATGATTGAAGAGTATCAATCGATCATGAAGAATGATGTTTGGGATGTTCTCCCAAGACGAGAAGGGAAGTCTATTGTAACTTCCAAATGGATCTACAAGATCAAGCATGCTGCAGACGGTAGCATAGAAAAATATAAAGAAATATTTGTTGCTCGTGGTTTCTCCCAAAAACAAGGAATTGATTATGAAGAAACTCTTGCACCTATAGCGAGATACACTTCCATCAGTTCAGTACTTTATCTGGCTGCAGTGATGAAATGGACGATACACAAAATGGATGTCAAGACTACTTTCTTGAATGGTGTAGTAGAAGAAGAAGTGTATGTGGAGCAGCCACTAGGTTTTGAGACACATGATAGGGAGTCTCATGTGTGTATATTGAAGAAATCCCTATATAGTTTGAAACAGCCACCCTGGACATGGTACAGCATAATTGACAGCTTTCTATCTAGTTTGGGATTTACAAAGAGTAAAGCAGATTCCAACCTTTACTACAAGGTTGAAGATGGAAACCTAGTGATGCTCCTACTGTATGTAGATGATCTATTTGTAACAGGTATGGATGGGTTAATTACTGATACGAAGAGGAATATTTCTGCCAATTTTGAAGTGAAGTACTTGGGTATGATGCATTATTTTCTAGGCATGGAGGTGTGGCAGAATGCAGATAGGATCTCCCTTGGATAATAGAAGTATGCAGTAGATATCCTGAAGAGGTTTGGGGTGATGGAATGCAAGGCCATGACCACACCTATGGCATCAAACCTAAATCTATTGAGTGATGATTCATTAGAAGCAGTTGATTCTATAATATATTGTCAAATGATTGGGTCCTTGATGTACCTGACAAACACGAGACCAGATATTTGCTTTGCTGTGAACACCTTGAGCCATTTCTTGACAAATCCAAGACATGTTCACTTGATTGCTGCAAATCATATTGTGAGTTACCTGAGGGGTACACTTGATTATGGGCTCAAGTATGAGGTGAGTCAGAAGATTAACTTGTAGGGTTATCTTCATTCAGATTAGGCAGGTAGTGCCACCAATGGGAAGAGCAATTCATGGCGTTGGTTCTGTATGGGATCAGGTGTGATCTCTTGGTTTACTAGGAAGCAATCCTATGTGGCATTGAGTATAACTGAAGCAAAGTATGTCATAGCTTGTTCAACTATTTGTGAGGCAATATGGCTAGGGAAGCTAATATCTTATTTATTTGATCTCCAGTTGGATGCTACTTGTATATATTATGACAACCAGAGTTGTGTCAAGTTGTTGGAGAACCCGATGTTCCATGACAAGTCGAAGCATATCAAGATCAAGTATCACTATATCAGAGATATGGTGTAGAGGGGAGCAGTGAAGCTCCAGTATGCTGCGATAGATGAACATATAGCTGATGTGTTGACAAAGCCATTAGCAAGAGTGAAGATTGAGTACTTCAGAGAGAAGCTTCGTGCTCTCTAGATTGAGGTTCCTTCCAAGGGGAAGTGATGAGTCCATGATCAATTCTGACATGGTGAGAGGATTGGTTCCTTCCATGGTCAGATGTACTGGCTGAGCCATTCTGTCACGGCGATAGGATTGTTTCCTTCCATGTCAGATGTGAGTGCTAAGCCATTCTGACGTTACTATAGGATTGGTTCCTACATGATCAGATATAACGGCTATTTCCATTCTTTGAATGGAGGTACCTGGTCAGTTACAAGGAAAACTCAGTCTGGGACTGAGGGCCATTCTGATATGACTATGAGATGTGTTCTCACATGATCAGATATGAGTGTGTTGCAGTTGCAATTGTTTTCCCCATTTTTTTTAAAATTTTGGACCCCCTTTGATTTAATCTTGCCTAAAATGGTTTGGATTCATGAAGTCTGTTTTGTTTTTCCCTCTGCTATAGTTTGTATTGTTTCGAGGTCAACTGTTTTCATGCTTCTTGAAAAATTGTTGTGTCTGCAAATGCTTTGGGTGGTGGAGTTTAATGTTCAATTTGAAAATGTTGTTCTTTGATCTGAATGATTTCTTTCATTGCTATCAGAAGTATATTTCTATTCGAATCGAAGTTTTAGTTCTCTTTGCAGCTGCAGTGTCGGAGAAGAAACAAACTACTTCTATCGCTGCACCGCCGAAGTCTTTTGAAACTTAACTTTTTTTTTTATTTGGTTATCGGAGGTCAGTTGAACATGAATTGCGGCCATAGTTCTCTATGCAGCCGCCATTGTGGAAGCTAAACAATGAACAACCCGATGGATAGTTTTGATTGTCACCGATTCCTTGGTTTATTGATCAACTATTTAATTTGCGATGTTTATTTAACACTATCAGAAGTCAGTTAATGTTTGAGTCGAAAATCTTGTTCTCTATGCCGCCATTGTTTTAGAGGTTAAATGAACTATTTTTTTAATGCTTCTCATCCAAGGGTCTTTGAGCACTTAACATTGTGTTTTATGTTTTCTTATCGCTGTCGGAGGTGTTTTTGAACAGTGAATCGGGGTTCTAGTCTCAAGCGACACCGCCGTTATGGAGGCCTTATTGTTTGTCTCATCGACAGTGTAGGTGTTCTTAGTTGTAAGTTCATCGATCCGTAGTTTTATAACCTCTGATCACTGGCATTTTTTTATTGTCGCGGAAACCCAGTCAACTATTTTTTGCCATTTTTGGGAGTTTAAATGATTATCTTTTGTTTGAATTGAGCTTGAAGTTTTGTTTTTTGCTGTCGGAGGTTTATTGAGTAGTGAGTTAGGGTCGTAGTCATCTATGCAGCCGCCGTTGCAGAAATTAACTAATGGATGACCTGATCTAAAGCCATGTTTTTCGCTGATGCACTTTTTTTGTTTTTGTTTTATCACCGCCGAAACAATAGTCCTCTGTGTTGCTTTCGTTTCAAATGGAAGACTACAAGCATTCCGATGGAGGTCCTTATCTTTGCCGATTCTGCGGGATTTTTTAATATGATTTTATTTTTTCACTATCAGAAGTGTATTGGACATTTGATCAGGGGACTAGTCTTTTGCTTCATAGACGCATGACCTTTGGTTGTTCCAATCGCTGAAGATTTCGTCTTTTGCGGGGCCTGTAGTCTAATTGTGTTTCGCGGGACCCTTTAGCAGATTAACCATTCGACATGTAGTTGTTCAATTCACCGATGGTTTGTTTGATTTTTGCCGATGGTTTTTTCTAGTTTTCTTTGATGTTACTGGTCTACAGAACCCTTAGTCCATGTGACTTTCACCGCTACGGTTCCTCTTTGAACTAGTCATCTGATGCCGTAGTGGTTCCGAGGCCCGAGGCTATAGTTTAGTTTTTATTTAGCTGATGTTCTTGGTTGGAATGGAGCCCTGAGATTTTCCGTTAGCTTCCATTATGGCTATGAATAGGAATATGCTTCCAGAGTACTTAGTTCTTCCGCTCCCCGATGTTTTTACGTTGATCGCGAAAGTCGTTGTTTGTATGGTTTTCATCATTGCGGAAGCTTAATGAACTAATAGTCCGATGCTATAGTATGGTCACTCACCGAAGTGGATTATCTGCCCGATGCTTAGTGTTTATTTCTTCCAACTGTCGGTGGGGTTTTTCCCACCGTTTTTGTGTGTTTTTTCATTGTTTTATGTAATGGCAGAGATTTCCTATAGGCACGGGTCGATGTTAAAGTTGTCTGAGCTGAAGAACGCAGTTTGGGGTTTTGGTGTTTTGAAGAGTGGTGGTTACTTTGTCCTGGTTCATTCTTTCATCGAAGGTCTTTGATTTAGTTCAGTTGTGGCTTGGATTGGGAGGAAGAATCTATTCTATCGGGCATGTGTCTTAGTTTTTGAATACGGGTTTAAGCACAAACTTGCAGGATTTATTTTTTCCTTGACATTCTTTTTTTTCATGCATTAATATTGTTTATAGTTTATATTACATAATACATGTATTGATCTAGTTTGTGTTACTTTGTTAAACACTAATGATCTGATATGTTCATGATAGGAATATTGCTGCAAAGAATATATGTCTAAAGGGAAAAGCAGAAGGGAGGAAGCCATGAAAGAAGAAGCTAAAGCATAAAGAAGCAAATATGTTTCTTAAGGAAAAGAAGTGAGCAAAAGTGTGAGATCAATAGGATCTCAAAAGGACCGACGGATTATGTAGCATAATCATTAAGAGCAGAGGACCAGGATTGAGAATTTCGTCAGTTACCAAGCTGGTCCCTTTTTATAAAAGTGCTCTTAAATCTTAATTATGAAATGTAACATTTGTATGAATCATGAACACTCACAGAAGGACAAAATTGTGAGATTAAATGGTTGGGGGATCCCAAAGGTCACCGAGAGGCAGCCTAAAAGGTTTTGCTTGTAGTATAAGCATAGGAGAATTAGATAGAATAAGAGACTTTTTCCTAGTTAGACTTGTGAGAACATGTTGTAAGAAGAACTATTTCCTTTTGCAATAGATAATTACAATTTTTCCTGTTGGAGAAAGCTTTGGTGGAATGTTCAAATGCTGTGCAATGGATGTTGTTGAAGGGGGACTATTTCATTTTCAGTTGTTGTCCATTAACTATGAGATCGTTCTAACTTGTTGAACCTATGTTCTTGTATGAATTCTCTCTAGTTTATTTTATGGAATTTCCACTATGAGTAATGAATTTTTTTCATAAACAATGAGCTATCTTGTTGGTTATCTATCTATTCATGTTTATGTGTTTTGAAATAAAGAACAACTACCTGTGATTTTTCTTAATGCATTAACATTAATACATTACTCTTTAAATGATAATCTCCCTCCTTAGGGATAGTTTATTTAAGTTAGTTTTAGTTTTCTTGCTATGTGTTATTTAGATGTGAGAGAGTTAAGATGAGAGGTAAGATCCTCCGCATCACATTGTGACCGCTCCACATATTCTCTATCAATATGCATTTTAGATAGGCATTTGCATCTCATACTTAAAACTAAAAAACTAAAAAAGATACACGGTGGACCGTGTCGTAACCAGTAAAACACTTTATTTTGGTTACTTGACCCATGGTAGCCCAACCGCAAACCAGACAGACTCCCCATACCAAACAGTAACGGGCTATTTGGGAACGTTTACTGGGGAGAATCCCTTGTTGTTGTCACCTGCAATTTTCCAGGCCTCGATAGAGTGCATGGCCATTCTGATGAGAATGAGGGATGTGTTCCCACTTGATAAAATATAAGGGTTGCCATTCTTTAAATGGAGGTACCTGGTCAGTTACCAGGAATCCTCAGTCTAGGACAGAGAGCCATTCTGATGTGACTATGGGATTGGTTCCGACATGATCAGATATAAGTGCAGAGTCTTTCCACATATTATAGTAGGTGTTTCCTATCATGCTCATGGATGTGAGTGCTGGCATTTCCACAGATGATAGTAGGTGTGTCTTATCATGCTGGTGGATGTGAGTGCTGTGCCTTTTCACAGATGGTAGTAGGTGTGTCCTACCATGGTGGTGATTGTAAGCATTGTGCCTTTCCAAAGATGGTACTAGGTGTGTCCTACCATGCTTGTGGATGTGAGTGTTGTGCCTTTCCATAGATGATAGTAGTTGTGTCCTAACATGCTGGTGGTTTCAAGTGTTGAGCATTTTCACATATGATAATAGGTGTGTCCTATCATGCTGGTGAATGCGAGTGTTGTGCCTTTTCACAGATGATATTAGTTGTGTCCTATAATGCTGGTGAATGTAAGTGCTGGGCATTTCTGACATGACTGGATTGGTTCCTATCATGGTTAGATGTGAGTGTTGGGCATGCCTTTCTAACATGGTGTTGGATGTGTTCCTATCATGGTCAGATGTAAGTGGTGGGCTGGCCATTCTGACTTAGGGTCAGATATAAGCGCTGAAGAAGACCTACATGGAGGCTAGGCCTACAACCAACAAGAAAAAGGGTTGGATTTGTAGAAATTCCTATGACAAGAAGAATCATGAGATAGAACCCATGATGATCTAGTGATGATGATCCAACAGTGATGATCTAGATCCAGTGATGATCTAGATCTAGTGATGATCCAAATCTAGTGATGATGTTCCAGTGATGATCCAGATCGAGTGATGATTAAGATCTGATGATGAGTATGAATTGAAGATGACAAGGAATGGATGATGATCCAGATGATAAAAAGAAGAATACTTCTTCTAATAAATTGTGTCAAGAGAATACCTTCCTAGTTAAGAGGGAGTGTTGATGTAATTCTAACTTCGGAATGTATTCACTTGTATTTATTATGTAATGTAGCCTAATGTTTATTCCAGAATGTGTTTGTAATGTACTTGAGTCATGTCATGCCCGATGCTCTGATCGGGAGGTTCTATAATGTAAACAAATCATGTCAAGTCATTGTGGGCAACCCTCCTATTGGTCAAGGGTTAAAGTCCCCATAGTTCTGGGGCACTAGGGTTATTAGACTCTCCTCAAGAACTCGGCCCTAGTAGGTTATTGTCAAGTCGGGAAATAGTATAAATAGAGAGTGAGCCTCTCTATTTATCACAAACTCACTCACACCTAGTTGTAGCGCATAGTTGAGGAATAAGAAGACACTATGGCTAGGAAGACAGAGGCTTCTATTGTTGAGAGATCATCTTACTGTTTTAGGGTTTTACTTTTGGTGTTGATTCTATCTCTAAGGAAGTTGCGGGGTTTTCTCCATTTATGGTTTAGTTGAGGAAAAACACTATGTTCATTGTCTCTTTTGTTTGATTGTTGTGCTTGTTATTCTCTTAGTTAAAGATCCTAGTGTAATGCTAGCTTAATGTTAAAAATCTAATAGGATCGACAGAATGCGTGGCATGATCGCCACATTAAGAAAAAACAGTTTGTGATAGAAGATTTGGTGTTGTTATATGACAGTAAGTTCACCAAGCATCCAGGTAAGTTACAAATGCACTGGTTAGGTCGCTATCTTATTCATTCCATTACTTCTAGCGGTGTAGTTCAAATACAACAATTAGATGGTGTATCCTTACCGACGCTTGTCAATGGGAGCCGCTTAAATCCTTATATGTCTGGGTCGGCGATGTGCACCACTTGAGGGACTAAAAAAAAAATGAATATTTTAGTTCATAATAGCTAGGCGAGCCCCGGGGGAGAGGCTACGCGAGGTTACAGCTGTTTGTGATAACTGGTTTACCACTTCTGACAAATGCAGGGCTGTGATGTGGTAAAATCAAGTAATAAATGCAGGTAGTTAAATTAGTTGGCTAGTGGCACTTGTTGAAGCGAACCGCATTAATGATTGATTCGACCGTTAGAAGAGTAAGATCGATAGTGGATTTGTTGTCATTAATACCCGATTTAGCAATAATGGTGAGGATGGATTTGGCAATGATGAATTTTGGACTAGAGGTGGCTATAAAACAATGTGCAAGATGTGTAAGGATGGCATTGTTAAGTTTAGAAAGTAGAGAGTGTGAAGAAGAGAAGGGAATTGTGCAGTGTGGTGAGAACTGTTGGGTGAACTGTAGTGTTGTAGTTTAGAGTCATCGAGTGCAGTTGAAGGGTTGAGGTGTGAGGCATACTGAGCGACCTTGACGCAGAGATTTTCAGTGAGTATGAGTCCCTTATTCATCCCATGGCCATTGAAGAAGAGAATATGGGTATGCTAGTCAGTTCGTCATCAATTTCCAAGCAGAAGTGGTAGGGTCAAAGGCCCAGCCCCACGCCACCGCAGAAGAGGAAAACTCACACCTCGATGAGAGTGTAAGGAGAAGGAACTGCAAATGTCATTCCATCGAGCTCGGGAGATTTTTATTCCACAACACCTCGTGGTGTCTCTATATAGGAATTTCGACCTATGTCACTCTTACACGTCCACGAGCCAAGCCGAGGTAGCTGTCAAAGATTTAGAAGTACCCACCAAAATTGTCGCCGCTTCCAAAGGGTATGAAGTACTTAGTCGATATCATCCCTGCACTCACAAGGTTAAAATTTGAAGACCGTGACCTACTACTGCTCAAATATGTCAGGGATGAGCCTTATGATTCAATCCTGATGGGACCTAGTGCCCCAATTCAGCAAATTCCTCAACCGTGGGTGAGTGGGTTGGATAAATCAAGATTGTTAACACTCTTCAATATTCCTCATTTTGGGTGATTGAATCAAGTCCATGTGTGCGTGAAGCAATTATTGGATTTATTTCATGGAGGGATGCTTTGGTTGAACACACCAATCCCTGTGATGGTAGAATTGATCGCAAGCATCACAGGATTGCAAAGGAAGGGGAAGATCCAATGTAGTATATCCACAGGAGAAATATGGACAAAAATATTGCCAAGCAGCTGAAGGAGCGCTTTGGTTTACATTGTGATGGTTGTGCTTATCACATTGACAGCATTAACTCACAGGCGGTGCATATTATTGAAAGGATTCTAGTGATCATAGTCGTTCAGGGAAATCGACAAGTACAATGCAATTCAAGTGTTGTTGTCTATGCCTAGAAGTGTGTGGAAGGGGTGCAAATGAATTGGTCTATGTTTTTACTGAACCAGTTGCTTGAAGATGCACTGGCTGCTCAGGCTAGGTGGTAATTCTCATATAGTTTGTTACTGATCCTTATTGCGCTAGTTTCCTAGATGGAACCGGTCGATTACCACCCAATGGAAGTTGCAGAAAAGGTGTGCCGAGGTGCATGGTATCAAAACTTATGGTGGGTTGAAGAACCCAGTCAACAGATGGATTATGCCATCCAATTTTGGGTGTATTGGGAAGCATTACAAGCTACGGCCATTGTTGTTCCCCTAGTCTCTCCTTACGTCATGGCCAAGTACCAGCAGATACTTCAATTTTCCATCGGACCTCTTTGTATCTACATTCAGGAGTGGTAGGATCTCGATAAGCAGTGGATGCCTTTTCCATACAAAGTTACAACATATGAATTGGATGCCATCATCCAACAGTGGTTGATGGAGTGCAAAAATCTAGTAATTCCAAAGGAAATATCAGAGGAGTATCCACTGGATGCCCCAGAAGAACCTGCCCAGAAGGACCTGAGCACTCACAACTCTGACAACAAGTCATCAACAAACCATGAGGATCCAGTGCAGTGCATACGAGAGAAGACTCGCACCAAATGGTTCCATGAGTATGAAGCAGGTAGTGGTACCTAGTCAAGGATGGAGGATCAACTACAATGGCTTATCGAACCGGTCACTAACTCATCCACAAATGCGACAAAGGCGATCGGGGAGTCAAACCATGAAGAATTCGGTGTGGTAAGAGAGGCGATTAGATTCATTTTTTGGTATTATTTCTAGGCAAACATCTGTGCGACCCATATTGCAAGACATTTTGTCAATTAGCGCTGAGCCTCGGGCTAGGAACATGCAAGTTCCCTCGACTATGATTGATGTGAACAATGAGGAAGTTCACGAGTTGCTGTGACCAATCCAGAGTGTGGATTTGGACCTGAACAAGTTGTTCGCTATGGAGTTAGTGGATTTTTAGCACGTTGCTGCCCTAGAATTGGTGGAATGACAAAGAGAGTAGACTGAAGGATATGTCAAGTCCTAGAGCATCGAAGACAAGCCGCTGAAAAAAGCTGATGAGCTACATCAGGTCTGGGTGCAACTGGAAGAAGAAAAAGTCTGGGAAATCAATGCCCTTAAGGTGACACAAGCTCAACTACAGTGGAAGGTTGCTGTGGAGATTATAGAATTGAAGAAGGCGTAAGATCGCCTGATTGTTGAGCAGGCCCAGATGTGTGTTAGGTGTGGTAAGGTCAAGTATACTATTTCTGAATCCTCTCAGCACATTTTTGAGCACACGACCGACATCGCCCTAGTCAAAAAGGAAAAATGATTGGGGAAAACTATTTTTCAACTTCAAGATAATAACCTGATGCTCCAGGCCCTGGAACAACCAACGATGCCATCGAAACAGGTTGCAGAAAGGAAAGCCTCCATTGAAGACATTGTGACTAAGTTCTAAGGGATGGAGCAAGAGGATAAAACCATTATGGAAGTGACAATGCAATTTTGCAGAGTTTTCTCCATGATGAGCAACTTGATCAGCTGATCGTTCAAGTACAAGAAGGAGAAGGTCAACTAACGACCCTGAAGACATCGCTGAGGGCTATTCCACGATGGTGCAGGTCACGTGGGTCGAGGATCTGAAATATTTATAGCAATGAGCCGCCCGAGCATAGGAATGCCAACAAAAGCGTCACGCTCATCTTGATGAGCTTCAGGAAATCGGTGGAAAGTTGGCTGTCAAAGCAGTCACCACGTTGCAGGCGGTTCAAGAGCATCGACAGGCGGTTGAAAACAAGGCTCGAGAGGAGCACCTGGTGAAGCAGGCTTTAACTAATTGTCAGAGTGCTGTCGACAAATTCCAGCTATAGGTATAGGAGATTGCACAAGAATTTGAAGATTTCAAGGTGCAGACGTCATCACACACCCTGTCAACCTGACGTGGCTCAGGGACGAGGCACAAGACTGAGTTGGGGGTCTATTGGCAAGGGTTTTGGGTAAGTGAGTTGTGTAGCATTACGGAAGCTGCACAAGCTCATGTGGTACCACGTAAGGTGAGATTAGCACAATGGGCGAAAGAATATCCTCTTTTAATATTTTATATGTTATTTGACCAAGTTTTGTTGTAATAGATGATTAGCGGTTATAAGTTAGTTAGAAGTGGACCCTCAATGTAATGAATCAAACCTATTTATAGATCTAGGTTTTCAAATAGAAATAGGATAATGATTAGAAAGAGCTACCAACTGAGTCTAGGAGAATCGCATCACAGGATAATCAAGACATAAGATTTAGTGCGATCTTGTTTTGTGAAGAATTCCTTGTGTACCTACGATTGATCTAGGTTTTTCCTGATGTATGTAGTCTCCGGTTTTGGGGAATAATTGTATAATGGGATTCTATTACACAATATTAATATGATATGGTGATTGTGGCACAAATCTTGTCTGTTATTGTTGTTGCGATCTTGTCTGTTATTGTTGTTGCGATCTAATATGTTATGATGTTGCGATCTATTCTATTATGATGGCATAATGTAGATGTGTATTATAGCTGATTTTACCACTTCAAGTGAATCACACTTGTATGGCCTTCCCCTTCTCCCGCTGCAGACTCCTTAGACCCCTTGAACAATTTTTTGTCTTTTAATGTTTCTTTGATCATCCCTATAAACATGTGAAAATTCATATACATGACTTTTAAACCCTTAATCGCATATATACATGGGTTTCACCACTAAAACCGCGTACATTGGGATGTGTACAAAATCCAAATCCTTTTGGAGTTTTCCTTGACATGGATCCGACTCACTTGATTCCTAGCCTTCCCTATGCCTTGAGATCGCTCGGATTCGACCTTTCATCAACCCTTTGAAAAAATATATAAGGAACTCTATGGTACATTGAAGGCATATGAGAGAATTGAGAGGAAAGAATCTATAGTCCATTGTTGCCAGAACTTGTGCTTGGGTCTGCATCCCTTTGTCCCTTGGAGCACTCTTGTGTTCTTTCCAAGCTTTCCTTTTTCTTGTGAGCTTGCTATCGAGAAATAGAGGATTGAAGTGGTGGAGGCCCAAGTGGGGGATTCAGTTTCTCTGATTCACAAACGTGCTGATAGAGGTTGTATCCATTGTAATCTTTGATTTTATATTAATAGAAATATCTTTTCCTATCCAATAATGTATGTTTGAATGTATATTTTATCCATGGGATGATTTCAAATGCTTATACATTGCGGATTATATATGCTAGAATAGATCTAACACCAAGATATATAGTATTCTTGTATTATTTACTTGTTGTTGAGGAAGTAATCTATCAATTCAAGATGAAGTTGGAAAGCTCAAGGGGGATCTACTTCAACCGTCTGGAATAAGGTATGAGGTATGATCCTTTAGTGTTAGATATTTAATTTCTATTGCATATCGGAAATGATTGATTTCTGTAGTCAAGTTGTCTGTCAGGGTACCCCAAGCCATAGGAATTTCTCTTCGTAATAGAATTGGCGACCCCACTAGGGAGTTCTTAATAGTTCTCCTTTGGGGGTTTTCTATTGGTATTCAATGACTTTGAATTTATCTTTCTCTCTTTTTTTTGTGTTGGGTTTGGGGGCATGTTTTCCTGGTAGTTTCTGATTGGTGTGAAGTTTGTCTTGGCTTGTCTATTTGCCTTATTTTTCATGCACCTTTCTTCATGTACGCGAGTTTTGAACTCACACTCGCATATACATGTGGGTTTCTCTGCCATTTCCGCATATACACACAAGTTTACTGTGAACAGTTGCGTATGCCCTTAGTTTTTCTTTTTAGAGGAAGTTGAATGGTTGCTAGGTGAGTTGTGATTATTGCTGAGTCTCCTTTGATACTGCCAGAGTTTGTACACACCTCTGTTTCTGACGAGAGACATTTTTTTAGGGTAAATTTCTTTTTTTTAAGAATGTTCTTGTCATTGCATTTTCAATTTTTTGTTTTGGGATTACTGCATTAGATTTATTTTACCTTAGTGCTTTGCTTAAGTGTTGCTTGAGTGTGCTTGCAGAGTCTGGGGGTTGTAAAATCATTCTTCTGCTTTATATATCTCATTTTATTTCAAAAAATCCAAAAATATTTGCTTATCATCATGCATTGGATTTTGCATTTTGCATAGTACTTGCACTAGATTTGGTTTGGACTATTAGTCAGGATTTCATATAGGAAAGCTTGCATTTATCATTTGAAGAAAATTATGCATTTCACATAGTAGCATACCCTATTTTCATGGACACAATGAATTTGCATTGATTGTTAGGTGTGCATTTTACTTCATGTTGTGTCATAATACCATTAATTCCACGGCCATATCCCTCTTTTGAGTAATAACACCAATTAAAATCAATGCTTAATTAAAATGAACTACACTATTTTATTTGATAGGGTTCACAAACAAGATTAGGTTTTAGGGTCTTGGAATAGTTCATTGTGAGTAAATTCTCCAAGACCACTAAACAACAACATGTATGTGTCTGTCCAGGTGAGTGTGTAAAATACTTGGTACAGCCAGTGTTTATCAGGATCCTCCTCTCAAAAGGGAGTTAAGCACGAGGTAGTGTGAGCGGTTATTGATTGGGATGACCCCTAGTCTGCACCAAAGATATTTCCAGTATTGTATTCATATCTGGGGGCTCTTTCGAGACTTTCAGGCTTTGATACCCTGCCCATACGGTCAATCTCTCCTGTGACTATGTGGCTGAGCATTGATTATATTGAGGTGAACTTAGTGGACTTACCTAGGATATCGAGGGGGTAGTTTGCAGAGGTTATTCTGTAGGTGTCTCGACTAGGTTGGGGTCGGACAGCACAGTCGCTTTACGTGTTGAAGCCGGGGGACACAATAATTGGTTATGTACCTTCGCTTGTTGTGTATGGGAGTCCCAAGCCTCTCCTAGGAGAGACATACCTACTTCATTTGGGAGCTCACTTATCCTACCCTTGATTGCTTGTATTTGGATTTAGATTTTATTGGTGATTTCTTTGTGCACGTTAGCTTTCCTAGGGTTTGTGTAGATAGAGAGTCTTTTATATTTTTTGAGTCACTGTGGATTCGGGTGCGACCCCTCATCGTTCTCGTCATTTAGAAGGAATTTCGACTTATACATATCCCCCTCCTTTGGGAGTGAGAAATAGATAGTCCAGGTAGACTAGTTCACTTATTGATTAACACACCATGGGACACCAAGTTGAAGGTATTCCTAAACCACCTTCTCCCATTCATGTGGAAGATGAGGGGTTTACTCCTAACTATGATCCTTCACCCGACTTGATTGAGTTAGGTCCTGTGATTTCTGAGATAGGAACCTTTCATCATAGACCTACTTACTCTAGGGTTGATTCCCCATTTACGCATCGCTTGTATGGAATGCCGGAGGATGATGAGACTCATTTTGAACCCGCGAGAACTAGTTATGGTAGTTATGGTATGTTTGGTTTTCCCACACATGATTTGGAATTTCATGTAAAATCCGAGTTCGAGCCTAACACTATGCCTGGGGGCACTCTCATTCCTTACCATGAGGAGAGGTTTGGGAGCACTAGTCACATTGCACCTTCCATCCCGGCGGTGGAAGCTATATCACATATTCCTCCCAGGTCTAGGGTTAGTGATCCTATTAGGATACTAGATTCGAGATGAGTGACTATAGGGAGTAGTACATACATAATTACATATATACCTTCATCCTCTATCACTTGTTCTTCAAATACTGACCCTCCACCTCATTCACGTGGTCCTTTGAGTTGGAACGTTGCTACGAGTTATGTTCGTACTGCGGTTACTAGACCGGTAGTGTCTTAGGTTCATGCACCACCCATTGTTTCCGGAGGTCATTTTCATACTTCTAGAGGTCACATTCCTACTTCCAGAATGTATATCCCTACTTCCGGAGTGTATGTTCCTACTTACGGAGTGTCTCATAGAACATCTCATGCGATAACTTATGGACGCTATTATGGGACGCAGTATGGACAGGGTTCTTCACCTTATCGGGGTGGGTATTAACAACCCACTTACTCAATTATGGATTTGTAGCTCCGAATAGTCAAGTTCCACCACAGTATGGTGCTTCCCTGCAACCCTATACAGGTCAAATGGGACGAGGGCACTATGGCCAAGGCCATGGTGGTAATCAAACCTATGTTAATCAAAACTATTAGGGAGCGGTCCATCGACCTCATCATCCTAGGATCCCTTTCCTCACAATGTTGAATCTTCTTGACTTGTCAAGATTCATGAACGATCCTGTAGCTCATGACCTAGCTTGGCCGACTGTCCCTACTAAGCTTCTCTTGGACATACCCAATTCGAGGGCAAACCGGGAGAGGATCTGAGCGAACACGTTACTACTTTTCACCTATGGTGCTCTTCAAATTCCTTACAATAGGACTCAATCCATTTGAGACTATTTCAATGCACCCTTATAGGGCCTACCATGAAATGGTATATAGAGCTACCTAGGGGAGAATTCTCCTTCTTCGATGACCTAGCAATGACTTTTCTTAACCACTTCCAGCTACTAGTGCGTTATGATGTTGGTATTGAACTATTGTTGACATTTCGGCAAGATAAAGCCACACATATCTTAGATCATATCCAACAGTGGCATAGATGAAATAGGTTAATTAAATCCTTTATATCGCCATAATTCCTCCTCGAATGGTTCCTTAAGTCGTTATTGACGTATATAACGAAGGATGTTTCTACATCCGGAGTGCAAAATGAGGAACAAGCGATTTTTAGGGCACGGGAACTAGAATTGATTTATGCTCAGTCTAGTTTTTTATATGAGATCATTCCTAATGCTCTGCATTCTAGTTTTGACACCAAAGTTAAACCTGGACCACATGTCGATGTCATTGTAGGTTGTGCGAGTGCTAAACCTGTGAATTCGGTTGCAAAACAATTTAGTCAATTGTTAATCAACCAATCTGCTTTGGGATAAGCCATGGCTTCATCTCAACTCACCCAAACAGCAAGTGTGCTTTCATTACAATCGTCAGACCAGAAGGGTAACCAGCAGCCCAGACGGAATAAAAAGAAGGGTAAGAATAATCGTAAGGGTGGGAAAAGGAATGAAAATGCTAATAATAATGACAAGAATTCCCGTAATGATGGTGGGGACAAGCAAGCTAAACGTAAGGTTAAATTCCCTTGCAAGTTGTGTAAGGAAAATCACCTCACTTACTTGTGCCCTCGTATCGGTGAAGCCTTGATATTATTGGCATAGGGCCCAGCTGTGCTAACTAACCCTTTACCTCACAATCAAAATATGAACTCGAGGACCCATGATAAGTCTGGTGGTGATCAAGATGCACCGGAGGGTGGTGCTCGTGGTTGCATTAACATGGTATGTGCTATGAAAGTTGTGACCCATGCAAAGGACTATGGTTCATCACAACCTAGCCGAGGAAAGGAACCTGATCCACCAGGGTCTCCTTTGTGTATTGAGAAACCTGTGGATAAACTTGAAGCTGCAACTCACATTCTTAAGGGAATATTTAAGCGCTTGGGGAACAATCCTAATGCCCGAGACTCCCAGAGCTATTCAATTGTTGAGGATTTGGGCCACACTGCTTGTTTGATGTATGCACTTGAAGTTCCTCAGAGTTGTCCTTCACAAAGGAAGGCTTTGCTTTCTGCCCTTACTGTGAATAATGATGATTCTTCCTCCATGATTAAATTTGAAACCGCAGGACTTCAGCCTCACTTGCCTTACTATGTGTCTCTTTTGATTCACGTAGAATGTCTCAACATGACCTTCAAGTGCACTGTG
Source organism: Pseudotsuga menziesii (assembly GCA_001517045.1). Taxonomy (NCBI): domain Eukaryota; kingdom Viridiplantae; phylum Streptophyta; class Pinopsida; order Pinales; family Pinaceae; genus Pseudotsuga; species Pseudotsuga menziesii. Next base: position 364,692 of record LPNX010143151.1, on the reverse strand, counting down.
ATGGACAAAGGCACTGTTGCTTCTGTGATGTCTTTATCATGTTGGAAGCATTTAGGCTCCCTTGAGTTGTCTAAATCAACGACCATGTTAAGTGCGTTTGATGGGAGATCATTTAGGTGACATGAGATTCTTCCTTCTATTAAGGTCCATTTGGGAGGGAAGACCATTGCGATAGAGGTCGAGGTGGTTGATGCACCCCTTGACTACAATCTCTTGCTGGGTAGGAATTAGATGTACAGTATGCAAGATGTTGCTTCTTCCCTATTTTGCGTTGCATGCTTTCCATTTAACGGGAATATAGTCACGATTGATTAAACGTGATTCAAGAATCCGTCTGTCACCGCATCTTCGGGAGCTTCGATCCCGATCATTGGACACTCTAAGCCGGAAACTGGGAGTGTGGGTGTAGGAATGTATCCATCCCTCATGGAAAATTTTAGTTGTCCTGCACTGATCCCTATGGTACAGTCTAGTTCCGGTGAGGCTTCGACATCTATGAGATTGGTGTATTTTTGCATGAGTCATATGGAAGATCCTTGGATTCTTCCGCCACTGAGTACTGCGAGTGAGCCCATCATGACGAACGTGCCATTTCCTGCAACTATTATAGCTTATTAAGATAATATCGAGTGTGTTGCAGAGCCCATTCCTTCCTCTTCACGGACGGAGGAGGAGGACCCTTATGTGCTGTAGGCATGGGCAGTGCAGTATTCTCATGCAAATGACTACCTTGATACTGTGTTCCCTTCAGATGAAGCAATTATTGAGGCCATGTTAGGAGTTGAGCCACCATGGGAGGAACTTCATCATAGATCTTACTTTCTTCCCGATCTTGACCGCTTGGAACGTGAGGACTTTAGGGCGGTTCTTAGTGAGAGAGTTGGTAGTCCTATGGTTCCATTAAGCTCTCCTGGTCTGATGGCAGATGGAAACATGGCAAACATATCTTCAATGATTCCTATCAATATCTCTTGTGATCTTGGCAGGATGGAGAATGTCTATATTGGGGTAGAATGTTCCCATGCTGAGATTCAAGAATACACCGAGATTTTTAAAGAATTCCATGATATCTTTGCTTGGTCTTACGATGAAATGCCAGGTATCGACCCCCGTATTGTCGAACATGAGATTAAGACGTATCCCAATGCTAAGCCTGTTCAACAATGCTTGCGTCCAGTGAATCCTAGCAAAGCACCCATGATTAAGGCAGAGATAGAGAAACTGATGAAAGCTGATTTTATCTATCTCGTTCCCTTGACGGAGTGGGTTTCAAACCCCATTCTGGTGGATAAAAAGCAGGGAGCGATCCACATATGTATTGATTTTCATGATTTGAATCATGCCTATCCTAAGGACAATTTCTCCACACCATATATTGATCAAAATTTGGATGAGTGTGTGGGTAGCGAGGTTTTTACCTTTATGAATGGATTGTCCGGATATAATCAGATACAAATTAAACCTGAGGACCAACATAAGACTGCATTTATTTGTCCTTGGAGAATGTTTGCATATCAGAAAATGCCTTTTGGCCTTAAGAACACTGGAGTTACTTTTCAGCGGGCAATGACCTCGATCTTCCATGATCTCAAGTCAATTATCGAAGTATTTTTGGATGACCTTGCTGCTCATTCTCGTATGAGAATGCATCATTCCTATCACTTGATATTGGTATTCGAAAGATGCCGCCATTACTTGGTTAGGTTAAATCCTCATAAGTGCATAGTTTGTGTGAAGTTAGGTCACATGTTAGGATTCATCATTTCTAAAGAGGGTATAAGAGTTGACCCTTTGAAAGTTGAGGAAATACTTCAGTTGTCTCCCCCGAAAAATATTCGTCATCTACAATGTTTGCAAGGCATGGAAAGCTTCTTACAGAGATTGGTTGTCAATTTTTACAATTTGATTAGAGGCTTCATGCATATTTTGAAGAAGGACACCACCTTTTGTTGGGATGAGTGAGCCCAGGAGTCATTTGATGCGATCAAGCGAGCCCTAGCATTGGCCTTAGTGATTAGTCCCCTAGACTATAGCCGTGATTTTCTACTTTATGTGGCTGCGTCCATGGAGATGATTGGTATGGTTTTGGTTCAAGAGGATGAGGAGATCCAAGAGCATGTCATATACTATATGAGCTGGAACCTTATTGACGCAGAGATTCATTATTCTCATGTTGAGAAGCTTACTTTAGCTACTGTACATGCGGTTCAATGGTTGAGACATTATATTCTCCTTTGCCAGACCTTGGTGGTAGCCCATGTCAATCCATTTCAATCGGTCCTCACTTGAAGGATGATTAGGGGAAAATATAATAAATGGATTGTCATCCTGCAAGAATTTGATCTCGATTTTGTTTCGGCAAAGTCAAAGAAATCGTTAATTTTTGCAGAGCTTATATCGGATTTCCCAAGCGAGGCTGAGGAGATGGTTTGTGAAGATATGTTTTTCGATGAACACATCTTCTTAATCTCAAATTTAGACCCATGGTATGGGGATATCATTATATATTTACAAAATTGAAGGTCCCTACTCACCTTTCACAGGATGAATGACGATGATTACGTCATGTGTCTAAGAATTACCTCATAGTTGATAACACTTTGTACCGCCATGGGGTAGATTCCATTTTACGATGTTTTTTAACTCATGAAGAGGTTGAGGTAGTGCTGAATGATTGCCATGGAGGGGCGTGTGGTGGTCAATTATCTGGGCTTTCTACAGCCCAAAAAATCTTAAGAGCGGGTTATTTCTGGCCGTCGATCTTTAAGGATTGTGTTCATGTGGTCAAGAGGTGCCACCCTTTCGAGGTGTTTGCATGTAATATGTGTTCAAAACCTGCCCTGTTACATCCCATCATCACTGCCAGTCCTTTCACTAAGTGGGGGCTTGATTTTATGGATTGCAACCCAGCCTCAGCTGGGGGGCATCATCATATCATAGTGGCTATTGATTACTTCACGAAATGGGATGAGGCTATGCCTACACTTAAATTCGATGGTGAGATAGCCGTGCACTTTGTATTCAACCATATTATTACTCGGTTTGAAATTTTGAAAGAGCTTGTCACTGACCATGGCTCACACTTTCAGAATCGTATGATGGAAGAGTTGGCATCAAAGTTAGGGTACAAGCAAGAGCATTCCTCCTCTTACTACCCTCAAGTGAATGGATAGGTAGAAGCAATAAATAAATCACTCAAATCCATTCTCCAACGAACCATCGTACAGAGCAAGAATAATCGACACATCATGTTATATCCTGCTTTGTGGGTGTATGGAACCGCTGTTAAGACTGCCACGGGTTTTTCTCCATATCAACTTGTACATGGACTGGATTCGATATTTCCATTTGAATGCAATATTCCTTCTTTGATGCTATCCATACAACTCTTACCAGATACTTCAACATTGGAGGAGTGTTTGGTCGAGCTTGAGTAACTTGATGAGCAACGTTGAGATGCCTTGGTGGCTTTCGAAGTAAATAAGCATCGTGTAAAGGTCTAATATGATAAGTCTGTTTGTCCAAGGAGGTTTAGTGAGGGAGACTTGGTCCTTTTGTGTGATCAACCGAAAGAACCCCTAGGGGCAGGAAATTTTAACCCCATGTGGCGGGAACTGGAATTGATTTATGCTCAGTCTAGTTTGTTATATGAGATCATTCCTAATGCTATGCATTCTAGTTTCGACCCCAAAGTTAAACCTGGACCACATGCCGATGGCATTGTGGGTTGTGCGAGTGCTAAACTTGTGGATTCGGTTGCAAAACAAGTTAGTCAATTGTCAATCAACCAATCTGCTTTGGGATAAGCCATGGCTTCATCTCAACCCACCCAAATAGAAAGTGTGCTTTCATTACAATCATCAGACCACAAGGGTAACCAGCAGCCCGAACGGAATAAAAATAAGGGTAAGAATAATAGTAAGGGTGGGGAAAGGAATTAAAATGTTAATAATAATGACAAGAATTCCCATAATGCTGGAGGGGACAAGCAAGCTAAATGTAAGGTTAAATTCCCTTGCAAGTTGTGTAAGGAAAATCACCTCACTTACTTGTGCCCTCGTATCGATGAAGCCTTGATATTATTGGCATAGGGCCCAGCTGTGCTAACTAACCCTTTACCTCACAATCAAAATATGAACTCGAGGACCCATGATAAGTCTGGTGGTGATCAAGATCCACCAGAGGGTGGTGGTTGTGGTTTCATTAACATGGTATGTGCTGTGAAAGTTGTGACCCGTGCAAAGGACTATGATTCTTCAAAACCCAGCCGAGGAAAGGAACCTAATCCACCAGGGTCTCCTTTGCGTATTCAGAAACCTGTGGATAAACCTGAAGCTGCAACTCACATTCTTAAGGGAATATTTAAGCGCTTGGGGCACAATCCTAATGCCCGAGCCTCCCAGAGCTATTCAATTGTTGAGGATTTGGGCCACACTCCTTGTGTGATGTTTGCACTTGAAGTGCTTCAAAGTTGTGCTTCACAAAGGAAGGCTTTGCTTTCTTCCCTTGGTGTGAATAATGATGATTCTTCCTCCATGATTAAATTTGAAACCGCAGGACTTCAGCCTCACTTGCCTTACTATGTGTCTCTTTTGATTCACGTAGAATGTCTCAACATGACCTTCAAGTGCACTGTGATGGACAAAGGCACTGGTGCCTCTATGATGTATTTATCATGTTGGAAGTGTTTAGGCTCCCTTGAGTTGTCTAAATCAAAGACCATGTTAACTGCGTCTGATGGGAGATCATTTAGGCGACACAAGATTCTTCCTTCTATTAAGGTCCATTTGGGAGGGAAGACCGTTGCGATAGAGGTCGAGGTGGTTGATGCACCCCTTGACTACAATCTCTTGCTGGGTAGGAATTGGATGTATAGTATGCAAGCTGTTGCTTCTTCCCTATTTTGCGTTGTATGCTTTCCATTTAATGGGAAGATAGTCACGATTGATTAAACGTGATTCAAGAATCCGTCTGTCATCGCATCTTCGGGAGATTTGATCCCGATCATTGGACACTCTCAGCCAGCAACTAGGAGTGTGGGTGTAGGAATGTATCCATCCCTCATGGAAAATTTTAGTTGTCCTGCACTGATCCTTATGGTACAGTCTAGTTCCATTGAGGCTTCGACATCTATGAGATTGGTGTATTTTTGCATGAGTCATATGGAAGATCCTTGGATTCTTCCAGCACTGAGTACTCTGAGTGAGCCCATCATGACGAGCGTGCCATTTCCTACAGCTATGATAGATTATTAAGATAATCTCAAGTGTGTTGCAGAACCCATTCCTTCCTCTTCACGGAGGGAGGAGGAGGACCCTTATGTGCTGTCAGCATGGGAAGTGCAGTATTCTCATGCACACGACTACCTTGATACTGTGTTCCCTTCAGATGAAGCGATTATTGAGGCCATGTCAGGAGTTGAGCCACCATGGAGGAACTTCATCATAGATCTTACTTTCTTCCCGAGCTTGACCGCTTGGAACGTGAGGACTTTAGGGCGGTTCTTAGTGAGAGAGTTGGTAGTCCTATGGTTCCATTAAGCTCTCCTGGTTCGATGGCAGATGGAAACATGGAAAACATATCTTCAATGATTCCTATCAATATCTCTTGTGATCTTGGCAGGATGGAGAATGTCTATATTGGGGTAGAATGTTCCCATGCTGAGATTCAAGAATACACCGAGCTGTTTAAAGAATTCCATGATATCTTTGCTTGGTCTTACGATGAAATGCCAGGTATCGACCCCCGTATTGTCGAACATGAGATTAAGACTTATCCCAATGCTAAGCCTGTTCAACAATGCTTGCGTGCAGTGAATCCAAGCAAAGCACCCGCGATTAAGGCAGAGATAGAGAAACTGTTGAAATCCGGTTTTATCTATCTCGTTCCCTTGACGGAGTGGGTTTCAAACCCCGTTTTGGTGGATAAAAAGTAGGGAGCGATCCGCATATGTATTGATTTTCATGATTTGAATCATGCCTGTCCTAAGGACAATTTCTCCACACCATATATTGATCAAAATTTGGATGAGTGTGTGGGTAGCGAGGTTTTTTCCTTTATGGACGGGTTTTCCAGATATAATCAGATACAAATTAAACCTGAGGACCAACATAAGACTGCATTTATTTTTCCTTGGGGAATGTTTGCATATCAGAAAATTCCTTTTGGCCTTACATCCCATCATCACTGCCAATCCCTTCACTAAGTGCGGGCTTGATTTTATGGATTGCAACCCAGCCTCAGCTGGGGGGCATCATCATATCATAGTCGCTATTGATTACTTCATGAAATGGGATGAGGCTATGCCTACACTTAAATTCGATGGTGAAACAGCCGTGCACTTTGCATTCAACCATATTATTACTCGGTTCGAAATTCTGAAAGAGCTTGTCACTGACCATGGCTCACACTTTCAAAATCGTAGGATGGAAGAGTTGGCATCAAAGTTAGGGTACAAGCAAGAGCATTCCTCCTCTTACTACCCTCAAGCGAATGGATAGGTAGAAGCAATAAATAAATCACTCAAATCCATTCTCCAACGGACCATCGTACAGAGCAAGAATAATCAACACATCATGTTATATCCTGCTTTGTGGGCGTATGGAACCACTGTTAAGACTGCCATGGGTTTTTCTCCATATCAACTTGCACATGGACTGGATTTGATATTTCCATTTGAATGCAAGATTCCTTCTTTGATGCTATCCATACAACTCTTACTAGACACTTCACCATTGGAGGAGCGTTTGGTCGAGCTTGAGGAACTTGATGAGCAGCGTTGAGATGCCTTGGTGGCTTTCGAAGTAAATAAGCATCACTTAAAGGTCTAATATGATAAGTCTATTTGTCCAAGGAGGTTTAGTGAGGGAGACTTGGTCCTTCTGTGTGATCAACTGAAAGAACCCTTAGGGGCAGGAAAGTTTAACCCCATGTGGCGTGGTCCTTACGTCATCAAACGTGTGTTAGAGAAGGGGGCTTATAATTTAGTGGATTATGATGGAACGGCCTTGGCGGAGCCTAGAAATGGGCTCTATCTCAAGAAGTACTATGCATGATTTTTAGCCAAGGCTGGTTATTGTATATTGTTGTACAGTATTGCATAGTTAGGTCTTTTTCTTATAGTGATCAGGTTTGTGATTAGTTTCTGTTTCTTTTGGCAGATTTCAATGCAATCTTCCACCTACATAGGATTCACGGATGGTGGGAGCCATCATACTAAACACTCAACCTCTACTACTTGGGTGATTTATACTCCTATCGGTCAGGTACTGTCTTCAAGAGGCATATGTTTGTGGCCATCTTCAAATAATGTTGCTCAATATACAACCGCTATTGAGCTTCTACGGGATGTCATTTCACATGGCGTTCTCTCTCTTGAGGTATGTCTTGATTCAGAGTTAGTAGTGTGTTGTGGCCCTGAAATTTGTAGGCGACAACAGTGAGGGATTCTCCTCAATCAACATTCCCAACTAGCCCATTGACTATTTGGTATAGGGAATCCGTCCGGTTTGCGGTCCGGCTACCATAGGTCAAAGTAACAAAACAAGGTTTTACCGGTTGCGGCCCGGTCCACCATGTATTTTTGGTATTTTCGACTTAATGTATGACATGCAAGTGCCTAATTAACCATGCAGGGAGATAAGATGCAAGGAGCAGTCACAATCTGATGCGCAGGTTCTTACCTCTCATCTTAGACTCACTAACATCTCAATCACATATAACAAGAAAATAAACTAACTACCTAAACTATCCCTAGGGAGCAGGATTGTCATTTGTAAGTGAGTAATACATTGTGTACATGCATTATGAAGAGTTACAGTTAGATGACACTTCTTTCAAGACACATGAACAATTACAGATATTTAAACAACCAGATAGCCGATTATTTTATGGACAACATTTATTACTCACAGTGGAAAACATCCCAAAAGATACTGAAGAACATTCAACAAGAACATAGGTTCAGGAAGTTAAATAATCTCATAGTAAATGAAATACAGCTGAAAACGAAATAGTTCCTCTTCAACATTATTCATTTAGTCGCATTGAGACATTCCACATTTCGCTTTCTCCAGCAGGAAAAAGTTGCACTTTTTGACTGTAAAATGAAGTAGTTCCTCTTACAAGCAAAAGAGTTTACAAATTTTCTCAGGGAAAAAGGCCCTTTTCTCAATTCTACTTTCAAATATTTAAACTACAACTGTAGACCGCTTGGGCTGCCCCCCAAACGCCTGAACCTTCAATTCCTTAATGCTTCATATTCCTTTATCTCACATGCTCGTGATTGGCTGAATAGCTACTGGAATTTTCAGAGCAGCTTCCCCATCACCGTTCATTTTGTCCTTTTCCTGTGATCCGGCTAGTTTCGGCCTTACTTCTACCAAACTGTTCATCTTCCTCCATGCCATGGTAGTTTGACTGATCTCCTGAACCAACCTGCAACCAATCAACAAGCATCATTCATTGGAATGGCGTTTCAAAACACAGCATCAGATTCTACCGATTGAGCGACTATTCCACAAGAAAACGACCCGTTGCACCATGGCAGAAGTCGAAAGGATAATGACGTTGGAAGTTAAAGGCTTTGACCAGCTGTAATGGCAGAAGAGGAAAGGCTACAAGTACTCGACGACGGGTGGGAAAACCTTGAATTGAAAATCATATGGATTTCCCTTTCGGAAGCTCAACGACTTTGAGAGCCGCAACGGCGGAAGGGGAGGCTGAAGACACGCGACGTGGGCGGGAAACTTTAGATCGGAAGTCGGCTAGGTTTGGACAGAAAAAGGTCAACAACTTTGAGAACCACAACGGTGGAAGAGAGAAGGCTTTGGACACGTGACGAAAAAGTTAATGCACATCGGCAGTTGGGGCAATTCCCACTTCGGATGGCAAATCGGATTGGGAGCCGCAACATCGGATGGGAAAAGGCTATCAGCCTCCGATTTCACATAAAATGACGCCCGATCATGAGAAAAATTGAGTGTTTAGAAAACTTAAAATCAGCAAAGGTCAAACTGTTTCACCTCAGAGACAATGCACTACTACATTTTGACCAAAAATCCGACGACCGTCATGTCGGATTTTCGACACTTCCTTGTCGCATGTACGACACTTTGATTTTTTTTTAAGCGTCAGAAACTTGTTGTCGGTTTTTTGACACCTAAGTAACCGTCGGTTAATCAACACCTAAGTAACCGTTGGTTAAATTTAAAGTGTCGGTTAAGCGACGGAATATCTTCGACGGTAGTGAAAGTTTTTTAAGAAAATAACCTTCAGGCCGTCGGTTAAGCGACAAAAGGACTGTTGGATAAGCGACAGATATTAAAAATAAGCATCGTAAAAGCGACATCGAGAAGCATCAGATAAGAGACGGATATTAAAATAAGTGTCGGAAAGGAGACAGATATAACCGTTGGATAAGTGATGGATATCTACAATAAGCGTCGGAAAAGAAACATCTAAAACCGTCGCTTAAGCGATGCTTGTTGAAATTTTTTTTTTAAAAACTAATTTTTTTTTTTGCTAATTCTTATACATATATTTTACTAACCAAAGTTATCAAATGCTACCTAGGTAGGTTGGAATGATTCTTAAATCACTTAATGTGGAAAGCAATATCATAGCATTATTAAAGTTAAGTAATATCATGGCATATTTAGGAAGCAAGAATGAGACAGACATTTAAGACTTGCAATTTCATTCAAAATCTAAAGGTTTTATAGTTTACACTTGCACAAAACAGTTTATGAAGACGTACAAGTGGACTTATTCATCAGAGGATGAACTCGCACTTTCCTCAATTAGATGGGGAATATCCTCTATGGGACTAATTGGACGCTCATCATAACTAACAGAATCTACACATCTAGAATCCATTTCCTCACACTCTGAATTTTCTATACACTGCTGTGAATGTTCATCTGAGAACTGCGACAAAGAATCCGAGGTAAATTCAGATGAGGAATTTGAGACATCTCTAGTTCGAAGAATATAACCCTCAAACTTATCGAGTGCTTCACGCATCTAAGGAAGTTTACACTAGTCCCTTGCCTCCTCCACTGTGACCTATAGAGAAAGGTAAGAGTTTAGTCCATATTTTATGTATAGACCTTTAAAACAATGTATTGATATGAAAGTTGTTCCAAGTTTTCTACTGATCACACTTAGCATAACTGCAATGACACAACACATGAATATCAACTCTCACAAATATAATTCAGGTCAATTTTCTTCAAATACGGATGCTGTAAAAATTATTCATATACAATAGAAACCATGTCCTTAAAAACTTCCGGGGCTTCATATTATACTTTGTGATGAATAAAAATAGAGTGCTATGTGGATAAAAAATTTTTTTGAAACAAATACCACTAAAACCACGGATTAAAAGCACGGGAAAGTCATGGCCAACTACTAGCAAGGATGGGCTGGGAGTAAATGATGCAGAATCTGCAAGTGGGCATGAAGATGATGCTCTCTTTGGAGATTTGTTTTCAGAGGCTAGCAGGAAAGTAGTACTCATCTCTGATGGGCATGAACAACCCTGCTCTGCAAATGACAATGTTTCTGACTCCAGTAATATTCCTTTACAAGGAGCTATTGAAGTGCTTAGTTTTATTAAAGAGGTCATTTTTTCTCCAGATTGGCATTCTTCTATTTACAAAGAATCCTGTCACCAACTTAATGAAGAACATGTCAGTGCTCTTTTACGAATGCTACAGCCACAGCTTTCAGTTGATGAAAGAATGGAGGGGGCTAGTGTTTCAGATATGTCCTATGAAAAACACTTCCTTGAACATTTTCATAGAGCATGCTTTACCTGTTACATGAACTTCTTATGAGGCATGCCTTATCCATCGAACTTGAAGAACACCTAGTAAATCAAGTTCTGAAGGTAGAGGATGGGAGGTTTGCTTAAAATGCACATTAAAATGCACTAGCACAAATTCCAGCTTACGTGTTTGATCTCTTTTCAACAGATGCAACTAGATCAATTTTTTCCACATTAGATAGTGAAACAAGTTCCCCTTTAGGACCGGCCTGAAATCTATTTAATAAAACTCTCCCATATTCAAAGGGGCATTTCATCATCACAGAAACTTCTAAGAAACATGATGCAACTTTTTTCATGGCATAAAATGGCATAGTAACTGAACCGGATTTTACTCCGGTACCATAGCCTTCAAATTCATTGACATCTATTTGGTTACATTTGGTTAGTGGCATCCAATTATCTCTGCCCTCAGCCCATAACAGTGTATTCTTTGTGAAGTAGCCTGATGCATAATGTTCTGTATAGAAAAGCCAAAAAGTGTTTCAGTAATCGTAACCAATCTACTGTATGACAATAAAAATCACAAGTTCATGTTCTAATATCAAATCCTCAAAAAAGTGACATGTTTCCCCTTCATTGGCAAACACATCCCTGCAAGGGAAGCATTAAACAACGGAAGCCATGATGACCATTAAGTCAGGCTAGGTGGTCACACACTCCTATAAAGTATATGAAGTGTACACCTTTTCATAGGTGGTTCTTGCTTGGCACTTAGTTAAAGAAAACTTATTGATGTTTCCATAGCTTTCCTGTTTCCTACAGTTTTGAAAATGCAAGTTTCAGTACTTATACATATTTCAGAAATTTTACCTCTTTTCCTGTATCACACGACTTAGTTGTAACTTGTATATGATCTCTCCAATCTTATCTATAAGCACTGTTTCTGCCAGCTTAAAACAAAGATTAAGAACCAGAAACTAAAATAACCAACTTAAGTGCAGCCTAGCAAAGAAGAGCTTGAAAGGTAAAATATATTTGCACATCAGGCCAGTCTGCTTAAGGCATGACACTTTAATTATTCATTTTTTTATATAATAGTAAACCTCTATATCCACATACAAACAGGTACTATTGTGAATTGAAAATTACACTCAGAATTGGAGGTTCCATTAAGTTATTTCCACTCAGTAGCAAAGCACTGCCAAGCAATTCATCCCTTGGAATGTCCTTGCTCCAAAACAGAGCTTCAATGAATTATTTGTTTGTATATGAATGAAGTATGCATATGTCTATTTGCTTCTTATACGACAAATATGAAATTGAATTTGTTATTTTCAAACTGAAGCAATATTTTCAACCCAAACAAGGTATAATTTTATAGAGAATTCAGAACTAAGGCTTGTTCTCGAAAGAAGAACTTGTGATGTAGAGTATTTTTGTGTCTTACTCTTTATAAGTTATGCATAGAATTTCTGCCTACTGTAAAAAACTAGGATTTCAATTTCCTTTTGGAAAAGGCTAGGAAAAGCACACACTCACATTCATCATCTGAATTGAAGAATTCCTCGAGTTTGGACCTATTTAGGAATGCTAGAGATGCCAAGTCCAAATCTTGTGTGTTTTCTTGGTATTTCCTCAAGTAGAGTCAGATCATCTAGATACTAGGAGTATAATCTCCCTATTTCCCATTATACATACTTTTTTCAGCTTTCATTTAAGATGCTCATGTAGAAATGAAGACCCCTGTGCTGTTACTTGTTGCATGCAGGTAACTCAAACTACTAGTGTCCAGTATAAACCTCAGACAAAGAAAATTGTTTCATGTAAATATATCAGCATTTTAAAATTCCATAACATCCTTGTGGAACCCACGCCCAGAGATTATGGTCCCATCTGTACAAAGTTCCATCATCATCTATGAATTCCTGCTCTCCATCTGGAGGGGTGTGAGGCCTGTGTATTTTTTTTTTTTAATATTGTGAAAATATTGTGAATCTCAAGAACACACCAAAAGGGAAGAAAATATATTGACTGTAAATATCCTATGACTTATACCAGCATACCTGGAGGAGGAACCAAGGGTCCTTGGACTTGAAAAAAGTGCACTTCATCATAATGGTGGAGCAAATTACTGTAGTATTTTCCTGATTTAGTTTTGTATGGAACCTTCCTCACATCAAACTTTATCTTGTATAACAAAAATAATGGCATTGATAATTCTAGTATTTGGAACAATGACAACCAAAAACTTACAAAGGAAATAGAAAATCATTGATAGAACTTATCCCTGCATCACAGATGTCTCAGCACATGAATTGGTCCTTTTGGAGTATACTGCTTATTATTGGTGGCATTTTCTTTGAGCAATAAATGAAAATTCAGGTGGTAAGCAAGAATTTAATTTGGGATTTTACATTGCCATCGCAAAAAGTTCTACTTTACTCCTTTTCCTGCTACTGTGCTTAAGAAAACTTTAGAAAAGACCTAGCATCCTAGTATTCACTCTAGGATACTTTGAGAAGAAATCCCAGCTTCCAACTCCTCTCCCAATGAAGGATAAAGAAATCCCATCTTGCACGGATTTGACTCCTCTTGGTGCCATTCACCTGCCGGGTAATGCCTTGTAGCTCACTACCAACAACTTGTTACAACTGAGGCTTTCCAAAGGGAAATTTGCAACTCAATCCCTATTCTCTTTCACACACTTGTAAATTGTCTTCAAAACACCCCACAAGTTCTTGGTCTTCTAAAGAAAAATATAAATCATTTATTAATTTCATCACAAATCCAAGAATAGTATCAAACAGTCATAGCCCAAACAGTTATCTTCAGTTAGTCCTCCATCAATATCCCATATTAACATACTGACAGGAAAATTTGGTATGTCAAGTTATACATTACAGCCATTATGCTCTCAATGTGGCCCAGCAGAGTAAGTGTAAAAATATAACAACTGAGAAAGAAAAGGTAGATACTTACATTATCAGAGATGTAGCAATCCCAAATTCGAGCATTATGACCAAAAAGAATTGGTCCTGCAATAATATCAGCATTGGGAAGAGTGTGTGGATCATCTATATCATTCACATTGAAGTTGCAAGTCCATATACGGGCACTGCATGAACATAAATGCAAAATAAAGATTTAACTTTCATTTACAAGACACAAGGAAACAACTGCCATTTAGCAAATCATCCAACAGATAAAACAAGAAACTTGGATGGGCTGATGCATGCACCACCGGTTTTGGATTTCAGTATCAATGAGATTGTACTCATGTTGGGCTGTTCTGAGTTAGTGCAGATTTCAATGGTTATTTAATAGATTTGATATACTTTTGTTATCCCTGTATAGACGTGAGTTCATTGTTGCAAGAAATTCTGAATAGTTCATGATGTGGTGTGAAAAGATTTTTACCAATTAAGATCTCATGGAGGACAAAGGATCTTGGCAGGTTGCTGATGCAGTCTTCCTTGTTTTTTCACTTTGAAGATTCTGAAGAGAGTTCAAAGTAGACTATATGAGTGTGTTAAGTTGTTAACTTGTCTTCTTAGTTTCAAAATACAATTATCTTATCACCTTGAATCAAGCACTTGCAATCATGGCAGTAAAACCATAACATCACATGACAAAATTGTGCCACCATTCTTGTAGGTCTACAAACATGCCTCCAGGTGGGTCATGCATCCAACCTTACTTATTAGTTATTACAAGTCTCTAATCAATGTCTATTAACTTGTTCAATGCTACATTACAATATCATCTTCAGATGACAAGCTCTCCCCCAGTTTAAAAACAAAAGCATCTCTCATAGTACAATGAATATTTGATAGTATTTGACACCAACTTTGTCACCCATGAATATTTGACAGTATTGTCATGTTGGAGGCTATTTTTCAACAAGTTAGCAATGGTTATCAAGTCACTTTCCAAAATCTTCTGTTAAACATATGAAATTCAAAACCTGCATTCGAGGTGGAATCTCCTCATGTGAAGACAGATTCCTTTATGTTTTATGAAGAAAAATACACATTTTAAACATCAATACATTTATACAACTAACAGTTTGGCCACATTGCATGGTAAAAATATCAATCTGTTAAACATACACAGCAATTTGGATACAAATAATCTTAATCTTAATCTTAACCTTAATCTTAATCGTAATCTTAACTTAATCTTAACTAGATACAAATACCTTAGCTTGGCAAAGCTTGGTCAATGCCTCAACATGTAGACTTTGAAGATATTCCAAA